>CM068581.1:19163051-19763051 GCA_035048485.1 Pteria penguin
AGTTGATATGACCTGAACCCAAAATGTCGGTTAACATTCTTGAAAGGGGGACCCAAATTGCATCATACCTTTATATCGGCCATAAAACTCCCTCAATGACAATTTCAAACTCTCCTTAATATATCCTCGTGATAGTAAGATTCGAGGCAAGAAATCTCGCTCTAGGACGAAATCTTCGTATAAAGAACATGCCCTGGAATAGCGTATAAGTTGTGAAATGAAGACGCCATATCCGGGAGAGGAAAGTATATTGCTACTCAGGAATGGAAGTTGGTAATAATGAAATTGAATTCGTTACGTTTGTCATAAAGAGAGTAACTAGCTAACCATCATCACTAACTGATAGGAGTAACTGATGAAGCAGAAGATGCGTTCTCAGATGCATTTTGATCTTGAGCGCCTTTGGGTTATTAATCTACAAAACGTATCTGTATGTAAGGTTGAACCGAGCTAATTCCTGATCACCTTTGGAGAGCAGAGATTTTATGAACTCTGCTTCGTATGAATACAAAAATGCCGGTCAGAAGTGGCGCGCATTTTGTACTCGTCGTCGGAATGCCAACAATCTGCTGAAACACTTTCCCACCCAATTTTACAAAATATTATCTTTATTCATAAGAAATTCAAAGATTTGGATAATCTCTTTCTTTCTGTATATTTACTGTTGGAATCAGACTGTTCCTGTACGAAATATGTTTCGCTGTGGCCTTAAACGAGATACTTATACCTGCGAGTTGCATTAGTTCCATTGTTGTTGAAGTAGGTGTTTTCGAGAACTGATATTATTCTGTTCTTCAGTGTTTGACGAAGAAAGGTAGTATAAATAATTGAAAACTCAACACTTTATTAAAAATAGGGGATTTCAGGTGTTCTAGAAGTTCCTTAGAATTCGTCAGTAATATGAAAAGAGGCTTGATGGAACACTTGGAGATCCAGTTATAAATAGATGCTTATATGGAGTTTTGTACCTCTTGGAGTTCAAAAGGGGTATTATAGCTCTGTTACAACCCGTTTTGCAATATAATTATTGCAAAACGTGTTGGAGTGATTTATTGCAAAGTGAAATTTTGGTAACAACCCATTTTGCAATAAAACCTGTTTGCAATATACTTTTCGCAAAAGAAAAAAGAGGAGTTACTGGCTCAGTTATGTGGCAGAAGTCACCATTGAGCTATACAATATCTACTGAAATTGATTGAAAACTATAAAATCAAAGGTCAATATGAGGTTAAGACGTGATATATTCAGAAAAAAGACCTTAAAATAACAGTTATGGAAAGAGACCGATTTCATATGTATTAAAACACCTCAAAATATGGGATAGAAAGTGATTTCAATCTCGACTCATCATTGAACAACGTAAACCCGGAAATGCAATGATTTTATTGCAAAACAAGTTGGAGAGTCTAATTGTAAAGTGAACTTTGGTAACAACCGGCTTTGCAATAAACTTTTCTCAAAGGTATATATACTGCAAATGACTGGAAACTTTTAAAAACAAGTCTCAATATGAGGCTTTAAGACGTGATGTGTTAAAAAAAAATATGACCTTAAAATAACAGTTACGGAAATTGAGGGACTTCATGAATATTTGTGTTTAAACACTTCAAAATATGTTTAGAGAGTGAATTCAAACACGATTAATCATTGAACGTCATAGATTATCTTAATGGTTTTTTGTTCGTTTAAAGTTTCACCAACCACGTCAAGGTCGAAAACCAATAAACCAAGGGTTTTTTGTTTTTGTTTTTGTGGCTTTTATTACTTCTTTTGGGGGGGGGGGTTTCGTTGAAATTTACTTATGACTTGAGATATTAAAACAATTGTCCTACTTGTATATTACAGTGACTGTGTAGTTTAAGCATCTAAACAATTCATCAGAACCAACGGAAACATCTAGCTTCTCCAACGGACATCCAATTTAAACAATCCAATCCCTATCATGCAAAGAGTAAACTAGGCTAGAAACCATCTTCCACCTGCGTCTTGAAAACACGTCGCAAATTTCATAATAAATCACTGTGGCTGCCGTACATGCGACGTAATCGCATTACACACAACGGGCGGCAAGCGTAGGCTGTCACTGGATCTGATATGAATTGCTGGGTATCTGTTAAGCCTAACAACCCCTTCAAAGAGATGGTTTACACTTTGCAGCGTGTACCTCATTACAGGTTTATCTGAAATGGTGATCTTAGTAATTTTTTGTCGACAGTATCCGGTAATGGGAGAACGTTGGACCCAATTTCTTCATTTTCCGTCTAAACCCGTTTTGTATTTCTGGTTATATGTAAAGCAATGGATAAAGTGGTTGAAATCACTTTCTATACATATTCTAACACATATACATGTATACATTGAATCGATCACTTTCCATAACTGTTATTTCAAAGTCATACTTTTTTTCTGTACATATCATGTCTTGAAACCTCATATTGAGACTTGATTTTAGAGTTTTGTAGTCATTTGCAGTGGATAAATGAGTTAGAAAAAGTTTGTTGCAAAACGGGTTTTATTACAAAACGGGTTGTTACCAAAATTCCCTTTGGAATAAGACACCCCAACCCGTATTGCATAATGTTACGGGTTGTAATATAGCTTCAAATCAGATTAATTTGTAGTAACCGCAAATGAACTGAGAACTGAATTGTGGTTATCCTTTACCTGGAATGGAGACAGTATGGAACAGTACAAGTATGAATACCAGGCGCTGAATGGAGACCTAGCTCATCTATAAGACAATTGATCTCATATATCTTACATACGAACTTGTAATTGTTAGCCGCCATGTCAGCAGGAACACGGATGTCATTTTAATGAGGACGGGAACGTTTTCTAATGACGGTAGACTCACGATTTCTGTTTATTGTTAAAGAGATGACAGAGTCTTCAAATTATTTTCTTTAGCGACCTACTAATTGACTTCAGACATTCAGAAATGATGTGAGAGAGTACAATCCGAGGTCCCATGGGGGTAGGCGTGTTACGGAACAGATCCCTTACTGCTTCGGGTAGGTACGTAACAGATCCCTCATTGCTTTGGGTAGGTACGTAACAAATCCCTCACTGCTTCGTGTAGGTACGTAACAGATCCTTCACTGCTTCGGGTAGGTACGTAACAGATCCCTTACTGCTTCGGGTAGGTACGTAACAGATCCCTCACTGCTCCGGGTAGGTACGTAACAGACCCTCACTGCTTCGGGTAGGTCCGTTGTAATGATATAATTTCTGTGCAATGCATCGGGTAAATGCCTTTACCATATACGTGAAATAACAGTGCAGTGACGTGATACAATAGCCAGAACAATCAATCTCTGCGACATTTATCAACACAGAGTGAGCATTCTCAAAATTCATTTATATGCTGCAGGTTTTGCTATTTTTGGTCTTTCACTTACCTTACACTGACTGATCATGATAAAACCGTCTTCATAATGATACCACAGCTCTGAATCGTTGTTTGACACATATGTCTGATGTTTAATGTTATGTAACATAAGCCTGGAATAATTTGAGTTGATTGCTGCGCATGTGCTGGTGTATATAGTACTTTAAGGATTTTTTATAATGGGCAACGCCCTAGTGAATACAGTTTTTATCAGTATATGGTGAAGTTTGCCCACACGGTCCATGAAGAACAAATTGTCCAGCAGCAGCGACACATACACAAATTTTATAATGTAGAGATGAGAAACATGAATTCGCAAGGCATACAAAATCTGCAAAAAGGAAAATCAGTGGGGAAAAACCAAACGACAGATATTGAAGAGCATTGATTAACTCTTGAAGGGAGAATACACATCATCTGTGTACTAGAGACACTCGTCATTGAAGCGCAGGAGAAATTGTCGGGTAGATAATAAGTATACATGTATGTGTCAAATTCGGTGTTTAAAGTGGTTGCCATAGGTATCTAAGATAAACAAGCAATTAGCCCTCTAGTTTAACTGCGCATACAGATATATCGATGACCTACTTACAACAAATAAGTTTTCATTCACGAGTTAGCGTTATTGAACTAAGTAAACCAGAAGTAAAGAAAATCACTGACAACCAACTAAGAAATACGGAATTTGTATGATGAAATGCAGGGGCATTAACTGGGAGTTATATCCAATGTTGTCAAATTTATATCAAACGCTACGACGTATACTGCAGACATAATTTTTCTTTTAGAAAAAGATTTAAAAAAAATTAAGAGGAGAGGGGTCTGACAATGAGAATACCCGGAAATTATTGGGTAAAATCCTCTATATGTTGGATTTCTGATATGTGAATCTTACTTTGGAAATACCATTTTTAAAGAAAAAAAAATGAATATACGGTTTACATGTTAATATTATGTTCTACCTTATTACTGATTCAAACTTACTTTCTTGATGTGGATTGGTAAATTAAGTGTATAGAGATAGCATCGGTCCTTTCGCGGTTGAGGGCGATCGGATCATTGGATAGAATGGTAATGCGCTCCTATTAAATGCTTAGATACCACAATTCTGAATCCACTGCTCTTAAAACACAGCTTGCGACGATGGACTGGAATATCTATGTGTTGATAAGGTGGGTCAGTGGACAGAAACTCCGAACAAAATTTGGGCTACACTCTTTAAAGAAAACATCATTGAAACATATCAGTTTTGATACTATGAAGGGAGGTAGAAATCTGTCCAGCCCCAATAAACATGGTTGACATTCCGTTCCCTATTGCAATTATAACACAAACCATAATGGTTAAGTGGCTCCCATTAGTTAGTCACTTTTTTTTCTCTGCGATGATCATTGCCGGATAATCATTTCCCTGTTTCATTGCTGTTCAAATTAGATTTGGTTTATCTGTCAAACCTAGAGGCTAGAGAGTTTAGCATGTTCAATCACGATAACAGGATTAAGTATAGTATCTATGAATGACCCGAAAGCCACAACTTTTCTGTTGATTAGCTTAGGAAGACGCTTCTTTAAACTCTGCCAAAAGTCTTTGGGGGATGTTGCATGCTTGGAGACAGATTGCCAGCTCTTTGAGGAAGCTTAATTCAGGTGATGCCCATTCCTCGATTGCAATGGTCTCAATAGCATTAATAATGTGAAGGAAAGCATGCACATGTACTTTGGTGCAACTAGTTCATCTTGAAGATTGGATTTTGAAACACTAAATTCTTTAACACCCCCTCCCCTTGAGAGATACATCATTTATGGAGTTTTACATCGAAATATCATTGTGGTCCATCTCCCTTCCCGTCCCTTATAAATATATTTCTTCGGGTTTTTCCCTGAAAATTATTAAATAAATACGTAATGATTCTCTATATCGCCTATATACGGACTTGGTCCTAAAGCTGGTATGATACCACTTCCCTTTGTCTTTGACCATAAAAGGTTAATTGTCCATTGGGAGGGGTGTCGGGCTTTTGGATTTTTTAAGCTCAAATGAGCGTCTTATTTTCATAGTAATTCGTCGGTACTTAGTCTTCAGATTTTTATTTTTTCAAATTATATACTATTTTTCTTTGGGTAGGGTGAGGAATTTCTCTGTGGCTTTTTGAAATAGGACGACAGAACACATGATCGAAATATACGCCTCCTGAAATATATGATAATATATGAATTTCTAAATCATCTTGACTTATTCACTTCGGCTGTTTTATGGTACAAAAACTTCGGTCCAAATTTATAAATAATCAATGACAGCAACAAGGGAAGAGGTTTTCAAAAATTATATTAAACTATACTACATCATTTCGGAATGTATCCGCCGTCCAAACATGGCTTCATTTTCCTACATTTAAAGTAAACTTATCAATAACAATGATATCAATGATCAGATTAATACACAGAATACTGGCTCATTAAATCTGATCATTATCTTCACATAGTCAAAGTTAAGGCCCATATCATTCAACTGTTTTAGAAGGTATCTTTCAAATTATTATGAGAGTGAAAAACACATGTATCGAACCAGCGGTAATGTCGCGAAATTTAATGGGTGATGGGATTACTGGAGAAAGCTCCTACTATATTAACGCTTCTCTATATTATGAATATATATACTATTGTTGTAAATTTCAATAACTTCATACTGTAATGTATGTAAATCAGTCTAATTTAATCAATCAATATTTTATTTGAATGTGAATGTTTATATGATATACACAATTTAAAAGCCCAATATAGCAGTATATCATTCATTAAAATGCATACCATATACACACCTACCTCTATATTTGAATCCAATTGAATCCGTTTGTACTGATTAAATTTTACTTTTGTTGCTGTATTGTAAAAATGGTGGATAAATCCAAACCATAAGTCCAAAAATCATTAAAACCAAAGGACATACAAAATCAGTGAAAATGAAAACCTAATAGAAAACAACGAAAAATGTCTACTTGAAGAGCATATGTGAACCAATTTGATGGAGTGAGATCAGGTGCCCGGGGAGAGTGAGTATTTCCTGCTTGGTAGCAACACCCGTCACATATACCCAGTAGAAAGAGTCAAATCGTGTAAGTTCTATATATGTATATATATATATCGGGAAATCAGAGTAGGTAACCTTCTAGAATAGAAGGTGTCAAGTCTGTGTAAATTGATCGGAATCGGTCTCAGTCTAGAATATCATTTAAGAGTCTGGATAACGAGATATTTTATTGAGTAATAAGAGTCTCGTAACGACCATAGAACTTCTCAGTGACGTTGTTGGTCAAGCACATATATAAACCTGGTTGAGTAGTGATCTGAAAGTCGCCTAGCCTTCAGAACAAAGTCATTGTAATTTGAACATGCTCTGGAATAACGTATTAACTGAGATATGAATACGCCGTATGCGGACTTTGATGGATTGTGCTACTTATGAAAGGAAAGTTTATGATACCGAAATTGCACTCGTCGCGTTTGTCATAGAGTGAGATGTTCTAACTCTACAATAATTAGACATTTTGGGAATTTTTTTTTCTGGCAGGAGACTATTGTTATTACCATATGCTTTCAGTTTCAAAGAAACAGATATTGATCTTTCAGTTTGGTATATCTGTGTCTGAATGGATGAGTGTATGAAAGTTGCCTTACATATATGTTTATGTATGTTTGTATTATGTATGTGTGTATATGTACTTAATGTATATGTCGCTTATGTTCATATCAATAAAAACATCAATGATACAGTGTTTTCTATTCGTCTATCTTTTATTGGCCGTAAAAATATATGTCTTTCAATGTTATCTTTTATTGCTTTTTATGCCTAGAACAAGAATTTGTGAGTTGAGAAACGCCTAAGAGTGCTGGTACTGAGATTTCAGTTGAATTTCAACGCATGTAACGGTCTAATACATACACATGTAAATACCCCCCCCCCCGCAAATTTGATAGTATTTAAGCAAACCTTTATGATACTGAGTTCTCTATTATATATACTGTTATAAACATGTTGATACAATGCATATGTATTATATAGTCTGAATAAATAAATCAATGAATAAATAAAACATACTGTGATCTTGGCCTTTGAACTCAAGTCATTTGCCGGCAGCCTGGAAGAGCAATAATTAGTACGTTACTTTAATACTTGACCTAATGTCTTCATTATTATTAGTATTGGACTACTGAATTGGTTTTCTAGTTATCTTACCACTACATTAGTATGAAATTATAAAAGTTTGATAATCATATTAAAGACGGGCGACATAGTGGAATTTTTATTGGCTAGCGATTTTTCAATTACAAGCGGTCTTTATCGAAATATTTGTATCAAGGTGAACTTCCTTAGATATTGTGTGGTATAATCCGCCAGTTGGTGACTTTAATCGTACCTTGTTTTAATGAAAAGGGTGATATTTAAGTTAATAATTAACTACATTATTCGAGTGACTATTTCAATTAACTCCAGTACCGCAATTACATCACATCCAAAGGGTTTTCCATGTCTATTAATTTGCCTATTTATTATATAGAGTAGTCAGATCGCTTAAATTTTCTTGTGCTGTATTAAGCATCTAATATAACGAAAATAATTACGATTGTCAAATATTCAAATGTAGTGTTTGAATTCTAATTTTAACAAAGATGATTGTTGCAATTCAGTGATTTTGCAGGAGGATAAATGATGGGACTACATGATCTCTTTTTTTCCTTCAAAACTGGCGTTTGTTTTTGTTATGTATAATTATCTTTGAGAACAGAATTACGACATCATTTAAACATTTGATTGGCAAGTATACACGCATGTCACTAATTTTAAGACTAGTTAACTATTGTGTCGAATATGCCTATATCCACAAGACCTGATTAACAACTCATTGAAGCAAATAATTGACCATATTAAGCAGTGACTAATTAAATATCTTAATTTACCGACACTAATCATATAAGGTCATAATATCGATCCAAAGCAATCCCTGGGGATACACACTCCACATTTAAGCGGATGTATCGCATTTGATATATTGAAATTAAGAAATATGTGTTATTGGCTTAGGTTGAGTTTGTCACATCTGTGTCTAGCGTGTCATCTTCTCCGATACTTACTTGACGTTCCTTCATTTTGTACGAAATCCATATGGTGACATATTCCTGTCATCGTGTAATCAAGCAATAACTACGACGTGTAAATAATTGCTGTAATATATCCGCTTGCTAATATTTACAACACAATCATTGCTAACTAAGAAAAAACAACACATATTAAACTACATGTATAATGTGTTAATGCTCCTTTAATGGAGTTTAAATACGATTTACAGGTGTCAAAGTGACATAAATATCTGCACACTCGGATGAAGAAAAACATAATTGCAGAACCGACTAAGAACTTAGAATGTGATATTAGTAACTCAAATGATGTGGATAACCAGATTACAGGCTCATCTTCCCATTTACGGCAAAACAAGACAAAGTGAAAAGCTATAAACATAATACTTCATAATAAACAACAAAACCAAGCAGGGAACTGTAGTTGAAAGGTCATAAAATTTAAAGACTTTTAAAGGTCTTTGGGATGACCTCAGAGTCAAATTGTCGTCTAAGACTTACGGTGTTCAAGTCATATCATCGTCTAAGACTTATGGTGTTTGTGATGACTTAGAGTCATATTGTCGTCCAAGACTTATGGTGGTGTTTGGGATGACCTCAGAGTCATATTGTCGTCTAAAACTTATGGTGTCTAGGATGACCTCAGGGTCATATTGTCTTCTAAGACCTCTGGTGTTTGGGATGATCTCAGAGTCATATTATCGTCTAAGACTTATGGTGTTTGGGATGACCTCAGAGTCTTTTTATTGTCTAAGACTTATGGTGTTTGTGATGACTTAGAGTCATATTGGCGTCTAAGATTTATGGTGTTTTGGATGACCTCAAAGTCATATTGTCGTCTAAGACTTATGGTGTTTGGGGTGACCTCAGAGACATGTTGTCGTCTAAGACTATTGGTGTTTGGGATGAACAGAGTCATATTGTCTTCTAAGACTTATGGTGTTTTGGATGACTTCAGAGGCATATTGTCGTCTAAGATTTATGGTATTTGGGATTACCTCAAAGTCATATTATCGTCTAAGACTTATGGTGTTTGTGATGACTTAGAGTCATATTGTCGTCCAAGACTTATGGTGGTGTTTGGGATGACCTCAGAGTCATATTGTCGTCTAAAACTTATGGTGTCTAGGATGACCTCAGGGTCATATTGTCGTCTAAGACCTCTGGTGTTTGGGATGATCTCAGAGTCATATTATTGTCTAGGACTTATGGTGTTTGGGATGACCTCAGAGTCTTTTTATTGTCTAAGACTTATGGTGTTTGTGATGACTTAGAGTCATATTGGAGTCTAAGATTTATGGTGTTTTGGATGACCTCAAAGTCATATTGTCGTCTAAGACTTATGGTGTTTGGGGTGACCTCAGAGACATATTGTCGTCTAAGACTATTGGTGTTTGGGATGAACAGAGTCATATTGTCGTCTAAGACTTACGGTGTTTGGGATGACTTCAGAGGCATATTGTCGTCTACGATTTATGGTGTTTGGGATGACCTCAGAGAAATATTGTCGTCTAAGACTTATGGTGTTTTGGATGACCTCAGGGTCATACTGTCGTCTAAGACTTATGGTGTTTGGGATGACCTCAGAGACATATTGTCGTCTAAGACTATTGGTGTTTGGGATGAACAGAGTCATATTGTCGTCTCAGAAGGCGATGTATTATATGGGAATCTGACGCAAGGAAATCGAAAATTTCTATCTTTCTAAGATTTCTACAGGGGTCTTCGAGAGAGAATCTTTTGATCATATATTCTTGGAAAGTTAGTGCCTAGATTACAGCTCTGAAAACCATCTGTAACATTTTACAAATAATAAAGAAATGTTTTAAGATGTAAATGCTGGTTATTTGCATTTTTTATCATGATCTCTGAACCCCTAAATCGAGGAGTTAATCACCTTGCAATATCGTGTTTTGACGATGTTGTCCTATAGACATATCCCATAAAGCATCAGCTTTTTTTAAAAAAAAAATATATCCTTGCATTATTTTGAAACAATTACCAAAATATACGGCGCTATAACTAATACAAACTATTAGGATAAACTGCCAAAATTCATAATCAACAATTTGTCCCTGGGTTCTGTACTCCATGCCGTCACAACTCAGTTATATATCACCGTTCAAAAATAGCAGTGACCGAATTCTAAGTATTTGCGAACTTTTCTGTGACATCATCTTTAACCCATGAATGTAGAAAGGGGATGGTGCATGGCTGTCTGCATCAATTGCTGAATGTAAGTTAACATTTTAATGTTGTACCTTTTTTCAACTTCCATACCGTTGTTACTTTATCTTCGAATACAGTGATCGTAAAGGTTTCATTTTTCTTAAGTGTATATCCGTAATAAGCATATTCATTTCAAGTTAGATAAAATATATTGTATCGATTGTACATGCATATATCATATGCCTATTTACTTTTTTCAGTACCGTCACTTTCCATTCCATAACATTTTTAAAGTGGTGGTACGGAAGAGTTCGTAACGGTACGGAAAATAAGCAGTTTGATACAGACTCCCGGTTTAAACATCGACTGCTTACCTGATTATATTTATTCATATTAAGCACGCTTATTTATTTTATCAAGATTAGCCATTTGTTTATTCCATTTAAAAAAAACTTACTTATGAAAATCTTTTTTTTTTCTTTCTTTTTTACATCAAATATTGTACTAGAAAATACCCCTTGAGAAGTAAATTAGTCCTTTAACTTGCGACATCTACTTTAAAAATCTTCCTAGTAAAATTACACATGCGACTTTTTTACAAGAAATTATTAGATCTTTCAGTTTTGATGTGTACATATACATGTGTATATATATATAGTCTTTATGTCATAATGTCCAATAAAAAAGTCAGATTTCAGTGCAACTATTTATCTAAAGAAAACGGGATGGGATATTAGGAATCACTTTTCAGTCCATTTCTGAAATTAGCTTTATATTCAGATAATGTTATATTAACATAGAGTGATACGGTGACACTTTAATTAAAATTAATTATGTTTCCTTTCAATTTACATTTTATTTAAATTTATCGTATTATATTTCCAGAGCTGATAAATGGATTCGTTCTATATACGATCTTACAAGATTCCTTGGTATCTACTGAAAGAGAAGTAAATACATGTGAAGAGAGTTATGAATTGGATTTGGATTGTGTGTAATGGCACATGTTCGCCTTCTATGAGACACAGTTGACCAAACGCTGGTTTAAAAGTTGTGGGGCTTACTACTTTTCCTTCCTAGATAAACGGCCATTAAATAACAAAAGGTGTTACGACGGCAAAAACTGCAAAAGAAAGAGCAAAAGAGTATAAAGAAAGAATTGAGAAAGACCAAACAAGACATGCGGAATACCTCGCAAAGGAAAGAGAAAAATACAAGAAAATAAAGGAAGGGGGAGAAAGACTTGGAATTGCAATGGTTTCCGAAAGAGAGGCAAGAAGAAAATGGAAAGATGACAAAAAGGCCACAAAGGGAGAAAGAGCAAATGCATTAAACCTCACACCCCCACCATCTCCAGTGTCGTCATCAAATGATGAGAGAAATACAACGACAAAGACAACGAGCAAGTCGCAGAAAATGAAGAAAGAACGCTTGAGAGTATATAGAATGAAGAAAAAAAACTAACAGAAGATTTATCTAAGGAATGGAAAGAGAAAAAGAAATAGTAAACGTGATGGCAAGGAAGGGAAAGAGAAAAAGAAATACTAAACGTGATGGCAACGATTAAAGTTGTATACCCTACAATTCGGTATAATTTCAAAAATTAGGGTATGTAAAACAAAAACTGTATATTTCTCGTATGGCTGAAGTTATTAACTTTGCGTTAATAACACTTTTTGTTGCTTCAAACTCTCAGAGATATCAAAGTAAAAAGAGAATTCTTCGTAAATAAAGTGGGTATTCCATAAATACAACCATAACCTGACTTCGCGCATGCGCAATTTAATCAAAAACAAATACGATGAAGGGAGACACCAAAAGAAAACAATTTCAGTAAATATTAACTTTGGTAGATTTGAATGCAGATTTTTAAAGTTACTCGTCAAGTTTATTCACCTCGCCCTCCATCAGTGTCCATGATGCGGCGGCTTCCGAATTAGATCACGTGATAAGTTGGTTGTAAACATTCTGTTGACAAACATCGCGTTTTAGACAGCCATATCTCACTTAATACGACGAATTTGGTCATAACATTTACAAGGCTTATTTTTTAATATGTTTTAGGCTTATATATATAATCAAAACAATTTAGAATAAATTAACCTATAATATGCACTGTACGCGAACATAGGGTATACAGCTTTAAAGAAAAAGCACGCACAAAAGCTATCAAATCCGGACATTCCTCAATCAAACTTAAAACATCAAGTTGACAAAACGGACATTCCCAAAAGCATACAAAAGGAACTGCTTTTTAATAATATGGTCGTGATGGGTCTCAGAAGAAGAAGGGTACAACAAAAACAAGAAAGAAAAACACATTGTTTCAAAAACGATAGCAAGGAACGGGACTTGTAGAAGAAGTACAAGCTAGTGGCACTATCAAAGAAATTATCCGGTGTATCAGCATGGAGACTGAGAGGGAATAAAATGCGTACCTCAGATGTGAAATTTGAAAGGGCGAAGAAAAAGTCTTGTATCACAGAAGAAGTCAAAAAGCGGGTACAGTTTTTCCAAGAAGAGCTAGTAAATAGTAAAATGATGCCTTGAAAACGGGATACTATCACGGAAAACAAAGAGAAGATACAGGAAAGACTTCTGTGTGAAACCATGAAAACTTTACATATAAAGCTTATTGATGCCAATCCAGATTTCAAATTGTCTTACACATCTTTTTGTAGACTACATTTTTTAACCCTACTGTAGCAGCAAAGAAACCTGCTCTTGAAAACTGCGCCAAAATATGACATTCATGGTTGATGGTTTGTACCGGAATGGCGTGCTTGAATCATCTGATTTACTTGATGTGTGTGTTCTGGTGTGTTGCAGTTGTGATAGGAAGGAATGCATATATGGAGCATGTAATCATTGTAAGAGTATGAAAATTGTGTTTCCGAGTGAAAAGAGTATGATGCAAATATACAAGTTTCTGTTACGTGATAGGTGAACAAAATAGAAGAAAGAAATGTAGAAAAATGAAATGGCGAAACAAACACTATAAATGTACAAGTAACAGTGAAAGAGACCGAAACTTTCACTCTCTACCAGTTGCTAGAAGAAACCAGTGACTTGCTGAAAGGTAAGTTTTGTAGGCACCTGTTTAACATTGTACATCAGCATTCTGTCATGAAGGAGGTCAAGGAAAACCTGAGGTAGTCGGAATGTGTAATTCATATACATTTTTCTGGAAACTTTGCTTGCAAGCTAGCGAATGAGGTACAGGGCATGCATTTTGGTGCATCACGTCACCAGGTGAGTTTGTATACAGGTATGCTGAACACGTGTGCAGAGTCTATTGCATTTTTGCACAGTATTCAAATCAACTAGACATGATGCGTCTGCAATTTGGGATCATTTACATCCAATATTAGTAGACTTGAAGGAAAGGTTTCCACAAATAACTACAGTACACTTTTTAAGTGACGGACCTACCACCCAGTACTGATCAAAGGAAAATCTCTGTCTTTTCAAGAAGTTTATTCATGGTAAGTATGCGTTCAATTATGTTTCTTGGAACTTTTCTGAGGCTAGACATGGAAAAGGTGCAACAGGCGGAGTAGCTGCGACTTCAAAGAGCACAGCAGATAAAGCAGTTAGCCATGGCAAAGATGTTGCGCATGCTGAAAAGTATTGTGATGTGAAAAAAGGAAATGAGTTGAATGTGGAGCTCTTTGTAATTCCTGATGACGAAATACATAAGATGGACAATGAATTTGTAAGCAATCTCAAGAATGTCCCAAGAACCATGACACTACATCAAGTTCTAACATCAAGTGAGTATAGATTCGACATCATTAAAATTAGATATCTGTCTTGCTTTTGCAAGGAGGAGTGTGGGTGGTTTAAAATGAAAGAATTCAGATTTGGTGAGGAAACAATGACAAACAACACAGTAGTGTTAAATGAAAATGTTCAAAGTACGGGCACAAATGTAAGTAAACAACGAAGAGGTACCGAAGGGTAAATGTAAATAATCTTGACGTATGTAGAATTAGCATCCTTACGAAAGTAACTGATAGATCTTTTGGGGTAGTGGTGTGTGATAAAGTTTGACAATAAGCCTTAGCCTGATATTATTCATGATCATGAATCTGTTTAACTATGCATAGTGTAGGGAAAAATCGTTTTTATTGGCCATTAATTCATAAAGTTATATGGTACAAATATGATAATAACATTGTGTGATGAGCCTCAGCCTGATACAAGACGTCATGTTCAGATTAATCCGTCTCTTTGGAATGAGATATGTAGTTGTTGATTAAGAGTAAGAAAATTTGGGAATGATATCACTAGATGCTTGAGCAGAAACTCATATTCATTATGTTTAAAAGTTCATTTGACCATTTATCACTTAATTCTTCACGTTGGAAAGTTTGTTACGTCTTTCTAGTTCAATATTCGATATGAATATTCACTGGATCATTTGTACCTTAATTCTTCATGTTTGAACGTGTGTTTCTTCTTTATAGTTCAATATTCGATAGATGTATGAATAAATGTTTTTCATTCACTTATTATAATTTACATTTATGGTAGAATTCTTACTGGTAAAGAGAGGTATTAGACGAGTTTTGGATAGTTTTTACTGAGAAAAATCCCTACCGTAACGTTATCTTCAAGAACATTCCATAACGTAACATTCATGTATTTACCGTAACACTCGATAAGATTGGGCTTTTCTATAGAAAAAACATTACTGTAGTAGTTTAAATATTCTGTTGTTGTCATCCTAACAAATACATTACTTAACACAATATGATCACAAATTTTTGTTAACCACTACAAAATCAAAATATAATGAGACATTGAATACAATGTTATATAAGATCATGGGGCATTCCATGCCGTCACATAAGAATATATCCTAGAAATTCAAACATCATGGATTTATTTCACATTTACACGTTATATAAATGTTCAAATGTTGGTCAATTATAATAGCAATATCAACGTATTACAACCTGATTCCTATCCTTGATAAAACAATATTATTATACGATGACGGTATGGAAAAAATTTAGAGCAATGTCATTTTATTTTGTGACGTCATAACGTCACATATTATGGCACAGGATCGTGGTCAATATAATCTCTTCACAAGACATTAACCCTAATCTTAACAAATTTTCATTTCATTTGATTAGATGTTAATTTGAGATTGTCTTGAAAGATAAAGTGTACGTATTGAGAGAATGGCCCACATGTGGTATCTGTAGCCTGCGTCAGGACTGTACATTAAATTAGAAATCTAATTGTAAAATTGATAAATTCCTTATTGTGTGTATGTCACTGCTGGTGGACTGATAGTTCCCGAGGGCATCATAAGTCTAGTTTTCAGTGCTTTTGTACTGACGATCTATTTTTCAGTACTTTTTATACTGATGTAAAGATGATGGATAAATCCAAACCACAAGTCCAAAAATCATGAAACCATAGGACATACAAAATCAGTGAAAATGAAAAACAAATGGAAAATAACAAAATATGTCTACTTGAAGAGCATATGTGAACCCCTGTGATGGAGTGAGATCAGCTGCCCGGGGAGGGTGAGCATCTCCTGCTTGCTAGCAACACCCGTCACATATACCCCGTAGAAAGAGTCAAATCGTGTGAATTCCATATGTATTTATATATGGAGAAGTCGAAGTAGGTAACCTTCTAGTATAGAAGGTGTCAAATCTGTGTAAAGTGATCGGAATCGGTCTCAGTCCAGAATATCATTTAAAAGTCTGGAGTAATAAGAGTCTCGTAATGACCGTAGAACTTCCTCAGTGACGATGCTAGTCTAGCACATATATAACCCTGGTTGAGCAGCTTAACTGAAAGTCGCCTAGCCCTCAGAACAAAGTCATTGTAATTTGAACATGCTCTGGAATAACGTATTAACTGAGATATGAATACGCCGTATGCGGGCGAGGATGGAATGTTGCTACTTATGAAAGGAAAGTTTGTGATAGCGAAATTGAAATCGTCACGTTTGTCATAGAGTGAGGTGTTCAATTGACCATAAATGTCGAAAGACAACATAATATCTAAATACGAAGTAGAATTACTAGTTTCTGTGGTTTCTTTGACCTTCAGTTCACTTGGATAGATGATGCTAAGGTAATCCGCGAATGAAGGATTATTAATTGAAAGCAAGTCATCTATATATCTGTAAGTAAAATTGAAGCCAAGAGCCAATTGTTTTTTTCCTTGCGAAAGCAAAAACTGAATGAATTCAGCTTCGTATGAGTAAAGGAATATGTCAGCCAGAAGCGGAGCACAGTTAGTGCCCATTGGAATGCCGACAATTTGTTGAAAAACCTTACCTCCAAACACCACAAAAATGTTATCGATAAGAAAGTTCAACATCTGGATGACAGCTGTTTCAGTGTATTTATTTTTGGAATCAGAATTTTCCCTAACAAAGTATGTTTTATCGTGGCCTATTACTATATATTTGAATTGCGGCTTCCGTTTTACTAGTAAACGCATTTTGAATAATTTCTGCTAATCTGTCTTTTAATTTCTGATGAGGGATCGTTGTGTAAAGAGTCGAAAAGTCAAAAGACTTGATGGAGTGAATTACTATTTGATTAATTCCACTTCTGGAATATACTGTTTCGCTATATCTATGAAGGCCAGATTTAATTTCTGATAATATTTTTGTGAGTAGCATCGATACAGATTTTGTGGAACACTTCGAGGAACCAGCGATAAAGCGTTGTTTGTAAGGAGTTTTGTGCATTTTTGGAATGCAGTACAAATATGGAAGTTCTAAATTCAATTTATTTGAGTCAATACCAAACGTATTGAGGACATATTTATGATTCTCGAGTACTTCCGAAACCAAAAAGTTCGTGAGAGTATAAGTAGGATTTCCTGGAGCTGAATTTAATCCTAATTCTTTCACTAGGCTGTCAAAGTAATATTTCTTACAAGTAAATGTATAATTATTAGATGTTTATCTGCTGGTGTAATGATATAATGTTCTTGGAGGAAGGTAAGTTCTCTGACAACATCAGGGTCTTTAAAAATAGATTCGAATCTGGTGTTTACAGAACGTTGTAATATTTTAATTTTTGATCTCAGCAGTACTGCAATAGATTTTATCCATTCCGAAAGAGTGTCGACTTGTACTTCCTCTCTTTTTGCCCATCGTGTGGCATATTCCTCGCAGCAGTTCATAATATTCTCAAAATTTTGGCTCCATGTGAATGATCTGGGTTCTCTGTATTTTGGACCTTTAAGTAAAAGTTCTCTTAATTTAGTGTTTTTAACTATATCGAGATCACCAGTAATGACATGGCCACAAGGAGAATATACGAAATTAGATGAGGAACATGCAGACGGTTGAGGATCAAGACACTATAGAAACCTTTTGTAATTATAAATTTTGGATGCAACTGATGGCGTGTAGCTATAGGAAATACATGGCGGATCTTTGTTTTTGAAATATGGAGGTATTTTCTCTAAAACAGACTTATGATTTAAAATTTGGCCAAAATTTAAATAATCAATGCCTTTATTTGCAAATTTAATTTTGATGAAAGGGCGATTAGATTTTTCCATAGAAATATCTGACTTGACGGGACGAAAAAGTCTAGCGGTCGATATGTCCATAATAATGCCATCTAGTCTATACTCTGCAGAGCTTATATCAGTAAATATACGGTGTCTGGACGATACGTACAACTCGTGTAATTTTCTGAGTGAAATAGAATAAAGTTTTGTACGAATGTGATGAAGGCCCAAAGGTTTATTTATAAATGGCAAAAGAGCATCAAAGGAAATATTATGTATTTCAGGTTTGTTGTATTTGTGTGTACCATGACTTCGATACCTCCTCTGGCTTTTGTTGAATAAACCGAGTACGTTAACTGATTGACACGCAGGACTAGTGAGATTACCAATACTACTAATATTGTCATTGCATCCATAGGGCGAAGCAGTGCCGAGACGTCTTATCCAGTATTCTTCTCTTTTCCGACGAAAAGGAGTGCTCAAATTGGCATTGTTTGTGGGGTGATATATTTTTTCTATAATTCTAATTTTCATTGAGAGAATAGAGTGGTCAGGCTGGTTGAAGTGGCGATGATGTAATATATACTTAAAGTTTTCAATCATGAAATTAAGTAAATCACTGTTAAACTAAGGGGTATCTCCCTCATGTATAGCTCTGTCTTAAGATTGATTCTTTGGTTCACTTTTCGGTCATTGTGGTTTCAACACTGCTCTTCAAATATTTATATATTCTGAGATTTCCAATCATTCGGCCATGAGCACCACTGAAGAGACATAAGTTGTCGAAATGCGCATCTCGCATGGTGCCTAATGACTGAGGCAGCAGACTTTTCTTATCACCCAGATGGTGGACTTTGATAATTTCATATACAGAAAATGTTTTAATTAGTTAAAATCTATGGTTTCTCACAAACATATTGATAGGTTACAATATGGTTTATGCCAAATACTTTCGAAGATATAAAATGTCGAGAATTTATCTTGTGTTTGATATTGAGGAAAATGATCCTCGCATGGTGCCTCATGGTTGTTATTGAGGAAACTGACTCTCGCACCGTGCCTCATGATAGATATCGAGAAAACTGACTCTCGCACGATGCTTCATGATTGATATTGAGGAAGATGACTCTTGCACTGTGCTTCATGATTGATATTCAGGAAACTGAATCTCGCACTGTGCCTCATGATTGATATCAATGAAGCAGACTCTCGCATGGTGCCTAATGACTGATATTGAGACAGCACACTTTTCTTATCACCCAGATGGTGGACATTGACAATTTCATATACAGAAAATGTTTTAATTAGTTAAAATCTATGGTTTCTCACAAACATATTGATAGGTTACAATATGGTTTATGCCAAATACTTTCGGAGATATAAAATGTCGAGAATTTATCTTGTGTTTGATATTGAGGAAAATGATCCTCGCATGGTGCCTCATGATTGTTATTGAGGAAACTGACTCTCGCACCGTGCCTCATGATAGATATCGAGGAAACTGACTCTCGCACGATGCTTCAAGATTGACATCGAGGAAGATGACTCTTGCACTGTGCTTCATGATTGATATTCAGGAAACTGAATCTCGCACTGTGCCTCATGATTGATATCAATGAAGCAGACTCTCGCATGGTGCCTAATGATTGATATTGAGACGGCAAACTTTTCTTATCACCCAGATGGTGGACTTTGATAATTTGGTGAATGACTCCGAGCCTCTTGTATGCAAGCGAAAAGCGTTCCAGGTATAGGATTACGTCCAATTTCAGTCATTCAAACGGAAGTGTGACACGCCTATGCAAGCTACGCTCAATACATTATACAAGTTTAATTATCTAGGACAAATATAAACAAGTACATGTTATAAAAACAATTAGTTCCGATTAGTCGGAATAAGTATACTCGATATTTTATTTTCATTTGATTCCGAGAATACGAAATTTAATTCCGCGTCCCGCTTTACAATATGAAAGAACAAAAACCATATACCTCCTTATAATAACGACATGCAGAATTGAAGTATAAATCACTCAAATGGCTGTTTACATGTTAAGGCCACTTCTATAGTGTCGTCTACTACTTTCAGTACATGGTTCACACCTTTTCACCATAGAAAATAGACGTCAAAATGAATTGGCGGACACCAAGTGAAAGCTTTACCCTTCAATGCATTTTAGACTCATAAAGTGTACGGCCTAAATGGGGTACGTTTGAGTAAAAATTATTGATGAAACAGCTATAGTGTGTATATCGCTACAATGTATTTGGCATTATACGTATACTTCAGACATTTGTTCACCTGCATTTACGATACCGGAATTTCATCTCTTGAATAGGATTCCTACATGTGCTCATGAATAAATATATATATAGCACAAAGACACTACATCTAACAAGGCTCCCTATATTTCACTTATATTCGTTCCCCGTCTGGGACACGAACCCACGACCTATAGTACCGAATAATTAGCTGTCATGCATCCGACCCTCTAACCGATTGAGCTACCTGAGCTCCACAAAAATTAGAGCTTTAATAGCCAATCATTAGCTTTTCGCATGCATGACAACACAGCCGCGGAAAGTGAAGGGATTTACCCGACGTTAACGTATTTTCTACAGGTATTTCTTCGGAGATCCAAGGTCCATAGTACTCCCAGGTGTTTCACTTATTCTATTTGTGTGTGTGTATATATATATATATATATATATATATATATATTTATATATATATATATATATATATATATATATATATATATATATATATATATATATATATATATATATATATATATATATATATATATATATATACATACATATATATAGAAGGTAATAATCTTCCCGTGGAATTATTCAGTGTATTGACAATGTAGGTACACGGCTTTGTTTTGGTACCATTTCCAGACTAAGAAGGTGTAACCAAACAGTTACTCTTTATCTAATTTAAATGGTAAGATAATGGTATATCGAAACACGATACATATAATGTCAGATATGAGCACTTATTGACTGTACTATCAGTATTATGCACATGAATCTATCTAGTCGTTGTAGCAAATTGCATGTTATTACACGCCTTTTCCTAATCCATTCAAAACCATTGCGTTTATCATTATTAGCTTCCTTTTATTCAGTTGAATACCAATACCACAGTTCACAGGAGAAAGGAAAGACAGACGTCATTGATATAGAAGAAATCCTAAGCATGTAGGTCATTCTATCCTTCAACATTAAAACTGAAATTCTTCATAACACTTCATTTTAAAGAATCAAAGCATCAACTACCTAATGCATGATGATTCTACATGTTGTGCTTCATATTCTCCATGCACAATCCTCCCGGGACAGGATGCATCATTCTGAAAAGCCAGTAAGAACAAAAGCTGAGGAAATTCTAAAAAAGGAAAGTAAAATAACAAAGAAAAGCTAAAAAAAAAATCCCGAAGAAGTGAAATCATTAAGAAGAATTACATAATTCACCATCTTAATGCAGATGCAGAAGAGCATCACTGTAGTAAGTGACAGAAAAGGAAAATGTGAATAATGTCTTAGTCGTACAAGAGTATTTTTAATCCTTTATTTATGCATATCGTGTACCAAATTCACGTCTGTAAGCTCTTATATTTATTATTAAATCTTATTACAAGGGATAGACATCTGACTTAGCTGTAGGGCAAAATACATCAAGGAGATGTACGATAAAACTTGGTAACAGATAATGAAATACATCATGCAATGATATTACAAAAAAGTTGATTGTACGACAGATGCGATACCGATTTAAAACCTTGCAGAAAAGAATGAACATGTACATGAGAAATCTTTTCTTTTTACAAGAGCCTTTCAGAAGCCTTTCCTTGCGATTTCAGTAAACAAAACGTACAGAATTGAGTTTAACTTGCTTATAATGCATATTATTACAGATGCTTTTCACTGAATTTCACTAAAACTTTTACGATGATTTTTATGCTCTTGATTTTTATAAAACAAAAGTTCAAAATTTGCTCATGACTCACCGGATCGAGAAACGTTTGGGCGTTTACACTGATTATTATTATAAATGTGTTATAGTGAAACATGAAATCTTATTCCTTTGGTGAAATCAATTGTTATAATTTTCTAAATCAATATCGAAGAAGTACCAAACCGTTAATCATTCTCAAAGTCCAAGGACAGATACAAAATCGTGTAAGTTTCAAAAAAGAAACTGTCGTGAATCCCCCATCCCCCCCCCCCCACCCCGAAAAAAATTCCGAGGTGAGACCAGGTGCCCGGGGAGAGTAAACGTCTCCTGTTTGCATGCATCACCCGTCACAGCAGTTCTTAAGAAACATGTCAAAATCAAGAGTTTTGGTTTCCTAATTGTACGTACGAAAGTACAAAACTGGTATACAAAGTCATATTTGGTGTTCACTGAACAGGTCATTTAGTCGCATTCCAGAATATTATCAATCACTCTAGAAAGAGGCACATCATATTTTCGTACAAGATCCCTATAGCGACCGTGGAACTTCCTCAGTGACGATTTCAGACGTTCCTCTAACATATCCCTGCATGAGCAACTTAGTGGCCAGTCGTTTGGCCCTTGGAATAAAACCGTCGTATAGAGAACAGGCGCTTGCGTACCTTATAAGTTGAGATATAAAAACTCCATTGGCAGGTGAGGACGGGATATTGCTGCAAAGAAACAGAGTTAGTTATTTGGAAGTTAAAATCGTCACGTTTGTCCAAATGACCATTACTGTCGAAAGTTAAAAATATATCCAGATGCGAAGCGGAATTATTGCTCTCGGTTGTCTCTTTTATCTCAAGTTCATGGGGATAGATTTCATGTATGTAATCCTTAAAGTTAGGATTATTGATTGACAATACGTCGTCTATATATCTATACGTAAAATTAAACTGAGATGCAAAGCTTTTTCTGCCTGTGGAGAGCATGTTTTGAATAAATTCTGCCTCATACGAATATAAGAAAATGTTAGCAAGAAGAGGGGCGCAGTTAGTTCCCATGGGAATGCCAATGATTTGCTGAAAAATGTTCCCTCCAAACACCACGAAAATATTGTCTATTAAAAATTCCAGCATTTTGATGATTTGATCTTCGGTATACTTGTGTTTTGCATCAGAGTGTTCTTTTACAAAATATGTATCTTCCCGCCCAATGACAAGATATTTATATTTACGATTTCCATTTTTATGGAAAAAAGAATTTCGAATAATTGTAGCAAGTCTGTTTTTGGTGTAGAGCGTGGAGAAGTCAAAAGATTTGATGCTGAAAATATTATTAAATTTCGGAGATTTTAGATTCTCTAAAAGTTCTTTAGAATTCTTGAGGATCCACATCTGATTTATTCCGCTTCTAGAGTATGCAGTATCACAGTAAATTTGAAGACCATGCTTGATGTGTGTCAATATCTTCGTTAGCAATATGGATAGAGGTTTGGTGGTACATTTGGAAGAACCAGCAATGAAACGATGTTTGTAAGGGGTTTTGTGCATTTTTGGAATCCAATAAATATAAGGTAATTCAACGTCAGAGTTTGCTGTGGTAATTCCAAAAGACTCGAGGACAGATTTGTGGTTTTGAAGTATTTCAGAAATAGATAAATTTGTTTGTGTGTATGTTGGATTTCCAGGTGCAGAGTGTAATCCAAGTTCCTCTAACAGACAGGAAAACCCTTGAAATCATCTACTTTTCTTTTATTCGGCCAACTTTAGAATATGCGGATACTGTTTAGGATAATTGCACCATGTACGAGAAACAAAACATCGAACAAATTCAAATCGAGGCAGCCTATGTAGTAACTGGTGCGACGCGATCCTGTTCTAGTACCAAACTATTAAAGGAGACTGGGTGGGACAGCCTTGAGAAACGTAGAAATAATCATAGATTGCTTGCGTTTTATAAAATGGTCAACAATGATGTCCCTTCCTATCTTCATTCTTTGCTTCCCCCAAGTGTTCATCAGGTTAGCCAACGCGTACTCAGAACTGGAAACGATTTTCATATACAAAGATGTAAAACTACACTATATCAAAATTCTTTCATTAACAAAACAGCAACTGATTGGAATTCACTACCTGAACCGATAAGATCACTAGATTCGTTATCATCCTTTAGAGCTTATTTAGAAAAAGACCGCATCAAAATTCCAAATTACTATTACAAAGGAGATAGATGGTGCCAAATACACCATACTCGTCTACGATTGGGATGCAGCTCTCTAAAGTCTGACTTATATAAAAACCACCTGAGAGATAATGATATTTGTATATGTGGAGGTGTAGAAACAGCCGCTCATTACTTCTATGATTGTAAATTATATGACAACATTCGGTCATCAACTTTTCATGCTATACATGTTAATACAAACATTGATATATTGCTATCTGGGTGCCATATGTATAATAACGATGTAAACGAGGAGATATTCAAACATGTGCACAACTTCATTATAAAGAGTAAACGTTTCTAATATAACCTAGTAGATTAATACTCTATCTGCTTTGCAACCAAATTTTTTTCTCCATTTAGGTTAATGTACTTTATTTCATTATAAAGTTCAGGACTCATATGAATATAATTGAATATGAATATATATGTGTGTATGTATACAGTGATGTGTGTATGTATGTGTAAGTGTGTGTGAACGCATGTATATGTGCATGGATATGTACATGTATGTGTATGTGTTAGTATATGTGTTCATATGAATAATTGTTAATTTGTAGAATATATATATATATATATATATATATATATATATATATGTGTGTGTGTGTGTGTGTGTGTGTGTGTGTGTGTGTGTCTACATATAGGCCTATACATGTTTTTTTTTTCATATTTGTACATATGTGAGGTAGCATACTATGTATACATGGCAAACCGACTTAATTATATCTTACAAATGTCTACATATGTACCTATGTATAACTGTTTATATACATAAATGTATTTCTGTACTGTATTTGAATACTGGTTTACCATTACTTTTATACTTGTATTTACTAGTGATTGCATATTTACATGTTTCTTCGTGTATTTGTATCTGTATAAATACTAATACGTTATTCACGTCGGCCTATCATAAATGTGATTAAAATTTTGTACAATTGGAGAGAGCTTTATATAAGCTATCTGCTTGCTGCTCAATCCATAAATTGATGCATATGTATATATCTTATTAATGTATATTTTTCACAATAAATACTTTTTAAATCAACAGACAATTAATGTAAAAGCTTTTGCAAACGAAGGTATAATTGTTTGCTGTTTTGTCAGCTGGGACAATAATAAATTGTTCGTGGAGTTCAGAGAGTTCTCTGGCTACATCAGGGTCATTAAATATAGACTCGTGATTGGTTCTTATCGAATGCCTGAGACGCCCTATTCTTCTTTTGAGTAGTTCTCCGATGGATTTCATCCACTCGGAGAGAGTGTCAGGCTCCACTTCTTCCCTTTTTGACCATCTCCTGGCATATTCCTCGCATACATCCATAATGATTTTGAAATTTTCACGCCATGTGAACGAACGGGACTCTCTATATTTAGGACCTTTCTTCAGGAGGTCTCGTAATTTCCTGTTATGGACTATATTGAGGTCACCAGTTACAACACGGCCGCATGGAGGGTAAAGATACTTTGATGTGGAGCATGTACAGGGTGGAAGGTCTTTGGTAATGTTGTGTGAATCAAGACACTGTAAAACAGGTTTATAATTAAATATTTTAGAGGACACAGAAGATGTATAGCTGAAGGAAATACAAGGCGACTCCTGATGTTTAAAATATGGAGGGATTTTATCCTTGACTAACCTATGGTTCAAAATGTTACTCAAATTAAGAGCATCAATCCCCTTATTTGCAAATTTCATTTTAAGGAAGGGGCGAATGTTATCACCAATAGGTATATCGGTTTTAACTGCTTTGAAAAGTCTGCTAGACGATATGTCCATAATGATGCCCTGTAGTCGATATTGTGGGGAACTAGAGTCGGTAAAACGTAAGGGTATCGACGATTCGTACAATTCATATAACCTTTTCAAGGGAAGGGAATATAATATATAATATATAATATGATGAAGCCCTAATGGTAGATTGACAAATGGTAAAAGAGCGTCAAAGAATATATCATGGATATTGGGCTTATTATACTTACGTTTTCCATGACTTCTACGCCTTCTTGATGTATGGCCAAACAATTGAAGAACATTCACCGACTGGTTCCCAGGGCTTGTTAAGTTTCCTACAGTATTAATGTGGTCATTGCAATTATAAGGTGCCGCGGTACCTAATTCTCTAATCCAATAATCTTCCCTTTTTTTGGAACAATTCCATTGTCATTCCATCGACAATTCCATTGTCATTCCATTGTCATTGCATTGTCATTCCATCGACAATTGAAGAACATTCACCTACTGGTTCCCAGGGCTTGTTATGTTTCCTACAGTATTAATGTGGTCATTGCAACCATTAGGTGCCGCGGTACCTAATTCTCTAATCCAATAATCTTCCCTTTTTGCGAAACAATTCCATTGTCATTCCATCGACAATTCCATTTTAAAACAATTCCATTGTCGTTTTCTGTTAATTCATACTCTGGGGTGTGTTAATAGATTATTGGTGCATTCAAAAAATGGAGTATTGGAACCTCATGGCTGGTAGATGATTAGTATTTAACAAAAACGTTCCGTAATACCCCGAGACAGATTGCAATATCAGCCCCTTCTCTCTACCCCCCCCCCCCCCCCCCCCCGGTTTTTTTTTTTTTGCATGTTCAAAGGATTTAAGTCCTCGAATATGGAAAGAGGTAATGCGTTTAATAATAAATATAGAACATATATACCTTTAGATTTTGTGCACCAGATGCGCATTTCGACTACTTATGTCTCTTCAGTGATGCTTGTGGTCGAATGGTTGGAATTCTCATATTATATAGATATTTGAAGAGCAGTATTGAAAACAAAATGACCGAAAAGTGAACCAAAGAATCAATCTAAGGACAGAACTATGCGTTAGGTAGATACCCTTTAGTTTTAGAGTAATTTACATAGCTTCATGACGGAAAATTTTAAGTATATATTTCAGGTCAGTGCAAAAGCACTGCAAAGCAGACCGTCAGTACAAAAGCACTGAAAACTAGAATTATGATGTCCTCGGGCACTATCAGTCCACCAGCAGCGACACCGACCTATGGGTTATTATAAATATAGAATATATATACTTTTACATTTTGTGCACTGGATGCGCATTTCGACAACTTCAGTGAAGCTCGCGGCCGAATGGTTGGAATTCTCATATTATATAGATATTTGAAGAGCAATATTGAAACAAAAATTACCGAAAGGTGAACCACAGAATCAATTTAAGGACAGAGCTATGCATGAGGATGATACTCCTTAGTTTTAGAGTGATTTACATAATTTCATGACGGAAAATTTTAAGTATATATTTCAATTCAGTACAAAAGCACTGGAAAGTAAACCGTCAGTACAAAAGCACTGAAAACTAGACTTATGATGCCCTCGGGCACTATAATCAAAGGAATATTCTCCATGCGTTTATTTATTCCTCAATGTTCACCGCAGAGCACTTGTTCGTACGGTTGTATTCACTTACATTGACATGATAATTATTATTCGCAGACTGAATGATTTAGGACTAAATTTATAGAATTTAAATTGAACAGACACAAAAGGGAGTCTTGAATTCCACTGAAAATCCATTAGTAATAGTGTCTCTCATTGTTAGGAGCTGATACATACCAGCAATACCTTCTATATTCTCAAAGGTTAAAGTTTAGAAAATGCTGTTGTTGATATTTCAAAAGAAATGTTTTGACATTGTGCATTCTTCCATCCCCCCCCCCCAAAAAAAGCGACAAAAATATTGAATTTTATCTACAGGATATACTTTTATTAATTTCACTAAAATGATTTTATTTTTTAATTTAATGATAGGCATTGTAGGTATTTATATATAACCAAGGACTGATGTATATTTACTTCTTATTATTACAAACGTATTGTAACTGCCTTTGACTTTATATATAGTTTCATATATTGTAAACATGTACTTAAGATAAGATATTAATCCCTGTATAGACAACTGTGTTCTTTGACATTACATGTTGTAGATAAAACTTTAATGTTTAGTAAAATAGTGTTCATGTATAGTCTTAATATAAAGTTTCTTTTTGTAAAAACTACATTTATAGAATAAGTAGAGAATTTATTGTTAATTTTCAAAAGTAAATCTTGAACTTTGCTACACTCCCAGAGAATATGTAAAATAGATCTTCCTGACTATTTCAGAAAGTACATAATTAATTATCATTTTGAAAGATGTTTTATTTGTAGTTAATTTATAATTGTTGATTCTAACCTGAAACCAAAGCGGTGTTTGGTCAGATAGAGCATTTAAAGATTGATAAATAAATTTCCAGTCACCTTTATCTAGTTCTGGAAATATATTTAACAACTTTAGTTGGGATCTAACTTTTAATTTTTTAAATTTTAAAATATTATACATTTCTGTTTATCCTCTATCACTTTATCTTCAAACTTTGGTGGTTTCCAAGGTCCATTAATTTTTTTCCACATCATATTTTTCAGTGTTTTGATCATTTTTAACGGATATAACAATTCCATTAGATTCAACAAAGTTTTGTTCTTAAACTGTATATTTAATTGAATTCTTCATATGAATAAAAAGTCTCATCATTTTCAAAATATTATTAATATAAATGATTCCTTTTTTGTATCAACGATGATGAAATACATGTTGTCCATTAATTTTTATATTATTGTTCATCCCGAGTGGATATTCAGCTATATTTTGTACTTTATTGCAATGGGGTTTTTTCTTTATCATTCCTTTCGATGATATAAACACATCTTTCCAAAATTCATTTTTCTCAGTTGCAATTAATTGTGATATATAGTGTTGGGTAATTTGAAACAGAAGTATTTTATTAATATTTTGAAAAATGTTATTTTGCCAAATTTCCTCTGTATCTACAATTCGTCTAATCTATGTCATTTTCGATGCCAGTATATAAACGTTAATATCTATCATGTCTAAACCTATCTCACTGATTTCTCTCGTTATAGACTTAGTTTCCATTTTAATTCTATCATTTTAAAATTCCACAAGACTTTAAACAAACAATTGTTAATTCCTTTTAAAACACAGTCATTTTGGTTTGGAAGTGATATTTAGAATATTGAATTCTGACATAAGTAAAGATTTTATAATTAAGTCTAATTGGTGAGAAATTGCTTTTATTCCACCGTTTGTTAATAGCTTCCATTTTGATAATCTTTTTCTTATCAATTATTTTCACAAATATTATGTAAATCAACGTCAAAATCTATTCCTAGTAAATCTAGCTTTACCCAATTGCAATCCCCATTCCTTGCATAGTTTTGATGACTTTTACTGCCTATCCATATTACCTGTATTTTAACAAAGTTCCCCGCGGAGGGTTTGACTTAAGTGTTATTATACCCTTTTTCCTCATGTTATGTGGCTGTGACACTTTCTACACAATGTTTGTTCACATTCATGTATATACACAGTGCTGAATTATACTGTTTCGTCTGTATGTCAGGACATGTACGGCGGGTGTGGCTAGCCAAACAGGAGACGCTCATTCCTCCCGGGCACCTGGTCTCACCTCTGAATTTCAGGGGTCCATGAATGTCCACTGTGGTACATTGTTGTTAGTGCCATAGTCATGTGACACCAATTATTTTCGTATTTTTCAAACTTGATCTTTCTTCAAACCATTTCAGTAATTTCAAAGATGTATTAAGGATTATTTTTTTCTGAGCCATCTAGTATAAGAGAGGTGTCATCGGCATATTGTGAACTTTTTTATTCCACTTTATTAACTGTTATACCTTAACATTTATCCATTTCTTGTTTTATAAATAGATTTCAGCACATAATACAAATAAATGAGAAATTTGATCTCCCAGTCTACAGCCTCTCTTTGGAAACTTTCTGATAATTTCCACCTTGGTTGACCCTTGATCTTATTATTATTATTATTTTTATTATTATTATTATTATTATTAGTAGTAGTAGTAGTCGAAGTAGTAGTAGTAGTAGTAGTAGTAGTAGTAGTAGTAGTAGTAGTAGTAGTAGTAGTAGTAGTAGTAGTAGTAGTAATAGTAGTAGTATAGTACCCTTATTCATTATTGAAAAGAATTGCCAAAGTTGAAGAAATTTAAAACTTTACTTAAGAATTACCAAGATATAGAGTCAAACATATTTTCGAAATCAGTAATTAAAAGTAAATCAGGGATATTTAACAATGGGAGGTGGGCTCCCAAACGCAAACATGTATAAAACTTACATCCTAATCCACCAAACGACGATGATTTCATCACTGTCATATTAATGAAACACTTGCATAGCAAATCATCTCGGTCAAATGGCCATTACATACATGACATTTTCAATATTTTCCTAGATTATCTATGTAATGTCCACGTTTCGATTTAAAATATATTAATTTTGTTCAGTTATTACATAAAATGACATATGATGTGTACAAAACTTGGTTTGGAAAATTATTGACATATATGCATTGTGAAATTGGACTTTTCATTTAAATATAGGTTGCAAATTCGCTGTGTCAGTATAACGTTGTAGCTGGAAAGGAAAGAGGACATTTGACTCAGATGAATGGGAATCACAACGGACACACAGATAGTAAAAGACTAAGCACACGAATAAACATGACAACGGACATACAGCTAGTACAAGAATAACCACACAAATAGACATGACAACAGACATACAGATAGTACAAGAATAAGAACAACAAAAGACATGACAATGGACATACAGATAGCACAAGAATAAACACACAAACAGACATGACAACAGACATATAAATGGTACAAAAATAAGCACACCAATAGGTATGACAACGAACATACAAATAGCACAAGAAAAACACACGAATATACATGACAACGGACATACAGATAGTACAAGAATAAGCACACAAATATACATGACAACAGACATACAGATATTACAATAATAAGCTCACAAATAGACATGACAACAGGCATACAGATAGTACAAGAATAACCACACAAATAACGGACATACAGATAGCACAAGAATAAACACACAAATAGACATGACAACAGAAATACAGATAGTAAAAAAATAAGCACACAAATAGACATGACAACAGGTATACAGATAGTACAAGAATAAACACACAAATAAACATGACAACGGACATACAGATTGTACAAGAATAAGTACACGGATAGACTTGACAACAGACATACAGATAGTACAAGAATAAAGACACAAATAATCATGAAAACGGACATACAGATAGCACAAGAATAAACACACAGATAGACTTGACAACAGATATACAGATAGTACAAGAATAAGCACATGAATAGACATGACAACGGACATACAGATATTAAAAAAATAAGCACACAAATAGACATGACAACAGACATACACATAGTATAAGAATAAGCACACAAATAGACATGACAACGAAGATACAGACAGTACAAGAATAAGCACACAAATAAACATGACAACAGACATACAGATAGCACAAGAATAAGTACACAAATAGACATGACAACAGACATACAGATAGTACAAGAATAAGCACACGGATAGACATGACAAACAATGGACATACAGATAGCACAAGAATAAGCACACAAACAGACATGACAACAGACATACAGATAGTACAAGAATAAGCACAACAATAGACATGACAACGGACATACAGATAGCACAAGAATAAACACACAAATAGACTTGACAACAGACATACAGATATTACAAGAATAAGCACACGGATAGACATGACAAACAATGGACATACAGATAGCACAAGAATAAGCACACAAACAGACATGACAACAGACATACAAATGGTACAAAAATAAGCACACCAAAAGGTATGACAACGAACTTACAAATAGCACAAGAAAAAACACACGAATATACATGACAACGGACATACAGATAGTACAAGAATAAGCACACAAATATACATGACAACAGACATACAGATATTACAATAATAATCTCACAAATAGACATGACAACAGGCATACAGATAGTACAAGAATAAACACACAAATAAACATGACAACGGACATACAGATTGTACAAGAATAAGCACACGGATAGACATGACAACAGACATACAGATAGTACAAGAATAAAAGTCACAAATAATCATGTCAACAGACATTCAGATAGTACAAGAATAACCACACAAATAAACATGACAACGGACATGCAGATAGCACAAGAATAAACACACAAATTGACATGACAACAGAAATACAGATAGTAAAAAAAATAAGCACACAAATAGACATGACAACAGGTATACAGATAGTACAAGAATAAACACACAAATAAACATGACAACGGACATACAGATTGTACAAGAATAAGTACACGGATAGACTTGACAACAGACATACAGATAGTACAAGAATAAAGACACAAATAATCATGAAAACGGACATACAGATAGCACAAGAATAAACACACAGATAGACTTGACAACAGACATACAGATAGTACAAGAATAAGCACACGAATAGACATGACAACAGGTATACAGATAGTACAAGAATAAGCAAACAAATCGACATGACAACGGACATACAGATATTAAAAAATAAGCACACAAATAGACATGACAACGAAGATACAGACAGTACAAGAATAAGCACACAAATAAACATGACAACAGACATACAGATAGTACAAGAATAAGCACACGAATAGACATGACAACGGACATACAGATAGCACAAGAATAAACACACAAATAGACTTGACAACAGACATACAGATAGTACAAGAATAAGCACACGGATAGACATGACAATGGACATACAGATAGCACAAGAATAAGCACACAAATAGACATGACAACAGACATGCAGATAGTATAAGAATAAGCACACGAATAGATATGACAAAAGTTTTCAAATTTCAGTGCAGTTGTGGTGCCAACTTATGATAGTCACTTTGTTTACAATTGTCTTTCAACTGACGTGGTTAGGCATTTTACGGGCCCACTAAGCACAAAGCAGTGCGGTAAAAACGCACTTTAAAAACATTTATAAATAATTCTTGAAGAACTGAATGCAAACAGATTCTTGAGAGGATCGGGAATATTCCGTGTCTTCATACATGTTTTCCTTCTGACGAAAACCCAACCACCAGCCGTCTTAATAGAAAACCACCAGCAGTCTTAGTAACAACCACCAGTCGTCTGAATAACAACCACCAGCTGTCTTAATAACAACTACCAGCAGTCTTAGTAACAACCACCAGTCTTCTGAATAACAACCACCAGTCGTCTGAATAACAATCACCAGTCGTCTGAATAACAACCACCAGTCGTCTTAATAACAACCACCGGTCGTCTGAATAACAACCACCAGCCGTCTTAATAACAACTCCCAGTCGTCTGAATAACAGCCACTAGCCGTCTTAATAACAACCACCAACCGTCTGAATAATTAGAGATTTGGTATTTGTCAAATCTTCTGACCACTCTAGGAACATGTATGGTCGTCAAGAAAGGTATTCCAAAAAAAAAAAAAAAAAACTCTAGTAATTCAATCTTGCTATGAATAAATACATCAACCAAATATTCCAAGTAATATTATTTTGATAGATATTCATGATAATCAGATGTGAAATAAAACAAAGAAATTAGTATGATTTGATGTAAATTTCTAATCGTAATGTTTGTTTCCACGATACTAAAACTTTTAGAGAAGTCCATGAATGTGACCTTGGAAATCCTATAACTGATGACCTACGTATTGATTTCTTGTCACTAATCTCCGGAAAACTCGGCGACTCTTTATAGTGTTATAGCGTAATAAATGTTATTAACGTATCTACAGATCGTATCAACTATTCATCCCCTTGATTGGCTTGGTACTCCTTAGTGTGCGTCACAATTGTTACTGCAGAAGAAAGAATTTGTGAGGTTTTGTCATTAAATATATAAATAAACATCTTCCTGTAGAATGAGCAAATATAGGGATAAAAGTTTGACTATAGTACTTAGTCTTTATTCCTTATTGTCGTTTTGCACTTATATATATATATGAGCTCGCCAAAGTCAGAAAAGGCTTATGATTTTATTTTTTATTTTAAAGACAAAAGAAGAGCGAGGAGTAAATTTTCGTAGTCTTGAATCTACATTTATTATAACAATCTAAATGTTTATCAGAAATTACGCAATTTTATTGATACAATGAATATCACCCACTCCTGTTCTTTCTTTTTCTGGAATGCACACTCGTGTGTTATCACATTCTTTCTGGAATGCACACTCGTGTGTTATCGCATTCTTTCTGGAATGCACACTCGTGTGTTATTGCATTCTTACTTTATCTTTATTGTATCCAATACCGATGTAAACTCTCCGGCTTCTCTGACGTATTTGAATATCTTTTATACGACCATAAATAGTATCCTTTTCCTTTTATCATTAAATCTTTCACTTATTTACAAGTTTGAATTTCATGCCATTTATTAATGCAGAATAGATGAAAGTTTAATACTGCAAACGCATCGAGTTCGATTTCTTAAATGCGCCACTATGGTTTACATGTTATTAGTCTCCTGCTACATTGCCATGATATGAAAAAAATTCGACAGCGACGTATGTAAGCAATTCCGAAATCAACCAATTGAACTCATCTTTTCTGTATAAAAAACCCTGTGAATATATTGACACACAAAATAAACCAACTACATATTGTACATCTACATTGTAATTAATAAGAGCAACATTTCCTAACTAAATGGCTTATTATTCACAAGTTCACATTGTATAGAAAATATATATCATGGATCATAATCTATGATGGATCATAATAATAATTAAGGATATGGTGTAATGATGACGAGATTTATGCTCATTCCATATATATTGTGATAACGATTATATTCATTATACAAAAGTTTTGAAGTTAACAAGTTTTATTTTACAACTCTACAATAAAATTATAAATATGTATTTATTAACTTTGATTATATTTTAAATACTGAAGCAATGTAAATACAAAAATATTTTTTAATTCATCTTTAACACTGGTCTATTATAGATTTAAATAACACGGTAATCACACTAAGCTTAGAATGTCTTCTACACAGTACCATGAGCAATTCTACTTAGGTAATTTGTATACAATGAACAATGTAATTGTAATGATGAATTCTGACAAAAATTACAAAACACGATGAGGCACTCTTGGTTTAACTTTTTATCTCGAATTCATTTGGGGTAGATGTAGTTTATATGCATTTTTGGTTGAAAATGTTAAATATTGGACGCAAAATATTTCTTTCTGTTGGAGAAAGTAGACATTCTATCCGTTTTGATTCGTATGAGTTTGGAAGATGTCAGCCATAAGTGGGCGCTGAAAGCTTTTGCTAACAGAGTGTTGCTTGTATCGTCCTGAACTGAAATAAGATACGTTTATCTGCTAATATTTAATCTGAAAATATATATAACTGTACTTAGGAATGGCGTATGTTTTAAAGTTAAATGCATACGGGTATTTTCAACAATAAGTTACATAAGAAAGCCGTCATAAAACAACAATTTTGTTCCATCATGCGGGTCTGAAAAACTCTCATATATAATTCCATAGTATGACATGATAACGCCATAACGATTTTTCCATCAAACAAGCAAATTGTAATAATGTCTTTAAGAAATGGTTACGACTATAGCAGCACAATGTCGTCGGCTAACACTGATGTCATCATAGTTCTTGCGGTCATGTTGACTGTTGGTGTGATTGGCAACATGGTCGTCTGTGTGACCTTGTTTCGGAATCGAAAAATTGAATCAAGGTGTAACATTTTCGTCCTTCACCTGTCCATTGCAGATTTGATCACGGTGCTGGTAATTCCACCCATGGAAATCGTTTGGCATACCACCATAATATGGAAATTAGGTAATGCTGCTTGCAAAATATACAAGTTCGTATTTTTGTTCGGACAGTATGCGTCTTCTTTCATCCTCGTTATGATCAGCATTGACAGATGTATTGCTGTCCTTTGTCCCATGGTTCTCCCGAGTACGTGCAAAAGAAACAGTAAAATCATGCTAACCATTGCTTGGATCATCAGTGCCATAGTCTGCATACCACAGGTAAGACAACGTTTGTAATACATTTAACCGGCGAATTTAGTATTTCAATAGGGTGTCGTGCTACAACTCTCTATGCTGTTTGTTCGATTTACTTTCTGTTACGGAAAATTTTGAATAATGTTTAAATTAAGAATGTAAAATTGCTGTGACGTACATAGACGTACATAATTTTCTTATGAAGGTTATGCTCTTCGAAGGTTTTCGTAGTCGAGAGCAATGATAGTTTTGTATTTAAATGATGTTTTCACATAAATCTATTTCCATGAAATTATGAAATAAGTTACAGAATCCTACCTTTGCCTTGCTTTTCTTTAGTAAAATTAAGATCGAAATTTTCTTGCATTAAAAGAAACTGTAGTATGATAACTGAAGAATGGTCTTTATTTCGGCATCTTGGTTTATGGTTCCTTTTCAGGTTCTATTTTCAATCATTATCTATTGTATACTGGCATTCATCAGTGAATTAATTCCGGTGTGGGTTTAAGTGGTTACACACATCAATCAATCACATACAGAGAATTAATGTCGCATGTCGTGTATCATCGCTTGCAATATTTTTTCTAACTCTAAAAATGCCATAGATCCAATGTAGTTTTGAACGACCAGAAGTCATGATCGCTTATCTTTGATTCTTTGTATTACTCTAGATTTTATCAAATATCAGTAAGTAATGGTACCGTGAAAGACTGTTTCTTTTGTTTAACGTTATTTAGATGAGGATTCTTTTTCCCCATTTCGCACGCTTTAATAACAGAGTATTTGTTAATGAGTTAATTAAAGGGAAACTACTGCCATTTGTTAGAAGTTGAACCAGCAAATGTTAAATCAAAATCGCCTATGTTTACCACTATTTTTCGGTATACGGTTTTCATCATCATCAAAATGTCCGTAACTCTTAATGAAATAACTCAATACTAAAATGAAAGGAAACATTTTAGATACAGTAAGTTGGAGACATAGCAATATTGTGCATCTATTTGACATAGATTAGAATTTCACTTACCAGACAAAACCTAGATAAATGAATACGATACATGTCTGGATACTGTCAAATAATTTCCACAATGTAAAAATCATTTTTAAGTACAAATCTTGTTATTTTTTGTGTTTTTAAAATGACAAAAACATTATCGGGTTTGAAGATGCCCATGAATTTGTTCTCAATACAATCTAAAATCCGTTCCTTGTTTGTTAACAAATGATTATTTAGTAACGCTCTTCCCAAAATCCCCGCTTCATTTATTCAACATACGTGCCCTGTGATATCTAAAACAAAACTTTAGAAGTTAGAAAACGTTTTTATGTGTAAAAACTTATTGGCTAGTATATTAACTGTATTAGATATCAGAGTCGTTGTATTTTGTGTATCTACAAGTTTAGCTATATCAGTCTATACACGTGTTACACATGGGCATTGAAAATATTTAGTGATAGTATAAATTTCTCAAATGCGTTTTAAGTAAACATGTAAACAAGTAAACATGTAAACACGAATACAGTACATTAAATCAGCAGTGATGAGTTTGTTTGGGATGCGTATACAAATCACGATGTAATGGGTTTAGGATAAAACGTTTTCTTTTTTTAACACCTTTTCCCAAAGGTAATACGACAATGACGTTATAATTAAACTCTTAACCTCAGTATGTTGATGCAAATGCAGATGACACCCAGATGCTTATTCCCTAGATTGGCCTTTAGTACATGTTCCTATTCTGCGGATATAATCTTGTTAAAGATGCCGACAATGTCAAACATATCATTTTTCTAGAAAACATATACAAAAGATTTTTCATAATCCAATTCCCATCCTCGTAAACGGTAACATGTCTTGGTGCTGATTTCGATTATCATATATGCAATAAACGTAGTGAAATTTTCAGTGACGAGTAAATGTTGAGTTAACGCAGCAATGAAATGTTATTGTTAAATTGTTTACTTGACTTCATGCGATCTCAATCATCAATGTATCTGTTTATCTTTAAATCTGTTAATTTCATCCGTATTAGTGACAGAAAACAAGGTTCATACAATAGTGGGAGTGATCCATTACTCTACATGTGATTGACTCGGTTGTCCAAAACAAAAGTCGATAGTGGATGATCACGGACCCTTTGATTCAGAGGGGAAATCAGGTTCCAAATAAGTGTCGAGAATACTAAACGGTGCATGTATATAGCCTCTCTATGACATATACAACTAATTATACTTTAATAGGTGTAATATAAACAAACTCTGTATAGAACAATGAAAAGAAAAAAGACATATAACTCAGTTATATGAGAAAATTAGCATCGGACATGCATGGAATGAATAAATATTTGGCATCGGACATGCGTAATATGAATAAGAAAATTGGCATCGGACATGCATAGAATAAATAAGAAAAGTGCATTAAAAGACATCATAAAAATATTAGATTATAATGCAGTTGTGACACCCACTTAGAATGACAATAGCCACTCAGTTGTTATGGTAAAGTGGTTTACACACGGCTAAATAGCAAGTTTGCCTTCTTGGTCACTTTTCAGTGAAAGATCTTCGTACAAAGCACAGGAACTGGATTTTGTTGTATCTTTACTTTCGAGTTCGTTAGGATATATTGCGTGAAAATTTATTTATCAACATGTTTATTAATTATATACAATATATGATCAATATATTTGAATGCTAAAATAAGATTCTTTGCCACTTTGTATGTTCACACAGATTCGTACAAATAAAGAAACAGAATATCTGTCATTTCTCGAAGTCTTGGGAGTTCCACAATATATATTAATATTTTTGAGAACTTTTCTTTGTGAAGAAGCAGCTATCGATAGTACAATATAGTCTATCTTTTAATTTTTCGTAAGGTATAGTATACTCAGGGACTTTAAAAACGCCCATCTAATATCATTATAGTTTAACAACTAGGGTAAATAATTGCATCAAACTTGAGTTATTTCGAAAATTTGAATTATATTTGACAATATGATTGATACTATCACACGTTTCTTTTAAAAATGATTTCATTTCATCAGTTATGTATACCACGTTCAAAATTTCATGTGTTTTGTTTAGTAATGCTTTAACGCATGCACGCAATCTAGACCACATGGATTGAGATAAAGTTCGAATTTTTCTGATAGGAATATTATTCCACTCTTCATGAAGTGCACGTGCCAACTCATCCACAGTTCTTGGTTGACGGTGACGTTTACCTAAGCGTCTCCCTAACTCATTCCATATGTGCTCTATAGGATTGAGGTCGGGTGAACGTGCTAGGAAATCCATAACATTAATTCCCTGGATGTTTAGAAAGTTTAAGGTGACTCTAGCCGTGCGTTGTCTTGTTGAAACTTAAACGGATTGTTGACAGTTTGATGACGTTGAATTAATGGAAGGAGCTAAGGCTGTAAAACGTCATCGATGTAGCGCATCGCGGTAAGAGTGTTCCTCAAAATAACCAGTGCTGACTTGAAATGTTGATTGATGAATCCCCAAACCATGACACTCCTACGCCAAATCTGTCACGCTCAATTATGCAGTTTGCGGCAAAACGTCTCTAATAAATGCGATGTCTTCTGTCAGCCATGGACAAATTAAATCTTGATTCGTCGCTGAACACTACGTCATGCCAATTACGTCGATTAGCAAGCATGTTCCGGGACCAAGTCAGATTTCTTCGGTGGCGAGGAGTTAGGATCAAGCCTTTCAATGGGCGACGGCATAGCAAACCTTGCTCTTTCAATCGTCGGCGTACTGTCCTGGGTTGTATTTGCCTACCGTGACGAACTATCACATCTCTTGACGTGCTTACGGCTGTCGCAAACCTGTCACGTAGATGATGTTGCCTTATGAAAACGTCTTGACGTCTTTTCGTTACGCGTGGCTGACCACTTCGAGAACGATCCTTAACACGTCCTGTGGCCCGATACTTCCGTACAAGTCTCGTGATTGTAGACAAATGGACGTTGAAGCGTCCTGCGATGATACATTGATTTACGCCGACGTCTACAAGGCCAAGAACAGCATACATTTGTTGCTCAGACAGTCTTGGCATTTCACGCGTTAGTGTTAATGAAGCAAAGTTTGAAATCAGGATAGATAAAGGCACTAGGTACCAGTACATGTTATTTCTGAAGAAAATGACAATGTAGAGCACGTGGTCGAGTACTTTTTGAAAAGCGCACGGGTGAGCAGTATTACGTTTTGGTTGAGTAATTTGTCTCGCCGATAGCATGAAAGTTACCGCAATCACACAATATCAAGCAGATATTCAAATTGATTTCTTTTCAAAACATTTATGTTTTTTACATTTAAAAAAAACCATATAGGCGTTTTTAAAGTCCCTGAGTATATTATAAAGTCTTACACTTTATTTAGAAATTTAATCATGAGAAAATTCCTATTGTGGAGGAAGCGATGGTATTTGAGGTGAAAAGCTTGTTCATTGAAATTGCGATATTTATTCTAAGTCTATTTAATCAATTTCACGGAAAATACTAAGATAATCGGTTTTAAGCTGGTTAGCAAAATAGACGATTTTATTGTAAAAAAAGTCTTTTATCTGCGGATGCATGTCATTCATTTTACCAGATTTGTAATTTTCGATCTGATCCCTCAACAATTATGACCACCAAGGACTCTGATTGGCTAATGCAAGTGTATGGTAGCCAATCCTGGGGTGTTGTTGTGAGTCAGAAATTCATGAAAATCCTAGCAACATGGGGCGTCGCGTTGTCCTGCTGCAAGTTAAGTTACATTGATGGATAAGAGAAAGGACGTGTGGTCCCGAGACAGATCCCGATACCTTATTACTGTAAGATTGTCATGGATAACCACGCCGTGAGATATCCCGACCAAAACCATAACAGACCCCCTCCACCCGAATGTGTCGCTTTTCACTATGCAAGTCAAAATATCGCTCACTACGACGTCGATAGACACGTTGTCGTTCATCTGACCGAGCGTGAAGCGAGACTCGTCAGTGAACAACACGTCTCCAATGGGCCAAACGAAACCGATTAGTGAGCACCATAGGGAGTACGCATGTGAAATATGAGAGCCTACCTGTAACGATTAGAAAGTTATGGTTAATTTAACATTGGCCATAACTTTCCAACCGTGACAGGTAGGCTCTCATATTATACATGTGTTTCCATAAATGTTGTCTAAAGATCGTGTTGGACGTCATTTCGTAAAAAAATTTGGTATCACTTGAAAAGGGTAATCTTAAATAATATGTGTGAAATATGAAAGTCCCACCTGTAACGGTTGGAAAGATATGGCCAATGTTTTGTACAAAGTAGGCCAAACTCCAAGGTCAAGGTCACAAGTGATGGGTCTCATCACAAGGAATCTATATGTAAACTTTCAAAGCCCTACATCTTTTAGTATAAAAGGTAACAGTTAAAGTTTTTGAAGAGAAGGTCAAGGCCACTAGGTCAAAGTCATCATCCCAAATGAAAGGTCTCATCACGAGGAATCTATATGTGAATTTTCAGTCTTACATGTACACCATTTGGTACAAACGATATAGTCAATTTTTTTTACCACAGAGTTAGAGTCACAGACAGGTGAAAAACTAGATGCCCCCGAATTCCATTTCGGCGGCATAAAAACGAACTTCTATTTTATCCCCCAGTATATATAGATTTCTTGGACTGGATAAAGATATCCCGACTGAATTTCTAGTAGAGATATCTCTATTCTAAATATATACATCTGCATTTGGAAAAGAGATTATAATTGAAGACTTTCCTTTTTAAGAAAATATCTCTAAATTGAATTGAAAAATATCCCTATCAAAAGCTGAGATATCTCTATTTTAAAGAGAAATCTTTCTTTTTATTGTTAAAAGTAACGAGTTGAATTTCCATATGTGTAAAAATAAAAATCTGGAATACGAAATTGGGAGAAAATGCACTATATAGTAGTTTTTCCCCGAGAGAAAAGTGGCTATAAGAGGGGGGATGACTATATAGCCAGACTACTACATATCCATTTTCCGGGCAGGGGGACTGCTATATGGGTAGGAGGAAGAACCACCGGATTTTTTCTCGCGTACTTTGAAATAATGAACCGCAACGTAGTATATGACTTTAATATGATGATCTACAGATCGAGTGTAAACTTTTGTTTAAATTTCTTGTGACAAGACCCTTTAATAAGCACCAAACATTCAGCTTGCTTCTTATCAAGCTATGTTGACTGCTCTTCTGGACTGTCATGCTATAAATGGATGAATTATTGCATATTTTTTTTTTTTTTTTCGATTTTTGGGGGTTTTTTTTCAATAAATATGATATCCAATGCTCTCGAAGTTAAAGATAAACTAAACATTGCTTCGAGCAGGACATTAACATTAGCGCTATATGATAATCGTGGTAACTTCACTTTTTCCTAACATAAACTTCTGTCCTCTGTTTCATATGTGTATAAGTCTATCAGCATACCCGATAAGAATTCTGATACGGAAAAAACCAGCATAACATTAAACAAAGAGTTATCATCCTTTGTTTATACAAATTACAATTTCAATTACAATTTACACTTCTGGTGTACTTGGATACTTTTTGTTGATCGGTACGCTAAGACGTCTTCTAGCTTCTTCAAGCGTATTTTTCACAAGATTCGATTCCATCGGAGATATAACACACACAAAATTATGGATTCACTTTAATGCATAAAAGGCATTAACAGCTTGACTGGGCGATCGACTTGACAGCGTCAAACTTGAAAGATAAAGCGCCACAAGAAAAGCCTTAGCTCGGAGAATTTCTTCTTCTGATAGACCATGAGCAATGACCCATGCTTTCCACCTCTTGAATGCACAAAAATAATATTTTACAGTTGCAATTGACAGACTACGAAGCCGTTTTCGTGCCATTTTAAAGAAGAAAAAAATTTTTTTTTATCTAGTTCGAACGAGAAAAAATCTCGTTCGAACGAGATAATTTCTCGTTCGAACGACATAATTTCTCGTTCGAACGATAAACTATCTCGTTTGAACGAGAAACTAATATCATATACCATAGTCTACAGTGATAAGTGTCATTAACCGACAGAAAGGAATGGAATATCGTCCATCAATAAATCTTTTGATATTTTCTAACAATGTCTTTAGTGGCGGATGTTTAATCATATAAATAACTACATAAGCAGGAGTATTTGGCCGTGTTTTGGCCTGAATTTAGTTGAAATACATTATACGTATTATTTTAGTCTATCAAATGGCAGATCTAGAGTATGTTTGTAACATTTGATTTGGAGCCTCATCTCCTCCTTTTTTATACTTATATTTTAAGCTACTGGAATCAAACTAACTTGGCTCAGTGACCACACCAGTTAATCATTAATAAAATAATAATGCATAATTATAAGTGTTTTACTGTATATCAGTACGTACCATTCAGTTTATATTTCAATTCTGAAATGTATAAATCATAATTAACAACTATTATAATACTTTTAATTACAAGAGGAGGGCAGAATATCTCTGATGGCATAATACCCCCCCCCCCCTCTTTCTTTTCTTTCCGACGCATTCATCTTCTTCGTAATATAATAAATTATACTTTAACTAAAGTAATTCCTTTCTATTGAAAAGCTGTGTTTTAGAATAACCATGCATATGTACGTTGTGTTGTAAGTGTGTAGTTGAAATATATGCAATTATGCATATATAAATGTAACAATGTATGTATCAAATGAAATAATTCCTAATCATACTTATCTAAATAACAAAATACCTTAATTCATATATAAAGTTCCTCGTTCGAACGAGAAACTTTCTCGTTCGAACAAGATTTTTTCTCGTTCGAACGAGATAAAAAAAATTTTTCTTCTCTAAAATGGCACGGAAACGGCTTCGTAGACAGACTCTCTAGTTGAAAATCAACACACAAACGAACTCTCTAAACTAAGGCCCCAGGAAGCGTCTCAGTGTCATTCTTAGAAGCCTTCAAAAGCATATGTAAACATGACAATAATATTCTTATCAAACAACGAATACTGTCAACGAATAGCTAACATGTGGAATGGCAAATCTAAACACCCACATATTCCTGAAAATCTCCCTGGAATATAATATTCCTTATTAACAGGTAAATCTACAAAACATACTACAGCTTTATCAAAGTTCCCTCTTTTGTCACAAAGAAAAGGCCAATAACTAGCCGAATACCGAGCTGGTATAACTAAAGTTCCATAACTCTTACATTGTCTCATATATTTGATAACTTTGAATATAAGAGGGATTGGCGGTACAAACCAACCGTTGACCCCATCCCAACTCACTGTAAATGCATTAAAGGCAATAGACAACGGTGTCCAAAGTCTAGAGGAAAAGATATACAATTTATTATTCTTTTCATTGGCAAAAAAATCCAATCTCATGTGGACCCCAAAGAGACTCTAAATACTTAAACAGTTCTGAGGGTACTGACCAATCATCCGTATCAATCATCTTACTAAAAAAACTGCTTTGGTATTCAATGTACGTGGTACCCATTCAATTTCTAAATTAATATTAGATTATAAACACATCTTGAATAAAGATAAGGCAATTTCTAACGAATGAAATTTCATGCTTCCTTTTTGAATAATACTGATAACATTTTGATTATCAGAACAAATGAAGTTTCTAAAGACGAGAGCACTTTATATACTGCAGAAAGTTCTCTCTACGTGGAGCTCTTTGAACTTTCAGCTTCTGACCACATCCCATGAACAATACTCTAGGGAGTGTCAACAACATAACCACCATAGCCTGTGATACTGAAAATAATTCTTTTCTCATTCAGAATTTTTACATTTGTTTTCCAAAATTCAATCATACGAGCAGTGTGCTCACTGAGAAAAATTCTCGATTCCCATGATCTTGCTCTCTGCACATCTATAGAAATTGCCTTTGTCATTAAGTATACAATATTTCCTAAAACATAATGCATAGAAATAATCTGACAGACCAAACCAGCAACTTTTCTCCCATGAATAGATCTTATAGAATAGATCTGAACAATCTTCTTGCATAGATTTTAATGTAATATCTAACTTCTCAAGTTTTGCCTCTCCTATATTTCACTTTGAGTATCAATAGAATACACTAGAAAATTGATTTGCTTTGATGGAAACCATAAAGACTCTTCAGTTTTAGGTACAAAACCCGATTTTAACAAATCATTTTTCATATCAGCTTACATTCTTACACTCTGATTAAAACATTGATCTACAGCTAAACCGTCTCCAAAGTACATTAATACCTGCTTACCCTCACTGCGCCATTTTTCTACAAGAGGACGAGTCAATTTTGTGAAAATGTAACAAGCCTAATTTAAACCAAAAGGTAAAGCTCTGAACTGAAAATACTTATTGTTCGATGTCACACCTAATTATTTCACTGTGATTTGTTTGGTGAAAGAGGAAATCCACAAGCTTGACAAAACCCTCTAGCAGGATCCTACATGCCTCGGCCACATAACAACAGAGATCAATGTCACAATAATGCTGCTAAATGTTCCATAAATGTCTGTAATGACATGTAGCAATTGGTCACAAAATAAATTCAGAGCGTCAATTTAGATTGCACACTGTTATTTGAACAAGGACATATCTGTGACATCCTATAACAAACAATCAAATTTGCTTTTAACAACATAATTGAAGCGGAATTACATGTACGTAATGTACGACAGTTTGGTCTTCGATTGATATGCCTGTAAATGGTTTTTATTAATGAACTAATTACATCTGATAAATAGACAAGTGTATTGAATTTTTAGAATTTTAGAAAACAAAACATTAAATGTCAATTACATTAGCCAGCTGTTTAGGAAACTTAAACTTATATGTTAAATGAACGGTTAAATATGTATGCAGACAATGTTGAATTGCTACTTGAAAATCAGGCAGGATTCATCTCTCTACTATAGATCATAATTATATTAAAGTTTTAAATAGAACTTTCTCGTTTAAGAAAACCTTTATCGTGCATTTTTCATTTCATAACAGCTATCGACACGGTTAGGCGTTTATGTCTATGAAAAGATTTTTTTGAAGTAATATAAATGGTAAATGTGTTAATGTATTTTAACATGATTTCTTGGCTCTCACATTTAGGTCAAATTAGTCATTATTTCGCTCTTCAAATATTTATAAGTGATGTTTCTACAGTTTCGGCCTTGTTCATTAGTGAAGAGACACAAAATCTCGCAATACACACACGATGCACTAAATGTATACAAATATATATGTTTTGTATTTATTCATATTTTATATTTAATTTTCGACGTGGATATAACTTTAATTATCAACTAGGTGCTCCGAAGTAGTCTTCCGAATTGATTTGAATTTTTGCCTGAATTATAATACACAATAATCATATTGATGGTATCTAATACAATTAAATGTCCCGCCTATTCAAAAAATGAAAAGATTAGGAATTTTCCATCCAATTTCAAACTGAATAATTCAATGTAACTTTAAGCTTATAACTTGAGAACAATTTACATTCTAAAAATAAAATCACTTAAAGAACACCCGTATCTTTCCGAGAATCTATAAATTTAATCACGTTTTAATCATTTCGACATCATTCAAAGCGATTTAACGTTTTAGTAACATGATTCCGTTGGATGGAGACATGAACGCTATAAATAGAACCCGAAAGAGCGTTTAAACTGAGAGATTTATATTTTGTACAAGATATTGAGCTGGGGTTGGGAGAAATATATGAATGCATATTTATCAATAGGATCATTAATTAATTTGTTGAAATAATGGTGTGTACTTTATTTGGTCGTCATTCTGCGTGTTATTAGCATGTTATGTTTGGTACAAGAAGCTTACAGACAATTTGGACAGTTACTTTTGTGATGACAGCTGCTGACAGCTTGTCAGAAAACACTTCATGTATACTGAGTTTTCTGCATCTTGTCGAACAGAGTGGATCAGAATAATGACAGACGGTCTTTTGGCATGTAGTATCGTTTCCAGTTATGATGAAGCATACTGTGAATATATACAAGATGTTAACAGGAAGTGAGAGATTCTCATGTACAGAATGCTGCAAGTACGTTGTCGAAAAACATAGGAAAACAAAGCAAAAAAAAAAAAGAAAAAGAAAAAGAAAAGAAAACCAACCAAACAAATAAGCTTATATTTGAAGCATTTTTGTTCTCAGAGGGCTTGACTGAAGTATTATTATTCATCTGTTCTGACTTTGTGTAAGTGAGAGACTTTCTATACAGAGTAAGTTCATATTTCATATTTAGGGCGTTGAAATATTTTTGTGTTCTCTGGATGTTGATATTCATGGTGAGCTAGCCAAACAGGACAAATGGTGGACTAATGATGTCAAGGATTATATCTAGCGAGATTATGTTTACATTACTCTAATTTATTATTTACTTCTTTGCAAAAGTAAAAGTTTTCTGTCTTTCTGGTGCCAGACATTACTCTGATTTTCAAGGGTCCATACATATTGTTCTTCATACTTTGTTCTCAAACGGTCACTTAATTGGTGTGGGTAAATTACATTCCCTGATTAGAATGATTAAAGTCATCTTGATACCTGTTCAAGAAAGAAAATTAGAGATATGACTTAATCACGTGACAAAATTCATCCCAAGAAAGGCAAAAAGTATAATTATTCGATTTGTCATATGGTTTGGAATAGATCTGTTGAGATCAACTTGGAAATCTATATTGAATAATAGAGTTCCATCCCTTCAATTGTGGTATTAATAAACGAAAGTGAAGTCTTGTCAATTGCACCGAGGGACTTAAGCAGATTAGGAGTGAAATATTCCATCAAGGTTTGTAGAGCCTACGTTACATCGTCGTCGACGATTGTCGGCAGACATTATTGATAGGTTTAATTTAAAATTTACAAGTTTATTTTCCAATGATGTATTCTTAGGAGTGGGTCTGGATATTCATGTTATACTTTCTGGACACAATGACCTCTCTGTATAATAAGATGTGATATGACACAATGACCTTTCTGTATAATAAGATGTCATATGACACAATTTCTCTTCATTGAGGTAGATAGCATCAATAAACTTTAAGGTTTGCGAAAATAATAAACGAGACTTATATATAACACCATGAAGAAAGGTGATAAGTATAATATATGATAATATACACTTTGAGAGTGTTCCAAGAATTTACCTTCACAACAGAACTTATTTTAAGTTACATACATTAAAAACCAATGCGCCAATATCTTTGAAAACGTTGACAGTACAAATGTAATAAATACTGGGGATTTCTCCTACAGTGGAGATTTATTCCATTTGTATTTCACCATGTTTTCGTTACCATTCCTCAGGCAATAGACTGTTGTTCCTTGGAGATTTTTCAAGTTTTTGATGAGATGTATATTGATTACAAGATCCTATACGAAGTGTGTTCATTATTAGTTTATGTTGGAGGTCATTTTGGTCCTAACTCACGATTTACTGTTTGGGCAGTATGTCAGAACTGAACTTTGAATGTGATGGAACCTGATAGAAATGAGTTATTAATAACAAGACACACAGAAAAAAACAACAACAAAATATATATATATATATATATGTCGGAATACAAAGACCCTAAATTAAGTAGAGCACTTAACTTTACTGTTTTTGGAATTTATCAGAATATTGAATTTCAATAAGTTACACGGAATTTAGGGCATTTCAACATATTGTGATCCGAGTTTCAAATCAATAAAGAAAGATATTGTATAATGACTCTGCAATCAAGGTCACTGATGATTACTTCCTCTCGAATGTATCACTTTTTTCTTACTTCGTTACGAAGTCTTCTCGGAATCCATATTTGTTGGTTGGTTCTTTGGTATAACTTAATGTGTTTTAATACCTTACATGTTTATATTTTTATACTATTATGTGTTTTACAATACCTTACGTGTTTATATTTTTATGACCTCTCAATATGCGATACCTGTTGACCCTTGTTCTTTACATGGAGGATTATTTATAAATTTTTAAATGTACGTCTTTTGATTGTTCTGCTGTTACGGTGAGTGGGAAGGTGGGCCCGTAAACCGTTTAACCACACCATTTGTTTGGCTTTTGTCAAATTAAATGACCGTCCTAAGTCGGTATCGTAATTGCACTACAATCAAATATTTTTGTAATGTGTTAAATGTTCTATTATATTATTTATATTCATGTATTGTATAGCTCCATGGTGACTTCTGCCACATAACTGAGCCGGTAACTCCTCTTTTTTCTTTAAAGTTTCATTTAAAGATAAGTGTAATTCTTCACTTCAAACAGTTAATTCAAACTCGAGTCTCATTTTGCATTCGAATGCTTATACTTTATTGCACGATAAAATTGTTGCTTATCTTGTGAGTTTGATCTTCCATCTCCTCTTCTTTAGATAAATTTGTCTTATTACTTTTTGATTCATCTTGGGAATAAACTTTTGTACGTTTTCTATCTTGGTATGTTTTAAAAATGTATTTGAACACATTTCACTTCGCCTGTATACATCTTTTCTGTTTTGTTTAATTCATTCAAGTTGTTAGAGATAATAATTTTATTATTTGTTTTAAACATTCACCGTACATTTATATGGTACCATAATACTCGTTTGATTATTATCATATATATTGAATGGTACAAAATGTATAAAATACACAACAGTATCAGTGACTCCTATAAGTAAATGTAATTCTAGGAATCTGATTGGCTGAAAAGAGATATTCGGTTCAGGAAAAAGGCTTCGTCTCACCCAGGTTTACCATTTAAATATCTTAAAGCAGTTCCTAATGATTTTTTCATAGTCATAAAAAATGATCACTTTGTCATATGATGAATAAATAAAAACTACATGACCATAACACAGTCACAACTGTAGGTTGCTTCATCCATAATGCTGATTTCAATCATCAGTCATAAGAAATCACAAATAACAATGGACCGCATTTTTTGGAATTCACAAATTAACAGGGACCACAGCAATAGAAATCACAAAAAATCTCTCTGGGACCAAAAAAAAAAATTACAAGTAAGAACCACAACATTAACAATCACAAATACTTGGGGACCACCGCATTAGAAATCGCAAATTACTAGAGAACACAACATTACAAATCGCAAATACTCAGGGGCCAAAACATTAGAAATCACAAATAACTAGAGAACACAACATTGCAAATCACAAATACACTCGGCCCAAAACATTAGAAATGACAAATAATTAGAGAACACAATATTAGAAATCACAAATACACTGGGTCCAAAACATTAGAAATCACAAATAACTAGAAGTACTTACCACAACATGAGACACCACGAATAACTAGGGACCATAACATTAGAATTCAAAAATACACATGGACCACAATTTTAGAAATCCCAAATAACTTGAAACTACAACATTAGAAAGCCAAAATAACTAGAGACGACAATATTAGAAATCGCATACATAAATACAAGAACATATATAACTGTATTAACTTGGTACACTAACAATGTATGTATCTTCAGTGATGTTCCAGGCCTAAATTGTGGAAGTCGAAAGTATATACTTATTTAAAACCAAATTCATTATCAATGAGACCTTAAACGTGAGCAAAATATCCCATCTTTTAAAATAAGATTTTATTTCAATTAATTCAATTTTAACATTAAATTTGAGTATACAATTTCACGACAGTGCAGAGTTACTGAAAACTGGGTCGAGGACACCGTCGGGAACTAACAATGTTCCAGCAGCAGTATCGACTCGGTTGTAAAAAAATTATCAGAATATATATACCCTATTAATGGCCAAATGAGAACATAACTTAAAAGGGACAGGAAAAATTAATAAATATTCAAAACCTAGAATAACAAATGTCGAAAGATTATAAGAAAATGTAATCGCACTCAATTGTAAAATTTACTATACAATGAATAAGAAAAGATTAATAAGACAAAATAACAGCATTAATTTATGCTGGACGTCGTGTGGTTCTTATGACATGCAGTAAAACACAATCTGTTGTTCTAGGGATTTTAAGACAATTCTTACCTACAAAGATACCATAAAAGTGCATATTTAAAATAAGCTATACAATTTTAGCGTGTTTCTGCAAATATGTCAATCGTTCTTTAGGTTTAAGAAAAGTGAATCGCACTAAAACTGTTGTAACGGAGTTTTCATTCAGTTTGAGAACATGCAGAACCTATGAAAGTCATGAAAATCAACACACACACACACACGCACGCACGCACGCACGCACGCACGCACAGATATACACAAATTGATATAATGTGCCTACTTGGTTAGAATTAATTTACTAAAATAATACACTGAGACAATTGTACTTTGGGAGATTCGTCATTTTCTGCAGAAGTATTGTCCATTGATATTACACTATTTATTTGATCTGGCGATTGGCCCTGGATGTCGGTTCGGATTCTCTTTGGTTGCGTGTCACATTTTGACTACCAATATGAGACAGATAAGAGAATACACCCCGAGTCCGTGTATCTCGTCATAGACCCCACTGGAAAACTTTGTGACTGCGTACAAGACAGAGGCCGACACCATATAATTGAAATGGTCTTAATATTTTGTAAAATAATAAACATACATAGAAAACCTCTCTGTCTTGCACAGTTAATTCTAAGGTTTTAAGAGATCATTTGTAAATTGTCATCTACTTCAAAATAAATTGTAACTTGTAATCGACTTCAAACATCAAAACATTTTCGACATAATTGAAATGTTTAATATTTTCAATTATTGACATGATATCTAGACATATAAACGACATATTAACAATTGATAACCTTAAATTTGAAAGATATATTAGTGACAATAACCACCTGAAGTACAAATCCAAGATATTGTTCCGAAGTCCACAACTCAAAGTCGAAGAAACACGACAATACATATGTAAATATAATATAAACAATCACGAAACTCTGTCAAAACTAAGGTGGGATCAGGTGCCATGGAGGAGTAAGCATCCCCTGCCGACCGGTCACACCCGTCGTGATGCCATAAGTATAAGCGAAACAGTATTATTCGCTGGCACAGAATTAGAAAACGGTACAACCGTAGTGAAAATAGGTATATGTCATAATCATAAGCAGTAAGAATACTGCTATATAATATATATATATATATATATATATATATATACTGCTATATACTATATATGAACTGCATTTATATTCATACTGTATTTATATACTGCTATATATTATATGTGAACTGCATTTAAATAGAGTCATCGTATATAAAAGTCCTTCTTTGACATATACTTTAAAAGTCTTAATAAACAATCTGTAATAAACATTTCCCAAGTGTAAATTTCCCTGGTTAGATGGAGATGTCCCTATCCCTTTATCCTTTGGTACACATGATTCTAAAATTTTTTTTTCTAGAGCATGTATTTCCATGCAAAACATATCCATATTATTTTCAAACTTTTCACTCACACTCAGATATATAGAAACTATGAAATTAAAAAGACTTTTGAAAAATGTTTACAGATCACAGAATGAATAGTTTGTTGTTGATGCCACCTGATATATTTTATATAATAATTATTTTTTGATGATTGCCGTGTTCATATTTTTATGAGCTCTCAACTTAAATAGGATTTTTATCCTTGTTCTAAATGTGGATGATTATTTATTCATTTTAAAAATGTGTGTTCTTTGACTGCAGTGCATTTGTGATCTGCGAGAAGATGGGTATGTAAACCGGTTTACCAAACACCGAGTGAGTGACGATTATCACTTCAATTGACAATCCGAAGTCGGTTCCACAACCATCGAATATTTGTGTGATGTCTTTTTATGTGCTTATTCTTCTATGTTCTACATGTCCATGACGACTTTTGTCATACTGCTAAGTCAGATATCTTCCGTCCTTTCTTTCATAATTAGATTACGAAGATATAAGAGCTAAAGCTGTCTTTCTCCTCATAATCTGTCTCCTTCAGAAAAATGTTCAATATCTCGCTAGCATTTGATAACATAACATGACGCGATAGAGATCGGAGTAGTGGTATTATAAGGTAAAATCCATTATCTAAAACTATGACCGTGATTCCTTGATCAACGCGACCGAAGAACTCTACCCACTTAAATAACCGTGTACAGGAAATGCTTTCGAATAGTTATTGTATTAAGAGAGTTCTACCACCATTTTCCAACAGGCATGTCCACATTAGACATAACTTCAGTCGTCCATATATACTTAGTACAGGTAGAGAAAGCACCGACGATGATAAAAAATATTGTCGTTATTTAATACTACAATAATTTATCTCTGTTTCATCATAGAAATCCTACAATTCCTTGAGTATTTGTTGTAGGCTAACGCTCTCTTTTTCTTATGTTTCGTTCTATACTGAATGAATAAGTGTAAATGCTTTTAAATATCATATATGATAATACTAGCATATACAATTAAAATAAATTTCTGTTGCGCACGAGATTGTTTTAAATAAAAGATATTATAGAACATGGATCGTGTCTTTCAATTTCATGGACCGAGTCTGTTAAAAGGGACTTTAAAAGCCTGTAGCCCAATGTATCAAAAGGCATAACTCCATACGTTATTTCATGTATGATATGGCATCGGTACCTCATCAAATATCACAGAATCCGTAAAACTACTCTGATCTCTATCAAGTTTTGGTATTTTCACAAAGAACACTACATCGCCAAACAAGTCTTGACAAATCTGAAGCAGTGTTCAAAGGTTTAAGATTGTATCTGCCAACACCGGGCAAAGTTTCATTCTTGATGGAATACTAAGATTTAGCTTGTCACTCTTCGGATAGAGAAAGGACGGACCTACCCCAAGAGTGTTTCTGGTAGATCTGCTGTATGTCGTATGGTTTTTTGAAACATGCTTTACTCACTGTTAAATATTCTAAGAACTGAGATAATCTAACTTTTTGTTTTGGAGATTAGCACTCATAGCTATTGCAAAATTCATTATTTCCCGAGCCAATTACCTGCGATCTGTAGACATTAATTCATGAATGGATAAGTGCATAAAATAATATCCGCTTGAGATTCTATTCCGCACTCTTTTTATTACTACTATGATAATCAAAATAGAGGATGAATCTGATTAAAATTACATTAATTATTTCATAAATTTATTCTATGTCTCTTTGCCTTTTTGCTTGCATTGGTTGGTGGATCCAGATAAAGATACAATGTACAAAAGTTTTGAAATTTAGAAAAATGTAAATTATTGCTGAAATATTGTTAAAATGAATTACGTTAAGTATGCATCTTGGATAGCACCCATTCAATCAGGTAACGGCCATACACAGTTTGTAAATAAAAGTAAGTGATTTGATAACAAAACGGTAGTGTCTAAAAATAAGCCGTTGCAGTTCAGTGGATGAGGTTATAGTCCCGTGACCGAGAGGTCCCTGGTTCGATTTCCGCCTTTGGAACAGCAGTGTCATGTCTTTCGAATAAAACGTTCCGTGTCTGGGTATGTAAAAGATTCTTCACTGCTTTCACTGCTTCTTGTGAAATGTTACGTGATACACTTGCAGTGTCAAGGGATTTGAAAATATAGACTAAATCACTTCCGGTCACGACACGTTTCCCATATTCGGATAAATTACCGTAGAACTTTGTGTACACTGTTCCGTGTATACGGCATTTAAAATGGAATGAGATGACATGAGTCGAGCTGCAATGAGTCGAGCTGCAATAAAAATGTCAGAAAAATACAAAATTATGAATATTAATAACAAAACAGAAAAAATTATTTACATTTTCACTTATATAAAATGGAAAGGGAAAGACATCTGACTAGTAGTAGGTAGAAGTCACCAAGGAGATGAACAACAAAACTTGGTAACAAGATATGAAATAAATGAAATGACGTTACAAAAATATTGATTGTACAACAGATGCGATACCGACATAGAACGGTCAATTGAGTAACAAACGGTACTCAGTGTGGTTAAGAGGTTTACGGGCTCATCTTTCCACTCATTGCAAATGCAATACAATCAAAAGACACACACTTTGATAAATTTATAAATAATCTTCCACATGGTGAAAAAGGATCAACGAGTATATCAGGTTTAAAGGTCATAAAATTATATTAACACTGATAGATATGTAGAGTAAGATTACTATATAAATATATAGAGAGCGACAGCAACATGAGGTAACTGTGCTCTGCTGGTCTGGAAGCCAGCTTGGACCCTTGATCTATAGGAGTCCCGACCAACAGTCAGACAGGACGAGGTTCGGGACCATGTCTCCTCTGAAAGGTTTAGACAAGGCCCGTCATGGAGTCCCAACCGCCCTGTTAGTCAGTGTGCGACGCTCAAGGAAAAGTCTGCGTAAGGTTGTATAAGGGCCCAAAAGAAGACTATTAGACCAAGGGACCAATGTAAACGATATTTTAGTGAGAATGTCAATATAGGAACCAGTCAGTGAGTGGTAAATTATTGTTGTTTAAATATATTTATTTGCTTATTATATTATGTCAAGCCAACATTATTTCATAAAGATTGTGGAACATCTGCTTGATTCATTACATAGAAATTGAGACCTCTGCCAAAGGCTCGCCCTATGTAGTGAGGGAGCTTTACGGCCAACGTCTTTATAAACATGGAACCTTGGTTTCAGTCTCATCTAAAAGACAGGATATCAATGTTGAATGTGATGCAGGATCTCTTTGCCAAGCACATTACTCAAACGGTCTGCCTGTAAAACTTGATGCAGGGATTTCCTTGACACATTACTGAATGTGATACGCCGGTTCACTTCGGTGATATAAATCTCAGTTCTTTTCAATGATATTAATCTCTTCCATTTCCTGTCGGTGATTTAAATCGCTTCCACTGGTAAAGATAAAATGATCGTTTTTCATTTGTCACTTGACGTTTTTGATTCACATAAATGACATATACTTTACTTACTTGACATACATTTAGAAAGAAATTCTAATGATTATAAACTTAAAAAGCTTAATAAACAGTATATTGATGCTGTAATAACAGAGCTGGCGGAGTACAAATCTGAGTCAGAGTTAGAGTGTTAACCTCGGCCCATTAGGAGAATGTAATGTATTGATAGAGTAGTCCGGAATGTATTCAAATCTGAATTTTTGTCAGAGACATTAACACTACAAAAGCAGTTTCTGACGGTGTAGATGCTTCACACGATTGTCTTTATGATCTAAAGTACAGAGGACAATGACATCAGATTTTGATGTTACAAAAAGATTTCCAAGCGCACTGCAAACATTAACAACCCATGTTTTACCAAGTTTTCATAGATTTATATAGGAAAATTTTCAAAGAATGACAAAGTTAGTATGTGACGGCTCCTTTATTCAGCGGCGCTACAACTTCCAATTACTTTGTTATATTCTACATCATTTGATATCGATAAGAGTTCTGAGAGTGATTTATTCATTTTCTTCCTACGATCAATCCGCGGAATCGCAAAATTATGCGCAACATCGCTGCAGTTGTGACTTGGGAAAATGTCTTTCATGTACATATTTGTATTGTAATTTTCTCTAGCATTTATTAATTTTGTCAATTGTGGTGATTTTACATTAATATCGTTACATATGTGTGGGGTTTTTTTCAGTTCATAGAATATCTATTTTGGGACCTGAAGTTTGTATTTAATAGAAATGCCTACGCGCAGATATATATACAGCGGTGACGAGTTTGTTCTCCTTGTGTTTGTGCAATAGAGAGCGTCAGACTACTGCATTAACGATCTACATGTATGTCAAGCACACATTATATGTATTAATGGCCCTCATCTCATTATAGAAATAATTATCAGTAGATCAGATCAATTAAAGGTGATCACGTGACCTACTGAAGCAGTTTCGAATATAGTGTGTCGTCAATACTATGTTCTATGACAAGATTTTATATATATATTTTTATATGTAAAATCTATGATCCCAACATCAAATGATTTTATTACTTGTTTGTGTATATTTATATATGAGAATGCACTGCCTGAATAAAGATTATTATTATTATTATTAACTATAATTAATCTTTTAGTAATACGTGTACACCACACTACACTAATTATGTATCATAAACTCTTGTAAAGGAATACAATTTAAACTTCACTATAAATGTATATACTTGTTTAAATACAAGAAAACTATAGAAATGGAAAATGGTATTTTTACTATTATTGTTTTGCTTACTAATTATATAAGTTAAGTATCCATGTTTGGTAAAGTCTATTTTAGAAGTTTTAGAAGGCTTGTTTCATAACAAAACTTTTGATCATTCGAAATTCGGTATTACTGAAAAAGGTTTGGAACTACATAGACCTCTAAAAGTAATATTACCCAATTATTTTTAAAATTTCATTGCTTAAATATATAAAATTTAAAAAGCAAGAGAATAATAATGAGAAGAAGAATAAAAAAGAATCCCCAGACATAAAAATTAACCCCAAAACTAAATAAAAGTAAAAAGAATATATATATACAGCGACCCTCTTATATATAACTGTAGTGTCTTTGTGCTTTATATATATATATATATATATATATATATATATATATATATATATATATATATATATATATATAATTTTATTTTTATAAAATGTAACAAATATTAAACATTTAGAGGAAATGAAAACACTTCAGGACATTTGGTTCTCTTCATACTTGAATTCACTGCGCAACTCGAACAACTACCGTGAAGGGATCTTTTAGTTATTTATTATAAACAGTGGAATATGGAGCGCATTTTAATGTTTGAATATTAAACATGATTTTATGTTAATGCACACAATATTTTTCTATTAAATCAATTATTTTTTGAAAATTCGATAAAACAGAGTTGTTTACTCATTACGACACCAGTTACGACACCAGTTAACCGTTCGACTCAATTCCGGTTTAAATGTCCCAAACATACGATAGTTTTATTATGGGTCGTAAAAGAGGGTCGCTGTCAGATAAAAAAAAGAGAAAGAGATTGGAAATTGTTGCCCAGCTACAAAAAAGATGGAAAGCAGCTAAATTTTCGTTTTATATTTCCAAATTACCAGTACAGACCGTTCATATGACCAGCCAGATATGGGTCACGTGGAGGCCGATAACACTGATTACACCGGGCGAGCGTGACGTTTTAGTCGGATCGGAAGGGATTTGGAGATTTGTTTATATAAATGAATGTGAATCAGCACTGTGTGGAAAGTGTTTAGCCACATATCATCAGGGAAAAAGTGTAATAACCCTTAAGTTATACTGTTCCAATAAAACAATATTGTTCCAAAGCTAATGATATAAACGGTAAACGGTCCTGGGGTAAAATATATATCAGGAATAGGAAATAAGATGATATCGAGTTAAGTGTTTGAAAGATGTGTTTTAAACATTTGCATAATCATATTGTTCTCAATGACCTTATCACGCATGCGCAATCAGGATTTACGGATTTACACCTAAAGATTCGGCCGTTTATCAACTAATCGAATTATATGACACATTCACAAAAGCAATTGATAATGACAAGGAAATACGTGTTGTATTTGGCGATATCAGTAAAGCTTTTGATCGAGTATGGCATAAAGGTTTTTACTGTTCAAACTGAGACGGATGGGGATATGTGGAAATCTGCTGAAGTGGTTCCAGAGTTACCTCGGCCAACGTTTCCAAAGAGTTGTAACTGATGGATCATCATCAGAGTATAGAGAAGTTTTGGCCGGGGTACCTCAGGGGTCAATACTTGGTCCGATAATGTTTTTGATTAATATCAACGACATTATTGCTGATATACAGTCCAATATAAAACTTTTCGCCGACGATACATCACTATATCTCATTGTTGATGACCCTTTGTCTGCTGCTGACCTCATGAACTCTGACCTCCATAAAATTCATTTATGGGCTGGTCAATGGCTCGTAAATTTCAATCCTCAGAAAACAAAAGAACTTTTGATATCTCGCAAAACATCTAATGTCTTTCATTCGGTCATATCCATGGACAATGTTAATGTCAGTTGAATCGCACAAACATCTCGGTGTTGTGATAAGTAAAAATTTAATGTGGCATGAACATATCCATGAAATAACGTCAAAAGCATGGAAAAGAATTCACATCCTCCAATCACTTAAATTCCAACTCGACAGAAAATCCCTGCAATCACTCTTTTTTTCTTTCATTAGACCTATTTTGGAATATGCAGATATAATTTGGGATACTTTGTCGTGTACTCTTCTACATCGAAAAGAAAACAAAGACTGTGTTGGCAAATAAAGGTGGTGTTTAATGATATAACATGAGACAGACCATGTCATAAATGGAATGCAAAAACGCATGAAAATTGAAATATGCAAAAACGCAAGAAACAAAGTCAAGTACAAACAATACTTAATACTAAGTATAAACACCACAAACACCTATAACACTAATACATAATGTTCATATCTGAATATATGAGCATATAACTATAAGCTGGCAAAACAACCTTTCACTAAAATTGCAAGATTTAAAGAAAACAACAACAATTTATATCAACTGGAAATAACGCAAATAACGTAAAATAATTATGCAAAAACATAAAAAGTACAATTACACAATAACGTGGATATAAAATAAGTAACATGAAAAGGGATGGGAGGGAGGGTTCAAACGTTAGTATACCCAGAAAAAAAAACATAGTCGATAAAACTATCTCTGACATGGAAGAGTAGTTAACGGGAAACACTAAAACAAGGAAAACGAACCCGAACAAATTAAACAAAATGATAAGCCATTTTTAACCAATTTGTCGTGTACTCTTCTACATCGAAAAGAAAACAAAGACTGTGTTGGCAAATAAAGGTGGTGTTTAATGATATAACATGAGACAGACCATGTCATAAATAGAATGCAAAAACGCATGAAAATGGAAATATGCAAAAACGCAAGAAACAAAGTCAAGTACAAACAATACTTAATACTAAGTATAAACACCACAAGCACCAGGGCGGAGCAATGCCAAGCACAGAAAAAAAAAATAATAATAATCATGCTGAAAAAAACCAAATTGGGAAAGCCCGATTAGCTGCAGAGGCTTTTGCAGAATTGACCCATCTTGTATGAAATGTGATAAAGATTGTCCGTGGAGTGTATAATGTAGCCCCTGTAGCAAGAAGAAGCCCAATTGCCTACTGTACAAATTTCAGAGTCTGTACATCCGGCAGCAGACGCGCAGGTTGCACCTCCTCTACGTAAGCTATGAAACGAGTATCTAGAAGTGTCCATACCACAACGTACTAAAAGTGTATTAAACATGTTGCCAAGATCGGATTTAGATAAAGCCTGAATCTTTCCATAACTAGAACAGAGGCCAAACGCCGGTTCTTCTGGCAGAGCTGGTAAAAGTTTAACCATTCGAGAATAGGCTAGTACCGGACAGAGAACACACTTATCGATTCTTCGAAGAGGAATCTGATGAACGCTATTGTGCTTTTGATTTGTGTTGGACCACTGCACACTAATAATTAATCCTTCCTCTGTAATCTGAATGTCTCCCCTGGTCAGCTGTTCCTTGGGATTGAAAGTTGACCTAGAACCATTTGCAAATTGAGATCGTCTAAGCATTGCAAAAAAGCCAATAACTATAATGGCCCATAACACACAATCCTCCACATTTGTCATGTCAAGAATTTCGTACATGCGGTATAAATGAGAAGGCTCAAAAGGCATTTTAACGTTGGGAACATTAGTGTTTAGTTTATCTATACCTGTTAAGGTCAGTCTTAGTGAAGGAGAACTAAACTCCTCCAAGCCAAAGTTTAAAAGAATGGCCCAGGTTTTCACACCGGACAAATAGTTCCTAAAATTATATGATAAAAAACGTATCCACAGAGCGTCTCTTGGTCCGCAGGGAAAGCTGATCTACGAAACCTTTCGCAAAATAGAAGGTATGTATTCAGCTGGGTCCTCAGATTTCTAAAGGTTCCTGGTCTGAATGCAGATTTCAGAACAGTTCTAGCTTCCCGACGCAGTAACAACCATTCTTCAGACTCGCTTTCTGAAATTAGATTGAAATTACTAACTGAAATAAGTCGTAACAAACCTCAATGTCCGACATATAATTGTCATCTAGAACATTAGCGAGTTTAGCACGTGGGTTTTTAAAGGATACCCATCCAGACAGTATATCGGCTGGACGATTATCTATTCCGTGAATGTGTACCCCTTTGATCTGAATGTTCAACTGAGCACAAATCAACCAAATGTTTCTGGCCACATTCAGCATAACTTTGTCGCGACATCTGCCTGTGTTCAATAAAATTACCGACGAGGAATTGTCACAGTGCAACACAATACGTTTATCTCGTAGCCGTTTGCCCCACACTTTTAAACTGATCAAGATAGCGAGAAGTTCATATACACTTATATGGTGACCCAAACAAGGTATTGGAATGTCACTGTGAATGTATTCCGTACTGTAATTATCGTAAAAGACCGCGCCTATTCCTGATAAAGTAGCATCAGTTTGTATTAACTGATCCGGATCCGTCCACAGATGTTCCGGAATTGTGGTTTTTCCATTAAACCTTGTCATGAAGGTCAAAAACCATTTCAAGTCTTTCTTGGCTTCACTACTGAGATTGACATGATGACTTTTACGAGAAACAGACCTGAGTAAAGCCAAAAGACGTGCGATGAATAACCTAGCCGATCTAACACAGTCAGCTATGTATGCTAATTTACCAATTATGGACTCTAACTTTCTTCTAGTGATAGCTTTTCTCTTTAACAATTTCACAATGATTCCTCTGATTTCAGCTAATTTACCACTAGGAATGGATATTGTCATGCTCACAGTGTCAAAATATTTCCCAAGAAATATCATACTTGTGTTCGGGGCACAACACTTTTGTTCGGCTACTTTGAAACCAAGATCATTAATTAAGATTTTGAGACTCTGAAAGCCACTCTCGGCTAATTCCTTCCTTTCGGCTGAACCTATATCATCAATGTAATTTATGCCATTGAATCCCATATTCCTGTACATGTACATTATGGCATTGGTTGTCCTTTGTGCCGCCATAGCCCCTGTACGCAAGCCAAAGGGAATTTTAGTGTCAAAATACAAACTGTCATTCCACCATAGGCCCAACAAATGGTATTCATGAGGGTCAACTGGTAACCAGTGAAAACACCTTTTGATATCAACTTTGTACAACATGCATTTGGGACCTTTTTCATTTATGAGTTGAACTAAGTGGTCAGTGGCAGGATAATGTAATGTGATCCCCCATGTAGGTGTCTTTTGGGATGCCGTCATTGACTGAGGTACCAATAGGGAAGGACAGATCCATAACGGTCCTTCTCTCGGTGGTTTCTTTTTTAGGTACGGAGGACAAAGGTGAGGTAGCTAAAGGAACTTGACCTTGAATGGACCAACTAATGCTCCATATGATAACTCTTTCTGAATGTACTCATCAACATGTTCACTATAAAACAATGCAGACTTATGATTTCTAAGAACAGTTTCTGGGAACTCATGTTTACAATAGCCAACCAAATTCTAAAAAGTCTAAAATCTCACAATCATTGTAACCCGTAGATAACGTTCTCCATAAAGGCATGTTCATTGTAGATGTAACTGGAATTTGTACCCCAAGATAGTTAGGGACACCTGACTTAAATACAATGTCATGAATAGCAGCGGGACTTTCATGTACATGATTATCATTCTTGCAGTCATTCATGATGCAAGTATTTTCTGACTGTGGTAACCTATGTTCATAAAAGAAAAAAGAGGAGTTACCGGCTCAGTTATGTGGCAGAAGTCACCATGGAGCTACAGCTAAAGTGCAGGATTACTACCTGTGATATTACTATGTGCATCGGACACTGGTTCATTATGTGTGATTAGGATTTTCGGACTCATAACGTTAATTTTATTGTATGAACATGCACTAATGTCAGTCAAATGAGATTCAATCTTAGAATGTGAATTTTTCGTCAGGTTTTGTGTACCTACATCAATAATATGATTGCTGAAGCTAAAGACTGAATCGCCAATTTGTGTTGCTGTGTTTACAGTTTTCAATTTCACTGAATCGCCACATACTTTGCCTAGTCATCTGCGATCCTGTTGCCAGTTCTGGACATATCCATCTGGACCTCGACCTCGACCTTGAAAGTCACGATCCTGTTGTTGCAGTCTGAACCTTTACCTCGAAACGGTTTCTGACAGTCTTTAGCGGGGTGATGCATGATGGATTTACGTTTAATCCAGCATGAGCTACAGAAATGTTCCTCCAGCAAACCCAGAGTATTTTTTGTGCATCTTTTTTAACGCATGACCCCTTGTTGTAGGCTGAACAGTAATATTTGGGATGTGACTGATGTAAGCGACGTGCTTTGATGAAGTCAAAATTGTCATTCCAAGAAGCGCGGCCAGTTTCTATTTCTCGAAGTACGTCTTTGTGAAAAGCTAGGACATCCAACCAAATAAATTGTTCACTGTAAAACGTCAGCTGTGTGAGATGTTCAGCACGTTTTTCTTTGTACTCCGTTGGTTTAACATTGTGTATAATGTAATTTTCTCCTCTGGCATGCTTAAGGACATGAATTCAATATCATCACTCCCTGCAAACTCATTGGGCCAAGCAACATGGAAAATTGCTTTGTCACTTGACTTCCGGGATGCACCAGATTTTGAAATGTTTTTGTTCTTCTTAAGTTTAAATTTTGGATAGTTAAGTGTTTTAATGTTTGTGAAAACTGATCCTCACCTTCAGAGTCTGCTTCACTATCCGAGTCCTCTTCTGATAAGAGTAATTTGCCAACTAAACTTTTCTGCTTCTCTGTGATTTTATGTTTCAAGTCCTCATCTTTTCTTAAACGTTCTATATCAAATTTGATAGGCTGATCGTCCTGTTTTTGTTTCGATTTCACCTCCGTTTGCTTTAATTTCTGTTTAAGAGATTTGTTTTTCTCGACAAGTTCACGTAGTTTCAATTCTTCTAAGAGCTTTGCATTTTCTTGTTCTAATGCTGATAATGTCTCATCGACACTTTGTTTAGGAGTTTTAGTTATCACATCTACCTCTATCGTACTGGCCCCACTTTCACTTTTGGATGGAGTTGATAAAAGTTTCTCAACAGACATTATACCAGGACTATGTTTGCCTACGTCAAATTCAAAGTCATACAAACTATTCTTGGGACATCTAATCCCTGTAGGCCCTCTGTGATCGGCTACTTTTTGTCCACAAAAACTGCAAATCCTTCCCGACATCAAACGTTAGTATACCCAGAAAAAAAACATAGTCGATAAATCTATCTCTGACATGGAAGAGTAGTTAACGGGAAACACTAAAACAAGGAAAACGAACCCGAACAAATTAAACAAAATGACAAGCCATTTTGAACCAATTGTTGCCTGTATGAAAAAGAAATTGTCGAAAAAAATCCAAATTGAAGCAGCCAGAGTTGTAACAGGGGCAAAAAAGTCATGTTCAAAAGCCAAACTACTAGCCGACCTCGGTTGGGAGACATTAGAAAATAGACGGTACAAACACCGCTTAATATATTATTACAAAATGGTGAATGGTATTGCTCCACCGTACTTGTGTAACTTGGTGCCACAGCGAGTTCATCAGGTCAGTCAGCAGAACCTTGCACAATGACCTTGACTTTTATATACCCAGGTTAAATACATCATTATATAGCGGCTCCTTTGTCTCCCAAACTGCAAGAGATTGGAAGAACTAAACAACAAATATTAAATCATGCAATTCCCTCTTATCGTTTAAACGTATGTTGAATTCTAATATAGCACACCCCCCAAAATACTTCAATTACGGCAAAAGGAAGGTACAAGTCCTACATAGTCGCCTTCTTTTGAAATGTAGTTCCCTTAATGCCGATCTGTACTCGAACCATGTTCCATGTGTCGACACTTGTAGTTGTGGATCAAGAGAAGATGCACTGCATTACCTTTTACAATGCCACAACTACAATCATATAAGAAATACATCCATACATACAATTACTGTTGCAGTTGATATTGACATTCTTCTTCATGATTGTCGTATGTACAGCGACGAAGTCACCGAAGATATATTTCGTAAAGTAAATGACTTTATTGAAAAAAGCAACAGGTTTTCATGATTTAGTTCACCTTTATTTTCACCACTCTATCCCTGTATTACAATTTATATTTCTCTTTATTTGTGCATACATGTACACGTTATATTGGTTTATATATTTAAAAAATACTGTTTTTCGGTCATCCTTATAGGTTATTTAACTTAGTTAAAAAGGAAATGACTTTATATGAGATATTTTTCTTGTTGTCAAATCCTTTACTTTTATATATTGTCATTTGATCTGATGTATATATTTCGAATAAATACTGTTTAAACCAAGATGATATCACGGTATGAATTATGACATTACACAACTTAATAATTGTAATAGATAAGCTGCTTGTCTTGTGACTATAGGTTCCGGGTTCAGGTCCTATATGTGGTTACTCACTGTATTTGACCAAGATATGTGCTTTAAACTTGCATTAGCTGTCAAAATTGGTAAAGGAAGAATGTTATGTTTCATTTAATTATCTGAAATTACATACAATCAAACTACAAAACAAAGTTATACTACATCGAAAGTCAACTTTTTTGACGACATTGACACGTTTTTATAAACCGGAAAAATTGAGAAATGTCCGTTACATTCACAATTTACACAGCATTTGACACGTATACATGTAGATCGGGTCAGAAAATCACGTGATGAAAACAATGTACTAAAGTGTGTCGCTGAGTATATCTTCGTAAAACATGTTTTATCTAGCTTTGTAAACTCAAAGACATATAGGCGCATACTAAATGCACAGAAGAAAAGAAAAAATGTCATTAGTAATACTGTCAATAGTAATTTGGCTATATACAACGAACATTTTAAACCTTTATGTCACATTAGTAGTCCCACATGATTTAATCGAGGGGCCCCAAAAAGGGACTCTTAAACAATTTCTTTTAAAGAATTTTACAAAATGCATTTACGTTTCTTTAATGTCGTCTACTTTACACATTATTATCAACAGTTAACTTTAAGAGATTACCTTACCTAATGACAGTAAATATCAGACCGCTTTCGTAATACAGACACGCAAGTAATTAATACAATGGAATGTCAAGGCCTCGTGCTGACTTGGTATTGAAAAATGTAAACATTAAAGACTCGTGCGAAGTATTTTGTGTAAATTGACAACTCTCCCCCGTTCCCATCGCTCTAGTGCAACTTCTATGTTATTTTTGTTCTAAAAATGTTTCGTCACAGACTTTTTTCATCCCTGATGTTATCGAATTCTGTCTTTAATCGAGGACGTCTCATCTCCGATAGCTTTGTCTACGTCACCAGTTTTGTTGTTACTAGTGAAAGTGTCCTAATCTCGCATTAGTTGGCTAGGTCATTGATGCACTGAGCATGCCAGGTGAAGAAAAAATTACCGACTTTGTGCGGGTAGGTCGTAATTATCTTAATGATTTTTTCCACTACTAACCGAACTTATATAACATTGTAATTTCGTATAAAGGCTTAACTTCAGGAGAGAGTCCATGGTTAAAAGTTACAGCTTTCGTTTTAATACGGAAAATGACAGCTAGTGCAACTTTAACCTCCCCCAACAATGTGACCACAGTTCGATGGACTTTGAAGTGAAATTCCTGGATGCAGTGTAATCTCTGTGATTCAAACTCATGTTCCTTCATATCTCTTATCATAATAATTGCTTTATTTTTTATATCTATAAGTACTAAGTGTTTTACTTTTCATTAATTTTGCATTGCTGACTCCCAGATTCAATAAAGCCGGCGTGGCCTAGTGGTATCGCGCTCGTCTCCTGATCAGGAGGACGGGGTTCGAGTCCCGCTCTGGCCATGCCGGTGTCCTGTCTTTCGGATGAGACAGTAAAAACCGAGGCAATGTGTCGTGGTATGCATGGTACGTGAAAGATCCCTCACTGATTCGGGTGGGTCCGTTGCAAAGGTCAAAATTTGGTTGCCCCGCATCAGGCAGATGCCGTCACTATATACGTGAAATATTTGTGGTGTGGCGTTAAACAAAAATTAATCAATCAATCAAACCCAGATTCAATGCCGACAGTTTTATATATTTTTCTTTTAAATTATGGTTCTCACGAGAATTACGCAAAAATAATTATCATTCTATTTGTATCCAAATGTAAGTAAATCAAAAGCAGGATTGTCCCATAAATGTTTTCAGAAAACTAGACAATATAGATTACAGGTCAGAGAAGATCTGTCTTGAGTACTACTGGATGTCAAACAATACCTTTCTCTGAAAATTTTAATTTTTATGACATGGAATCAAGTGGATCAATACATTGCCATTATAGGCAAAACTCTGGTTCCTCTTTTTATACATTCCTATGTATTATTTGGTTGGTTGATTGGTGTTTTCGTTTTAAACAATTTTTCAGTTTTATTGCGACATGGAAGCATGAGGTTACTATCCTCTTAAACATAGTGGCGCAACCTGGAAATGGAACCCGGATCATCGGCTCCGCAAGCCAAGCGCTTAACCACTACACAAAGCCTGTTCCTTCGTATTATTCAAATAGAAGAACATTATTCCCTTAAAGGATATAAAGAGGGATAGTTGCCCCTTTCTTATGTCAGTGACGATCGCAAAGTTAATAATATCTTGGAGGGTGTTGGTTAACAATACATAAGATATTCATTGCGTATTTATGTGTCAAATGTGAAATTGATTTATACTGGTAATAAAAAGAGCAGGTAACTGTAGTCAAGAAAATGAATTGAGATATATAGCTAGAATCTTTTTAAAAGAAGCTACTTTCAATGGATATTTGTAACTTTTTAACGAAAGTCTAGTATTTGTTGGGTTGAATATGTTAAAGAGAGAGAGAGAAGGGGAATAAGAGAAAGAAGAAAGAAAGAAACTGATTATTGTGGTTTAAGAATTTCATTCTAAATTTTGAAAGTAGGCTTGATATTCTGTATAACCTACACAATGTTATTAGCCTGATGTTATTAGCCTGATGTTATTAGCCTGATGTTATTAGCCTGATGTTATTAGCCTTTTTTCTCTCCTCCAGATCAAATTTGCACATTCAACATCATGACATGTCAAAAATTATAGAATGGAGGACTCTGTGATTGCATAGTGTTGTATCGTTCATATAGGCAAAATGGCAAATGCCTAAACAAATTTGCCTTACCCCCCCCCCCCCCTTCCCCAAACAGAAGATGAGGCAGAACAGATAGCGTCATTTTACGTCATTTTCCCAAAGTCCCGCCGCACATACATGTAGATTTTCTGCCCATGGCTGCTTTATTTATCTGTGTTTTTTTTCCATATGGTTTTTATATTTCAATATGTTCTTAACCAGATTTTTTTTCAAATAAATAGGACATGCTACTATGATTGGAACCAAAACTAAAGATATCAATTTAATTTGCATATGAAAACTCCAAAGAGAATCCTATGTGAAACAATCAATTTTTATAAGCGTCTATTCCTGGAATTATATCACGATAAGTAAACACTCATGTGATCTATTCCAGATAATTAAACAAGAATCAATAGGCATACCGGTATCATAAGCAAAATCGGATACACAAGTAACATTATACTCAAAGAAATATGAAATTTTGTCTGTAAGTTGTCAATGAAAGATCGAGTCACTTTTGTTATGTTGCATCCCATAGCATCTGTCACCAATCGACCATTACTCTATTGAAGCTTTAATGACCATACATTACTGAGATTAAATCATAGGGAAAAGCTGATTGTGGCAGATGTTTCTAGTAGAGAGAAGGCTACATACTCTGATATACATCAGTGGCGGATGTAGAGGGGGCCGCCGTCGCCGCCACCTCCCCCCCTTTTGGTCACATATTTACTAGTAGAAATCCAGATTTTGCACCAAAAATGGCTGGCTGAGAAGTTTGACTAATACCCATTTGGTCCCCCCCCCTTTTTTTTCGGAAATCCTGGATCCGCCACTGTACATGTGCAATACAATGTACATTATCTATACTGCCGTGCAAAGATTGAAAACAGCATAAATTTAATCAAAGATTGACAAATGACCGACGAAATCATACAATCAAAGCAGTCACGGCAAAGTTAAGATCCATTGGGACATTTTCTCCTCAATAACGAGTGTGACTGATGGTAAAGGTTTAGCTCCCTGGCATGTAATTGTAAATTCTTACCATTTAATTGAAGTTATAAGTAAAACGCTAAATAGTATGTATCGGGGCCAACTCGTGTATAACATTTCAACTGAAAGAAGGGGTTTCCACTCCTTCTACCAGTTTCATATGTTGCATTGAATGTCCCTTATATCTGGATATATATTACTGGATATATTGCTCATCAAATATTGTTGATTCATACAAATTGAAATTCTCCTGTGTTTTCAGCAAAACCAGTTTTTCTGAAACACATTTGCTGGGTAAATTTATCCCATTTAGCAGTAAAATAACCACAAATTCTTGTGTATGGATATTCCTCCTTTACACATAATTATATTTATCATAATTACTTTACAAAATTGTACCAAAATATAAAAAAATAGTTTTTGCCTGTATACGCCCCTACCCTACAAAATCACTAAAGCTCTTAATGAGAGAGTTGTCACATCAAAATATTTGTTGTTTATATCATGTAATTGTGCTTTGTATCTTACATATATTGTATCAAAAGTACATCTTAATAATTTTACATAAATACTTATTTCTTACACTGGACATTGTCTCGTTTTTTATCATGATATTTATTATATTAATACAACTTTTATATAAATGAAAGAAATGAATAAATAGATAAATAGATAAAGAAATAAAAAAAAATAAATGAAATCAACAAGACGAAATATTATGTTCCAAATTCATCAATACTCATTGTAGCTGGAAGGCTAGGACAACGGAATAGTTATTGTCTCATAACACTTCTAATGTAATAAAACAAATACAGAGCAAGAGTATATTTACATATTCGTGGAAATGACATATCTCAACTCTGATTAACAAAAACTACAAAAGAGAAGAACGACATTTACAAGTAATGAAGGAACCGATCTACTTAGACTTTGACAATGATAGTTTTTATCGAGAGCAATTCAGTATATATACACAACACACATATGTAGAAAAAATATATGCAACAAACAATTACATGTACACTAAATACCAGTAAATAGCTTCTGGTGCCTTCTAAATTTCAGAAATTTCCCAAGGGGGTGGGGAGGCTTGCTCTCGGACCCCTAGACAAGCTCACGCCTACAGCGCTGACATATGTCGCCTCTAATTTTATAGCATACACATTATTTTTAGCCTAGCAACTGACAAAGGTACAAGACACACAAGATATTAAATATAAAACGTGTGTATATGGTATCAATGTACCAATTGACCCTTAGTGGAGTCATGTAAACGTTTTGCCTATTCTAGGTCCTACTCGGGATGAAAAATCCCAGGCTTCTAAGTGGATATAAATGCCATATTCATCTTTTTGATTGAAATGCTATTTATGGTCTATCCGTTGACAGGTAACAATATTGAAATTTATGTAAGGGGTCAGTATTTTTCATATCAAGGGTCAAGGTATTTTCAGCGAGCACACTTTCTGCGGACTGAGGGTAAGTTCAAACAAGGCAAATTTTGAAAATGAAAAGCCACGGTGAGGTATAGTTTTGTTTTGTTTTTGGATTTTTGTTTTTGTTTTTTTGGGGGGGGTGTTTGTTTTTTGGGGGGGTTTTGGGGTTTTTTTTTTTTTTTTGGTTTTGTTTTTTTTTTTCTTTGGTGTTTTTACTTTATTGGGGGACCTCTCTGTTTATTGAAATGTAAAGGAAGCTTCAAATGATCCTCTTTTATATAGAAACTTCTCCATTTATTAACATGTAGCCCTATAGAAAAAAATTGCTACCATATGGAAATGAGTCGGCAGGGGGAATGAATTAATTGTATAAATGACATAGAGCTCTGTTTATATGCCGCATAGGGGCAGGCTTGGTGTAGTGGTTAAGCGCTTGGCTTGCGGCGCCGACGATCCGGGTTCGATTCCCGGGTTGCGCCACTATGTTTAAGAGGTTGGTAACCTCCTGCTTCCATGTCGCGATATAACTGAAATATTGTTGAAAGCGACGTAAAACACCAATCAACCAACCAACCAATATATGCCGCATATATGAATATTTCCCGAAATTAGTTAATTGCTTTACACTGTTATAACTTAATTATTTGACTGGCTTGAATACACTAAATCTTTTATGATAATAAAGATGAATATTCTGATAGATGATTATAAGAAGGAAATCTTAATACGAAATAACATTTATTTTCCAAATCAATATATAATACTCTACTTGATCTTGCTTTCTTTACATATCTACGCTGTTCTATATGAAGGTAGTGGGATGATAATCTAAATTTAGCAATATATTTCTTTTATAACAAGGGAGTTCGAAATGCAAAGTGAAATTATCGATCAGATGTTGATAAAGTAATCCCCAAGTGGAGCTTGCTATTTAAACATTTGCTGATACATATCTCCGAGCCTTTTTTCTATGATATTTAATGTACATCGGTCTTTCAACTATATCATCATGACAAACTCTAAGATTACAGTTTGATGTATTTTCTAAACTTTAAAAAAATTTAATTTTCATTTTACAAGAAAACTACACCAAATGTTTTAAAGAAGTAACAATTTCTAAACGTAAGTATTTTGACAGAGTTAACCCATCTACTCTAAACCCCTAAAATTTCGCGCGCTCTTAATTGTCGCAAATTTCGCGAGCGATAAAAAATTGCGAAATTTAAAAACAGCGAAATATATTATCTGGATTCCGGAATTGTTTCCGTTGATCCAGAACTTTTTGTTTATGTGCAAATTTAATTGTTAAAAAACAAAGTAAATGCAATTTCCTTTCTAGTCATTTCATTTTACTAAGTATTCATTGGTACTGTTTTCTTGATTTCTTTTTTATGTTATGAAGCCAATTTGATTTGCACTGAAATTGTTCAAAGCTCATGCGATTTTTTTATCTCTACATCATCATCATGTGAACCATTACTTTTATCTGACCTTATTACCTACTTAGTAAACTCTATATGCTGATGAGATGATTTCTTAATACTTGCATTCTGTTAAACAATCATAAAAACCGCGAAAATTAAGGGCAGCGAGACATGGTAAATTGAAAATCCATAAATTTTAAAGAAACCTGGTCCGAGACTGGAAAATTATAGCATGAAAAGGATAAATTACGACAATATCTTATTTTTCCTGTATTGCATAAATTATAAACTTTGTGTGAATTGCAAAATTTAAAACTAAAATCCCTCAATGTTTTCATGGAATAAAGGTACTTGAGTCGAATTAAATTCGGTTGGTTTCAATTCTCCAAATAAGGCCATGCTCCACCCATAATCATGCGCGTGCTCGGATATTCACTGTAGAAAACAACAACAATGGTTCACATGGAGGAATACAAGCGCGGGAAAAAGTGAAAATGCGGTAGGAAAAAAAAACTATACATAGACTCCGAGGCCAAAAAAAAAAAGAAAAGAAAAGTAGAACAATTGTTTCACTGTCACGTGATGTCCTCTGACCGTCTTCATCAATATTCAAAGAGTTAGCGTGGTTATGTTGCAAATTTCAAACGGGCATATCTCGTTAACGACATCGACTTTGGTAACGATACTTTTTACACATCTTAGATAATATACTAACAATCGATTGCCGTTTAAGAAATTTGTTTACATTTTTTTCATACTTTTCCCGAATTCAGTCGGACTATGCTCCTTTAAGACAGCGAAATTAAAGGGGTTTACAGTATATCTGGAACTTAATAAACTCCCATGTTTCTGCCCCGTCATTAAGTATCGAAGACTGATCATTTCTTAAGATTGTTAAAATGAAAACTTTTGAGATATAAACTGTGAACATTATATAGCACACTAGGGCATTTTATTAATGAAAGTGAATACATAACATTCGTCTTCTTCTGGTTATGCTTCCTTATTCTCTTTTGTGTTGCAGCAATTACCATGAGATTGTTATTATAATTTTGTGACTTTTGTATGAAAGTATCCATTCAGTGATACTATTGTTGTTCCAAGTATTCACCATCAATGATATACTGTACGCATCCGAGCATCGATCGCTTACATGCTATAAAGCCGTGATCGCTTGCTCTCTGCTATAGAAATAACCCCTTACTACGCCAGGTAGATACAAGAATCAACCATCAATCTGGTGCCTCCTTAAGACGCTCATTACAACAAAACATTCAGACAATGAAGAATTTCATTCTGTATTCCGCATTGTTTTCGTTTTACGAATAAAAGTTCACATGGAGGGAGGGGACGTAAATGTTCCCCGTGAAAGCGAACATTTTTTTGAATTTGCTGGAATGGTTACTTCGACGACAATGGTCAATTCTTGCAATGGGACCCATATTGCGGAGAATAGATCAAAATGTGCCAATATTTCCGATGTGTATCATATACCGCAAGAGTTACAATTTAACGATGATAATCTCCTGGTAGTGGTATCCTACTCTTGCATGTTCTTAGTGGCGGCTGGTGGCAACCTGACGGTGTTTATAACGTTGTTCCGGAATCGCCATGTCAAATCCCGAGTGAATCAGTTCATTCTTCATCTATCCATTGCCGATCTCATCGTAACATTTGTCATGCTTCCTATGGAAATAGTATGGAACATTACAGTGGAATGGACAGCGGGAGACGCCGTCTGTAGAATTTTAATGTTCTTCAGGATTCTAGGTCTCTATCTGTCGTCATTTATTCTAGTGACGATTAGTCTAGATCGTTATTTTGCAATAGTTCACCCCCTTAGCCTCAATGACGCAGATAAAAGAGGGAAAATAATGTTGATTTTGGCTTGGACGTTAAGTTTTGTAGCCAGTATACCACAGGTATGTTTATAAGTTGTATATAAATTAGTATATTATTGCATTTTCTATTAAAATTCAAATTGTTATATTTCTCTAGTCACGTGAGAAATATGTAATGAAAATGCAATAAAATACTGCTCATTCTCAATGTGCGGTCTGTATATTATGCTTGGTTGTTTATCATCTTTATACTACAGTGAAGATACTCCAACTCCCTGTTCGTTTGTAACCTTGTAGATAAGTGTTTAAGAGAACTAAAGTTGTAACAGAAGGTCAGCGCATTCCGCATAATGAATGCATTCATCTATATAATATACTGCTATTCATCAAAGTTTAAGAGAGAAACAATTTCCTTGCAAAGAGTTATTAATACAAAAAAGTACAAACAAACAGTATGCAATCAAAACAGAACAACGCTTAGGAACACCAAACACATGCATTGTTAACGTTAATATATAATGAAAAACAAATGAATAATCAAGCGAAAAAAAAATTAAGTCAAAAATGGCAAACTTATGTGTGAAAATACTTTTGTGGTGTTGCTGTGTGATTGCCATGGACTCCTCATAGTTTACAGTGGAGACTGAGAGTCAATCACATATGACGAAAACCAAACTAAACGACACTGATATGGTCAGAATAATCAACGGCAGCGTCCTATAGAACACTATGTAGAATATCATATTCCAAAACGAACACCGATTACCAATTAATCTGAGCTTATCTTTCAAGACTAGATCTGCAGCTATGAACAGGAAATAGCATATTCAGAAACCTTTGAAATCTGATCTTCTGTTTTCATATTGCGCAATATAATCCTGCTTTTATATCAAACTCATGATAACGTAGATCTGATTATGAATAAAGGCGATCAAAGCATGTTTAAGGATAAGAGCTTGACCAAAGGCAAAAAGATTCATTTTCAATTCCTGATCATACGCACTTTCGAAGATCCATCATAATTTCGCTTTGGCTTAATGTTAATCACAACGAAGGAGTACCGAAGGAGTACATTCTGTTTTATTATTGAAGGTTCACCTTGTAGCAAACTTCTTATCAATTCAAATTATATCATTAAGACTAAAATGAAATAAAAGATATGTTATTCAATGCATATCATATTACAATATGATACAATATATGCTTTCGCTAACCATTCCTTGCACTAACATCATGATCTTATACAAAATATGGTATTGCTTACCATTCCTTACATTTACATTATAATTTCCTGCTATATATGCAATGCATTACCATTCTTGTCAGTCACTTCATTATCTCATACGATACATGCTATCGCTTACCATTTCTTGCACTAACATCATGATCTCATACAATATATATGCCATCACTTACCATTCCTTACACTTACATCATGATCTCATACAGTATATGCCATCGCTTACAATTCCTTGTACTTACATTATGATCTCATACAGTGTATGATATCACCTACCATTCCTTACACTTGCATCATGATCTCATACAGTATATGCTTTTGCTTACCATTCCTTACACTTACATCATGATCTCATGCAGTATATGCCATCGCTTACCATTCCTTACACTTGCATCATGATCTCATACAATATATACTATCGCTTACCATTCCTTACACTTGCATCATGATCTCATACAGTATATGCTATCGCTTACCATTCCCTACACTTGCATCATGATCTCATACAATATATACTATCGCTTACCATTCCTTACACTTGCATCATGATCTCATACAGTATATGCAATCGCTAACCATTCCTTACACTTGCATCATGATCTCATACAATATATACTATCGCTTACCATTCCTTACACTTGCATCATGATCTCATACAGTATATGATATCGCTTACCATTCATTACACTTGCATCATGATCTCATACAGTATATGCCATCGCTTACCATTCCTTACACTTGCATCATGATCTCATACAGTATATGCCATCGCTTACCATTCCTTATACTTACATCATGATCTCATACAGTATATGCCATCGCTTACCATTCCTTACACTTGCATCATGATCTCATACAGTATATGCCATCGCTTACCATTCCTTACACTTGCATCATGATCTCATACAGTATATACTATCGCTTACCATTCTTTACACTTGCATCATGATCTCATACAGTATATGCTATCGCTTACCATTCCTTGCACTTACATCATGATCTCATACAGTATATGCTATCGCTTACCATTCCTTATACTTACATCATGATCTCATACAGTATATGCTATCGCTTACCATTCCTTGCACTTACATCATGATCTCATACAGTATATGCTATCCCTTACCATTCCTTACACTTGCATCATGATCTCATATAGTATATGCTGTCTCTTGCAATTCGAAGCCGGCGTGGCCTAGTGGTATTGCGTCGGACTCCTGATCGGGAGGCCGGGGTTCGAGTCCCGCTCTGGTCATGCCGGTGTCATGTCTTTCGGATGAGACAGTAAAAACCGAGGCCCCGTGTCGTGGTATGCATGGCACGTTAAAGATCCCTCACTGCTTCGGGTGGGTCCGTTGCAAAGGTCAAAATTTGTATGCCCCGCATCAGGCAGATGCCGTCACCATATACGTGAAATATTCGTGGTGTGACGTAAAACAAAAATCAATCAATCAATCAATCAATGTCTCTTGCAATTCCTTATACTTACATCATGATCTCATACAGTATATTCTATCGCTTACCATTCCCTACACTTACATCATGATCTCATACAGTATATACTATCGCTTACCATTCCCTACACTTACATCATGATCTCATACAGTATATACTATTGCTTACCATTCCTTGCACTTACATCATGATCTCATACAGTATATGCCATCGCTTACCATTCCTTATACTTACATCATGATCTCATACAGTATATTCTATCGCTTACCATTCCTTACACTTGCATCATGATCTCATACAGTATATACTATCGCTTACCATTCCTTACACTTGCATTATGATCTCATACAGTATTTGCTATCGCTTACCATTCCTTACATTTACATCATAACCACCTCATACAGTGTATGCTATCGGTTACCATTCCTTACATTTAAAAGTGATCTTATACAATATACTATATTCTTACCATTCCTTGCGTTTACCTCATCATTTAACTTCTACTTACAAAATACAATATATACTCTTGCTACCATTTTCACATTCTCACTATCCTTTCCTCATATTTACAATGTTTATTCTCGCTTAACACTAACTAGACTTATAGGCATTGCCTTAAAACCCAATTAGAAATTATTATGAATAAACTGGTTATGACAATGACAAGAATGTTCACTTCCGCTAACCATTCCTAAGATTTACAATGTACACTTTCCCTAACCATTTCTCAAATTTATAATGCACATTTTTAGTGCTATTCCTCAGGACTTCAAATGTACACTCCCACTACAAATTCTTTTACTGACAATCTACTCTTTCTTTAACATTTATAAGACTTACATTTTACATTCTTGCAAACCATTACACAAATTTTGAAATATACAGTCTCACTTTAATTCCTCATATTTGTAATCACAGTCTTTTGGCCATATTATAAACTTTCTACACTCTTGTGAAACATTCCACAGATTATCAACAGGCACACTTACTAACTACTCCCCAGTTCATAATATACAATTTCACCACCCCTTCCACATAATTACAAGGTACAATTTGCGAAAATTCTTCACAAACTATATATCATAACCACTAAGCCGTTGTCAGTGCTGGTAAACTGATAGTCCCCGTGGGCATAATAATTCTAGTTTTCAGTACTTTTATGGTGATGTCAAATATATACTTCAGTCCTGAAATTTTTAAATCACTCTTATACTAAGGAGTACCTCCCGCATGCATAGCTCTGTTCTAAGCTTGATTTGGTTCACTTTTTCGGCCACTGTGGTTTTATCTCTGCTCTTCTAGAATTCCAATCATTCGGCCATGAGCATCACTGAAGAGACATAAGTTGTTGAAATGCACATCGGGTGCACAAAACTATAACGTATATATTTTCTTACTATTTATTATTTTCAACATACAGTCTTGCGAACCATTCCTCAGACTTACAATGTACACCCTCGAATATTTTCATACTTCAAGTAAACACTCTCGCCAATCGTTCATCATGTTATTACTTACCATTATGCCAAAAGGACATGAATTTCTGCTGGACTTTATACGCTGGTACCAGAGACTCTGATACTGGACAACTCTATGCAGTTTTTGTAATTTGTAATTATTTTGATTATATACGGGTTCTTTAGTATGTAGCTGTGAATACTTGGAATAGCCTTATTTAACTAAACGCGTCCAGCTGACATGACAAATTGATTGAATAATCCCTTGATTCCCAAATACAAAATTGATCTTATGCACTTATTCCCCACAGTGCGTTTTATGTCACCGGACCGAGATTGTGGCGTCACGTTTGACATGCTGTAATAATTAGTTCTTACCAAGTTGATTCTGTAAAACAAGAAGCCGGATACAATACTGATGATCACTATTATTTTTAGATTTTATAGACATTATCATGTTTATGTCTTCCTCTTTTATGAGCTATGTTCAATTCTTAGCTTTGAGTTTCTCGAGAGTTAAGTGTAAATTGGCCAAGCCAACTTATTATTTTCTTAACGACACAACAATAATTTCGGACATTCTTTCTGAATTTCCTGATTACATAACACATGCATCAGGAATCTATTTGATATGAAATTTATTGACTAACCTTTTGAAAAACGGAATTATGTATTATTTAGGCAGATTACTAAATTGCAAAGATAGATCTGCCATCTTGATTATCTAATACAAGTCGTTATTGTTTAGTGTAGCACCAGGATTCATTTTCTTTTGTATTGGCGGCACTAGCTATATGTCGCTTATAAGTTTTATCTTTGCAACGGACCAATTAAAGAACGTTCACCATAGCTAGGGCTTTTAAATTTCTATTTTCTCATACAGTGCCCTTGATTTGTCAGCGAACAGGGTTTGTTTCTAATTTTCTTTAATTATATCACACTTGGAAAAACAGTTTCAGAATTTTATCGCAAATGATAAACATTTTTTCTTCCCTACTTTATACAGAAATTGTCAAGTACATTTGGAGGTTCACAACATGCGTGTTTATTGCATAGAATAGCTCATTCTAAGGTTAAAGCATCCCACGTAATACTGTTTATGCATTTAATAAGACTTGTCAATTGACACGGTCAAATACGAATAGTTTTTGTGTTTTGTGAACTAACTATTGTGTTTTGCCTTAGCATTATCATCAAAACTAAATTCGATTCATAAGTAGAATAATTAAACGCAACTTTGTAATATCCATGTATCTTCTTATCTGAAAATCTGAAAAATCTATCTTAAAAGCGCTCTTTTAATTTGAAATGACAATGCCATCAAAGACGTATTTACAGTGAAACAAATTATTTTTAAAAACATATAGATATTTTAAATCAGATGCATCAAGACAAGTTTCATATTATAGAAAGATAAACTTCTTGAAGGATCCTTCCACGCATTTATTATTTGTCAAAATATCACATGAAAGATATTATAAATGATACTTAAAATGCTATTGAAAATGAATGTCTCAAAAGAGTAGCATCTGTGATAAACTTCAAGCAATTTGAAAGGAAATTTCTAGATATTATTGTAGACCACAAATTTCTTTAATTTGTAGACATTGTTCCAGTTACATATTTTGTATCTTAAAATTAATTCAGAGGAGCAGAAATGGAGGAAAAAGAGTTAATTGTCATCAATGGTTTGCAATGAGGAGATGTTTTTTTCTGTAAGTTCATTTTAATGCTTCAGATTTTACAGAGCCGACAAAGAGAAAATTATCAGTGAAATAGATTCTTGCGTGATTGTGTCACAATGGTCCACTAGAATCGGGGTTTTTTTTTTCATCTATTGTTATTCGCCGTTGCTATGTGGGGGTTTTTTTCTCTAAAACTCTACGTAACAATTAAGGGCGTGGAGAAAAATTGAAGTATGTTACCCAATAATAAATTCATCGCTGCTTTCAGAAATATAACAAACATTTCTAAGTAAAAATTATGTTTTTAAAACCCTTACTAAACAAGTAAGAACACCCCTGTTCACTGACGAATCAAACGTAGAATACCAAAGAGAATTCTGCTGTAGTGGTGGACATCAGTTTGTAGTCTCTTACTAAGAAGACGTGGCATGGGGTATAAGTTACTACTGCCACATCATCAATCAAAGGAGACATTGGCAGTTGAAAGAGTGTTAGTATTTATTAGTTTATACCAATTAGACGTTTATCGTGTTATATGGTGTATCAGTTTCTACATTCTCAGACCAAGGACACGGTTGCCGTGACACAGAATATCTGTGTCTATGGTGTCATACAAAGGACACGTTTACCGTAACATGATATCATATTTTACTTTCTCACACCAAGGAGACTTCTGTCGTGGTATGGGTAATATTTTTAAATATATCTCACACGAGGAAGACGTTTGTAAGGGACCTGAGAAGTAAAATCAGGTTTTATTGTCTCATACCAAAAAGACATCTACCATGACGTGGGATATCGGTGACATATGTTATGTCTGACAAAACTCATCGGTAAAAACTCATTCGTTTTTATAATCACAGCTGTCAGATTCTACGATATGCCATTAAAAAATCGAAAAAGCCGACTCATTGTCGACAGGGGCTGACTAATCGAACAAGTTCAAGATGAATGTCAGTCAACATATGTAATGACGTGTATTCATAGTAGACTATTCTAATTTTTCTTAATCATGTGAGTTTTAAAAATGAGTGATAAACGAAAAAAATGGTTTACATGTAGTATACCTCACGCTTATACTTCCAATGATTTAACATTTTGTGACGCGTATGTCTTACATTGACATTTTATGTACTCTAGTCTTATTGATTTTCGTAAAGTGCACTCCAGTATGTAAAGTAATAGGTGTATATATTCAATGTTTTGCACTACGTCTGTTTAAAAGATAATCGTACCATCTTTATTTCATTTTCATAAATGAATACTTTAAAACAACGTGCACATTGCAAAGGGTATTATTGTCTAAATTATACATGGTTACATTATATATGAAAAACAGAGATGGATATGCACATTTTCAAGACAAGTAGTCGGAAGTGCGATCGTTTTCTATTTCCATTGCAATGTTTATAAATATTTTATTTCTACTGAAAACATCATAGACACCAAAGACTTTTAACATGGGACCACATGTTAGCATGATACGTGTAGTCAATTAGTAAGAGACAGACCAATCATTTTCATTAGTTTTTATACGAAAATCTAGATAGAAATAGTAGCCTTCGGTATTAACTTCGATGATAAACGAATTTAGGAATTACTGACCATATTGCAATTCGATCTCTGCACCTTCGACTAGAACGTAAATTGTCTACACATTGAGTCACACGGGACCAACTCACCACGCCTCATTTCAAATGATGACTGATGTATTTCAAAGTAAATTTAACAACACGGTTGAAATGATAACTTTGATGTATTTCAAAGTGAAATTAACGACACAGTTTGCCCTATGTAAGCAACCGTATCTATTCGAATTAATGGCTTAATTCAAAACAGGCTTTGCACAAATTTTATACACATACACTTCAGTAAATTGCATGATTTACATTAACCTGATTTAAATTAATATATGTATGGGAATTATACCAGATACTAGTTGGAAAATTTAAGGTTCCTTTCTCCTAAATAAACATGGGTGGTAAGATATATATATATATATATATATATATATATATATATATATATATATATATATATATATATATATATATATATATATATATATATATATATATATATATATATATATATATGCGCCTTGTACATATCGACGAAGCTTCAGGGAAGCTATTGTTATTTAACTTTATTGTTCACAAAAGATGAAAAGAACAGTTTCTCTATTTGTATTGCCATACAATTTGAAGATAGTGAGATAACTTTGACATACCGTATTATTAATTATTTGGTATCATTAGATGTATATGTCAATAACATGTGATTTGCCTATGGGTTCATATTTTCATTAGGTGCGTAGGAAGCAAATCAAAAGTTCGTAGTAGTATATATCATTTTCGGCGGTCAGACTGGAAGTTTATTTTTCGAGTTACACTAGGTTTATGGTTAACATAGAATGTACGCCCGCTTTGTACCCTTATATAATCTGACTGTTTTGGGAAAAGCTTTAATGTGATTGGTGAGACAAAGTGCAATCGAAATGACTTAAACTTCTCAAATTATAGATGTTCTTATGAAGGGCTAATGAATTAGGCATTTCTAAATGATTCTTTTCACAGAATTGATTTAAGTCTTTTTTTTTCAAACATCAGGAAAATGTTTAAAGTCACATGTATCGAGATAGAGACTTTATACATAATCGAGCTTGTCCCTACTGTAACCCTCAGAGTGTAAAGCTCTGAATATGTACAGCGCTTGGTTGTAATTTTAGCCAACCAGATGATTGAATTAGCGTTAGATTTATTTCTGGCGGTACATTATTGGCATGTAGATTATCAAGATGTTCCTTTGCGTGTCTGCATAAACAGCACGCATACAGACATAGACGGAACAAGTACTGACATGGGTACTGCAGGTCAAGTGTCATGATGTACGGCGGCCTTCGCCCCTTAAGATGATTCCATTTCATAAGTCAGAACTTTAAGGTCTTGTATACCAGACACGTGCTTACACAATATAGATGAAAACATGTGTGTGTTAAAATAGTAGACAAACAAGATAATAAAGTGATAAGCATGCTTCCTAATAATTGACATCGAATCTTTAGTTAAATACCTAAATCAAAAGCCAGTTGATAATTAAATCCTATCATAAATATTCTTAAAAATATCTTGGAGATGTTTAAATTTGTAAGATAGAAAAACTTGTGATTAAATGTGTACTTGCATGACCTTTGCCATTAGTTTTACCTCAACTGCCCTTCAATACTTATGATTTGAATTTCCCCGTAGTTTCTGTACTTGTCAAAACAGCATCAATAATTATATTATTGATAAAATAATAATTTATTCCACAGTTCTCTACTAAAACTAATTACCGACAAACTTATAATGCAACAGTATTCGAATGATGAATCATTATTAAATTACATTTGGATTGTTTAAAGCAAACACTATCTCAACGTTAAGATTTCCCGTGAATCTTTGTTATAGTAGACATTGATATGTTCATTGCCGATTCAATACAGTTTGAATTAATCGTCAAAAACACAAACTTCATAAGCGACAAATGACTTTATTTTCCTAAGGGATATGTCCTAAGACTCAAATAGTAGTCAAATATAAATGTACGTATATTACGATTCACCTTCAACGGATTTTCAAGTTTGCTGAAGAGATTACTTTATCATAAGAAACATTATATATAATCAATATCGAAGAAGTACCAAACCGTTAATCATTCTCAAAGTCCAAGGACAGATACAAAATCGTGTAAGTTTCAAAAAGGAACTGTTGTGAACCCCGAAATACTGAAAAATTCCCAATTGAGACCAGGTGCCTGGGGAGAGTAAGCGTCTCCTGTTTGCATGCATCACCCGTCACAGCAGTTCTTAAGAAACATGTCAAAATCAAGTTTTGGTTTCCTAATTGTACATACGAAAGTACAAACTGGTATACAAAGTCATATTAGTCATGTTCACTGAACAGGTCATTTAGTCGCATTCCAGAATATTTATCAATCATGCTAGAAAGAGGCACATCATATTCTCTTACAAGGTCCCCATAGCGAACGTAGAACTTCCTCAGTGACGATTTCAGACGTTCTTTAACATATCCCTGCATGAGCGACTTAGTGGCCAGTCGTATAACCAACTACCAGTGAAAACCCAGAGAGAGTCTCTATCCTAAATGAAATATGTGGTCTTCATCCTGATATACTAAATCTTAAAATGTGAAACACCCCACACTGCTTTAGAAATGTGAAACACCCCACATTGCTTTAGAAATGTGAAACACCCCACACTGCTTTAGAAATGTGAAACACCCCATATTGATACACCCCACATTGCTTTAGAAATGTGAAACACCCCACTTTAGAAATGTTGATATTTTTTACCATAAAGAAAGTTATTGACCAGCACATACCATAAATGCTATTTCTCACACTATATTAATCATTATTTGGTAGGTTGTAGGTGTGTGACTATGATAAAACAACTTATGTACTGAAGGGATGTTAGTTTCTCATTCATTCCCAATAACATTCCTACATCGACTACTCGAACAAATACTAATGTTCTACATTCATCCTTGGAATACCAATGCTTCCTTTAATTATGCAAAGCTAGCATGAAATTAGATTAAAATTCCTTTTTTCTCGATAGATTAATTTTGATATTTAACAACAAGAACTCCTCCTAAAGCAAATCCCACTACACATCTCTGAAACCCATAACCCAGATAAGTGGTTTTATTGTTTTCATTGCGTTTTCAATAATAAATATATCTTTGATGTTCGTTGTATTAGTGACAACATACGCTCGTTACAAGTAATCACCAAGCGAAGTTTCAACACCTAACATCATTTAGTGCCATTTTACATCATGTATTGCTTTTATATAATCATTACCAGTATCATTATATCAAAGTTTATGTATAGAATTACTTCATCGCGTGGAAAACACGAAACTCGTTTTACAACAGGCGTAAAATTAGTGCAATTTGTTTGCTGAATAATATCATACATATTGGTACCTATTAATCCTTAATTTAATTATATTTTTTTGTTCAGATTTTCTTTAAGACACGAGGACCTAACATACCGATTATTATTTGGAGTGATTTTTACCTACACACTGCAGTCGTACTGAAGATACAAGATCCTATTATTTCCTGCACGCTTCAGACGTACTTCAGACAAACGACCCTGATTATTTCCTACACACTACAGACGTACTGTAGATACAGGACCCTGATTATTTCCTACATGCTACAGACGTACTTCAAATAAACGACCAGGATTATTATCTGCATGCTATACACGTATTTCCAATCAGATTCGTATCAGACCATCCGTTTTCAATTGACCCCTTTATAAATCAGGGATTTGATCTAACACTATTTGTATTTACACAATTATATTAAAATTAATTGCTATAAACTTGGTCATAGTAATAACGGTACGAAATGACTTTAAAACCTAAGAATATAATATTATTTGGTCATTATACAAAGTTTATGTAACCACACATTACATGTTTCCTTTTGTGTGCATGTCCTTAGTGATTTTTGTCATACGGCTTAGTCAGATGTCTTCAGTTTTCTTTTTTAGAACATACAGATGCTGTTTTATTTTAAACGAAAACTCCTGAACTTATTATTTCAATATTCAGACTATTCTTCTGATCTAAATAGCAGTAAATGTAACTAACTAAGAAATATTTATATAAAACAAATTCATGAGGTTGACAAATTCAAATGTCCTCATGAAAGAAAGCACATGAAACCACATCGATTATACCTTCCTATGAATTCAGCATTCAAACTAATCTACAAACAATCGGAAAACAGTAGATGTAATGAATAATAATATCAACTAAACAAATTCAGATGTTTTCAAAGGTTATATCCGCGTGACTGTCTATATCAGGTTTTATTTAATAGCATATACATATGTATTCAATCTGGTATCAATACATCTTTTAAATTCCTTAATTGTTTAACGGATATGAACAATTGCATTACAACTATACACATTTCTTACATTTAACAAAATTTTTCGTTTTTTTTTTTTTCGAAACAGAATTTACGAGAATGTCTCCATACCTGTTCATCTCGGATGATTAAATTGATTCGTTCATATCCATGAATGAATGAACATTGGTGAATTTATGCGATTTGCACACATCTCGCCATCATCGATTGCAATAAGTATAAACTTCTTGTATGAAAACATAAGTTTTCTCTTTGTCTAAATAACATGATTCCACTAAGATGATGCATTTCCTTCATTTTATTTTTTTTCAAGAAGTAACGTTTATGTACATATAATGTAAGATTTGTGGATGACATTTAAGAGAAATAATTGTGCAGCACTCTTGCTGTTGTACATAGATTTTGTGTCCACGACCAACTCCAATTCCCATCAAAGCAAAGCAAAAGAAAAGTTGATTTTTTTTCCCACGATTACACACTTTCTGTATACCCAGATACTACGATCGATTTACAATAACTTCTGAAATGAAAATAACGGTTTATTATCGACTATATATGATCTTTGTGATGATTACCACAATGATATACAATGTACAACTACAGACCTTCTTAACCGTGTGCTAATTACTCAAACAATCCCACTATGAAACGCAATGAAACCAAATTGCAAATTGGTTCGATTTTCTGGATCCTGCACAAACGTTTTGGATTTTCACGCAAAAAAGGATTTCATTTCACTTTGAAACTTCGGGCTATGTGTAATAGATATAATTAACCGAAATACTTTTGGTGAAATTTTCAGATCTTATCTTGACATTTTATCTGAATTCGGAAGTGTGACTTTTCAACAGTATGCATCCATCGGAATTTCTCATCCAAATTCTACAGTGGTCTAGTGCACAGTCAACGGGTCAACGGGTTCTAATATAATAAAACGCCTTCGAAAGTGACGATATGACGCCCAGTTGATTACAAAACCATAGATCTTGTATTTGCTGCCTCTACAGCCTTATACAAACTTTACTTTAGCGTTGCACGATTACTAACAGGGAGGTGGGGACTCAATGATTGTCTAATCCTTTTTAGAGGAGACAAGGTCCTGAGCCACGTCCCTTCCAACTGTTAGTCGGGATTCCTATAGATCAAGAATCTGAGCCCGCTTTCAGACGGGCAGAGCACGGTTGACTTATGTTGATCTCACTCAACATATTTTTGATACTACCATATTATTCTATAAATCGTTTCGTTTTAAAATTTTCTCTCTTGAGAAACTTCTTTATCCCCGTTCTCTATAAATTTTTAATGTACGTCCTTTGATTGTGCTCCTTTGGTGGTGAGTGGTAATATGGGTGTCTGTTAACCACACCACACCAGTTGAGTGAAGTTGGTTACTTAAACTGACAGTCATAATTCGGCATCATAACTGTAATACGGTCGAATATTTTGTATTGTCGTTTTCTGTGTTTATTTGACTATAATCATGTATTATGTACATGTCTTTGGCCATTTCTGTCATGCAGCACGGCCAGATGTCTTCTGTCTTTTCGTTTGTTTTACTCTCAGTCGTCATTAATACTTGTCTGTCAAGGGTCATTTATGTTTAAAAGAAAAATCTTTTATTTCTGAGGAAATGAAGTCATTTACATTTCACATCTATTGTGACAAGAGACCCCGGGAAGTCAGAACACGAACCATCCACTGATGCGATTTGAACCCCTGATATTTTGGCCATTAGCCAAGCACCTAACCGATTAAGCCTCGTCGGTCTATACCGGAGATAAGAATAATTTTAAACGTATCAATCATTTATACATGTATAATCTGTAAAATTGGGTCTTCAGACTTCATATCGTATCTTTCGTGTATTTTGATCTATGGACATCATTTTAATGGGGGCATTGCAGGGTGGTGTAATTATTCTGATTTTCTTTAACAAAAATTCCTGAAATATTTGCGCAGCGCCTAATTTTTATGGCAACTCATCTTGAAGGCTGCTCAGTAACAATTTCAACGTGTAATCATGCAGCATCCATAAATAGATAATGGTATTCTCTGACCATCTGAACTTGTTTACTTTGCACGACTTGGTAATAAACAGGGTTGGTCTCTGCGATACTCCGTAAGTATCGTGACCTGACACGTATCACACTCATTTTGTCCAGCCTTCTTAGCTGTCCCTAATACACACCTCATCCAGCCCATATGAGTAATCATGTACATGTAAGTGACCATGCAGAATGTGAGGAGGTAGTATGAATCGTTGAAATATCTGACAAAATACGTTTTCTAAGCAACATCCAAGTATTTAAACAGAAAACTGTTCACAAATAAAGAAAGACGATATTTACACGCCACACGTCATCAGTACATACAAGGGACCGCTATATTATCATCACACAATTCGTTAGGGCTTACATCTTACAATTCGTTATTCACGTTTAGTGCATATTCGTTTGAAACAGATGGACAATTTCGATCATAGGTATTTCCAAATTTAAAACCGATATCATCGGTGAGGTGATCATTTGATTACGTTCCGAAAAGGGGATTCCATAATACTTCCGCCGTGATGAAACGCTTTGTTTTTGGTCGCTTGGTAGCAATAGCAAAATGCAGTGCAGTTGTTCTTCATGCTGCAGCAGGGAAACGCAGTTGATATGTAAATGTTTATTGTTGAATCTATTCACAAGGTTCGCAATGAATGGAATTTAGCAAGAATGATCCGCAAGTAGTTTTGTAATAGTGAATGTAATCCCCGGAAGCGTTGTTAGGAATCATATCCTCATTGTTACATTTTCAACAATTTGACAAAAAATATATCCAAGTATTTCTTAGTGGTACCGTTAATCCAAATCCATTCATAGAAATTGGACTACGAGCTACGTGATAATCCATGATATTATTTTCATCACAGTTTCTCTTCAGCGATAAGGTTTGTAGCATCTATGACGATGCCATATATTGGGATAGATCTACTTTGGTCTTGTTCCAAAATCGAAAGTAAGTTATGATGCATTCAATCCATAATCGATAGTAAGGAACCTGATACTAAATACACGGTGACCGATGAATCCCACTGGACAATCCAATAATAATGGAACAAATGGACATACAAAATTAACAATAGTAATGTCTACATTGCATTATACTGCAGTTGCTTCATTTCAGGGTAGCAAATATCAACACACTTGTTGCAAATTAGGTTACACACAACACCTGTAACTATAACACAAAAAAGTCAAGAGAATTATGTGACCTACTCTTATGTATGTATTGTTGCACCAATACAGATGACTTCTTAAATGAACGTGTAAGTCTCTGAGAGGAAGGTTGTGTTTAAATTTCGGGGCAAACTGTATTGGTAATGAAAATGTTCGTGCATTATTTGACCCGTCTTTCACTCTGACCTGTGTATAATTTTTCTAAGAGGAAGAATGTTACTTATCTGCAGTGTAATATCAGAAGTACTCAGATATTATCTCCTCAAGAAGTGCTGTACATCAGTTCTGGATACTGAAAAACACAAATGACCTTTTAGCAAACTTGTCTCAAATTTTTCAAGTGTGAAATATAAAGTTTTATTAATTTTCCACTATTTACTCCACTGGCCCTCATGATAAACTAAAAAATATGCTCTCTAGCATCATTGATAACTGCTTATTCATCGAGAGAAGTACTAGCAGACAGAAATATGTATTAGGTTATCCCGACATATTTTCAAAAACGACATTGAGTCGAAGTTTGAGTATTCTGAAGATGAAATTAAGAACAAGTGGGTAATTTATATGTTGTATTCGGTGTTGTAACGGGCACTGATTCTGCGCCTATACTAGCCGATTTGTTCCATTATTCGTACGAAGCTGAATTTATACAAAATCGTATACATTATAAAACTAATTGGTAAAAAAAAACGTTAAATTAGATATATTGATGATATGTTGTCTATAGATAATTAAAACAAGCTTTGATAGATATGTACTCTCAATATACCTAACGAACTCGAAATAAAAATATGCAATCCAGTTCCTCTATTGAATATTGACCAATTCCTTAAACATTCCATTTTAATATATGACAAACGTGACGGCAATTTTCCGATTGTTAACTTTTCATATACGTGTATTTATATTCCTTTATAACTTATCCGATATTTATGGCCATTATAATGGCTACTTTATTCTTCTCAGATATGTCGGACTTGTAGACTTCTTTATTTGATTGTAGTCATTGTTCAACCGTTAGCACTAAAATAATACAATATCACCTATTTTTACATTGTGATTACGATAACACTGTTACCATCTACTATGATTATAAGTTATATTGTCTCAAATAATCTTGCGGCGTCAAGGCAATTATGATAGGTCAACAGAGAATGCTTACTCATCCGTTTCAGCTGATTCCACTTCTGGTATTTCCAGAGGTCATAATAACCTATGTCTCCTTTTTCTGTCGCATAATGCATGTTCCTTATTGTATCAGTTCGTATTTTACATTTATGTCACACTTATTCCATGGAGTGTGGAGCTCGTAAAGAAAAAGTCCCCCGCGGAGGGTTTGACTTTAGTGTTATTATACCCTTTTTCCTGATTTTATGTGGCTGTGAAACTTTCTACACAGTGTTTGTTCACATTTTTGAATGAATACAGTGCTGAATTATATTTGCTTCGTTTGTATGTAAGGGCATTCACGGCGGGTGTGGCTAGCAAAACAGGAGACGCTCACTCCTCCCGGGCACCTGGTCTCACCCCTGCCATAGTCATGAGACACCAGTTACTTTAGTATTTTACATTATTGACTATCGCAAATTATCTTACCACTATACTGTTCCATAACGAACCCCCCCCCCCCACACCCCACACCCCAAATCCGGAAACATGGTCGATCGACGTTTATATCGAAAATAGGTAAGGGTGTCCCGATCCAGCTGATATGTATACTGATTTGGTTTTTGGAAGAGGAAAATAGCAACTACATTTCATGGCAATATCTGTATTTATAATGAAAAATATCCGGGAAACGGTTTAATGTACTTTAAGCCGTCAAGAACGTCATGGTACACGAATCTGGCTGAAGCGTAAACATATTAGCTATCTTTTTTGGGAGGAACACTGTATATGCATCCGTTACAGAAAACAGTCCGAAAAACCTTAGCCCGGACGCGCGGATGGACACAGCAAAACCGTAACACGTCCCATTTAAAAAGGGTATATGAGCCAAAATATAAAACAAACACTCTGAAAAAGATTTCGCCCCCTTCTGATCTTATAGACCAAATCCAATTCCATAAATATTTCCAGAACCATTAGAGCTTCAGGTCATTCATCGACCTTTTATTTAAGTACAACAACAAAAAGGACATTTCCGGTGTATCATGCTGTGGAATTATACGATGCTTCCTGGTTGCACAATTAATATGTCTTGTAATTGCCGGTTTGAACGGAGACTGTCCGGAAATTCTATACATATTCTGGTGATCTGCTTACACCATCACCCATTAAATCAAATTAACAAACAATGGGTGCTTGTATGCTGTGAAGTATGGATTAGCAATATTCAGAAAATCAATATTTGAATTGTTCGGTGCTGCTGTAGGCCCTAGTCCAATCAACGTTGCGAAAACAAAAAATAATCACCCAACATTTAAAAGATTCAACGTGAGAATCTTTTAAATGTTGGGTGGTTATTTTTTGTTTTTGTTTTTATTTTTGTTCAGATTTTCTATATGCATCATATCCGCAAACAACGGAATTACAGCAATATTGAATAGATGAAATGAGCAGTCTTGCGCTCAAAATATTACAGATATCTAAAAATTCCAAAAATATCAATACGGTACAGGAAGTAACGATAATCGTGAAGCAATATGTTAAAATTCAAAATTTTTCTACAATGCACACGATGAGTATCATGTGGCAATGTGTTATGAATGCTTCAAAAAGATGTAAAGGTTTGAAAAGTTATAAAAAAAATAATAAAACAGACATACAACTCCATTCGTAAACCCAGAAAACTACTTTCAATGAAATGTTTTGGTTCTCCATCAGTATAAAAGACAAAAAGAATTTTCTCTGGTAATGGATCAGATGTTACAGCATATATATATCAGATATATGGGCATGTGCTGCGTATTAATACAGATTAATGGAATGATATCATTAGTTAAATTTCTATCCTTGTCCATTTAGATCCTATTTCATACTTATGCGGAAGATAAAAAAAGACATCTGACTCAACGTTATGGGAAAGTCACCAAGGACATGCAGAGCCAACAAGATAAACATAAAAAGACATCACGAAAATATCCGATTGTTATGCAAATTAGTTAAGTCACAATCGTCAGTCATAAAGTGTGGTAAACCGGTCTACAAACCCATCGCTCCATTTACTACAAATACAGAACAACCAAAGAACACACATCTAGAGATTTAACAGAACTGCAAGTAGATATATACAAGTTTATTTTTCCTGAAAGCACTATTTTTATTATGTGTGCCATTGATATCATGCGGTTGTGGTTATATCCTATTAGCGGTAGCCATCTTGACATTAGGCGATATTGGAGATGTTTATGGATTATTTATAATTCTTATACTTATTTAGATGTTTCATTTGGAACGCCACTATTTGTGTTTTTGTTTGCAACTAGGACGATTTCCTTGGTATTCTAGCACTTTATGTGCTTGTTTGCTTTATCTTAGGATATTAATACAAATACTCTAAAGTTGAATTTTGGAAATATTTAAAATCCATTGTGTTTTTCTGCATTGACAGCAAGACATCTGTAAATGATATCCACTATGTGCGCGTGTGTGTGTGTGCGTGTGTGTGTATGAAGTTGCCTAGAGACTAACCCTTCAATTCATTAAAATACATCATTAACGAACACTCTCATCAATGTTTATGCCTTTTCTGCACACCAAATATTCCTTATTGTATATTGATTTTTTATTATACCACATAAAGTATTTCAGGAACAAAAGAACAATTTCTTTGGATTCTATTCCATATCTTTTTTATTCTCCTTCGTTAGGAATTTATCCACTAAAATTACGAAAAGTCAATACTCATTAAGAACAACTCTCGTAGAAAACAGCAAATAGACCTTTCTTGATTTGTCTGTGACTGTCAATCAATAGGGCAAAGAGGTCTCAAATGGCTTAATTCTTCTTTATTTACGAATGTTAAAGTGCAGACCCTTATTCAATACAAAACATAGGATAGGTCAGGTAATACCGCAAGACAAAAAAAGAATAAAATGCTTTCCATGTACACAACAAACACTAAGACCTGACATGTCTCGATTGCTAAACGAGTCTTAAAATCCCCTCCACTCATTCAAAATACCTGGCATACCCACATCTTTGCCCGGAGATATTGGAAGATGGAAAGCATTGATTAATAGATGCCGGGAGATATTGGAAGATGGAAAGCATTAATTTATAGATGCTGACTAATATGACGTCGTCGAATGTTTTTTTTCCCATAGACAAAAAGCAATGAGATGTTAAGTCAATCTGATATGTTTGATTTGATCAAGTGTAAATGTTTATTACCAATCTGTATCAGATTATGTATAGCATCTGTGTATGCCTTTTGCATGCAGAAACAAATAAATGAAGCAGATTCTAATCACGAACATTTATTATTACATGTCACTGATCAACCTCGAAGTCTATTTCTAGTTTCTCAATACTTTAGATATATCCCAATACAAAAACTTTCACTTTTCAATGCATTGACTCAGCAGTAATTGGTTTACAGTATGAATAACTCTATCGGCGTTTCATCTAATTAAGACAAATAGAAATCTATGCTATGGAATTAAGACCAATCTGTTCAGCAATTTATCCTTGATTGACTACACATTGATTGCCATAATATAATACGCAGTATATGAAGATTGTATCTTAATTTCAACTATACTCATACCTAAATAATCAAATGTATTCTATAAATGAATGATAATCAGATTCAAATCAAAGCTAATTTTGTAGCGAGATTGTATATGGCCATCTTCACGTAGACTTATCGAAGTAAAACAATTAAGCAATTTCTCAAAGTTTCAAATTTGCACTTTATTTCAAGCATATAACATTTCTGTTGGTGTTATTTTGATTGGTCAATGTCATACACCGGAATACTTTCCAATATAATGGAATTAGTATGTATTAATATATAATATAGTAAAATATTATTCTTGTGTTCTGAATTTAATAGATAAGTTATATCCCGGGCACCTGGTCTCACCTCGATTTTGTCTGAATATGACATTAAACACGATATTGTCCCCTTTATTCCATGGACTATGGATATGCTTTACCCATCGGTACTTCTTCGTTACATACTTTTTTTTCAATTCTCATAGTTATTTGTATAAATCATTTGACCCTGATAGTATACACACATAACGAAGAAAATAAAATCTCACAAAAGAATGCAGAATTAGGGCTTCGAAACCTTATGGTATATTTATTTTCCATTATGTACATTTTATTATTACATTGGAGTGTAACTTTCATTATCATCTTCTGATCTGAAACTTTTGTACACCAATCAAATCACTATTCAAGAAGTTGAAAAACGGCAGCAATTCCAATTCATCTTCCCTGAGCTTAAAAGTGTCCCACTATGAGACATTAAGACATAGGATACATGTTTATCTTAGACAGAGAAAGGACGCAGATTTCAACTTTCTTTGTTTAATGTCCATGACATTCACCTTATATGAGTACATAAGTACTAATAGCTAATTGCAAATCCCTCTCCTTTGATGACGTAAGTACAAAATGTTGTACATAATCTCATATTGTCACTTTACGAAATTGCATTACGCGTGCGTGTTGCAAAATTAAATTTATTTCAACGGTTTTAGTTTGATAGAAACATGCCTGTAAAAACTTAATATAGACATTTGAAAATCAACAATTTGCGCATGCGTAACATAGTTAACTTTCATTGTTATTTGGATGTTTACGTATGTGGACACTTATACCGTTTCATCAAATACAAATTTCGTTGAACGATTCGATGCACGCAACTAAACACGTCATTGTAACTTATTTAGTCGAAGATTTATCACAGAAAGGGCCCCTCACATTTGGTAGAGGAAGCTGAATATCGTGTGAAACACATTTACAGTGGAAGCATTCTTACTATTGCTTTAAATAAGAATTGAAAAATGATATTATTCAGTGCTTTCCTTTGCAGTGCCCAAATTGACATTCGAAATGTTAAACTAGATCAAAGTGTTGATGAGTAAGACTACCGACTACACTTTTGTATTTCAGCCATTAATCGTGAGTTCCTTATTCAAACAGTTTGAAGGATATATATGGCAGGGCAATTTGTCGAGTAAATCCGTTACTGCTTTCATGAAAAGAGTATCTCCTCAATAAGTATGGATTCTCATTCAATGCCAGTATGAACAGGCAGATGGAAAACATGCAAACACGGTTGTTTTGCTCTCGCTCATTAGTTGAAATCAATTTAAATCATTTTGAAGATAAGGACAATAAATGAATATATTCCGAGCAGAGATAGAGGTTTTATCTGAAATTATTTTCGCTTCTGCTGCTGGAACGTAGTGTAATTGTATATCATGAAAATGCAATCTCAGTGGTGATAGTTTCATGGAGATATAAGATGTATGTAATGCTATTATGTTAAATGCTTAGATACATAACAGAAATAAATAAGGAACATCTATTGTACAAGAGATGATTAATATTGTTGGCTATCATGGACCACTATTTGGGATAATGTATCATGGATTTGGGATAATGTATCATAGATTTGGGATAATGTATCAGGGATTGAAGCATTTCTGCTCACCAGTCGTATCCATTGTAATGCCTTAAGATTATCCGAGCTATAAGAATTCGTTGTTTTATCACGTGGTACTGATTTAAGCGTAATCAAAATCAGAAGTCCTGATAAGTATAATTGTGGTATTAAATCATCACAATGTAAACGGTTTAAAACGAGCTACAATCAAATTAGAATGCCTGCGTGTCAGACAATGATTTCTGAAAACGAAATGAAGCTCATTACAGCGACCGTAAGATTTGCAAAATTTAGACTTCCAACGTGGTTTTTCATACTTTTTGTTGTTCAACTTTACATACAGATACAGATGATGTTTTGTCGATTACCAACCCTGTATTTGAGGATCACCTCAACATCATATATCCAAAGGAACTCGAAATAAAAGATACTACATAGAGCGCATCTTCTGCTTCATACTTCGATATACTGCTATCAATTAGTGACGATGGTTCATTAGTAACCTCTATGACAAACGTGACGATTTCAATTTCATTATTACCAACTTCCCTTTTCTGAGTAGCAACATACATTCCTCTCTCACAACTTATACGCTATGCCAGGGCATGCCCTAAATACGAACATTTCGTCCTGAGATCGAGGCTTCTTGCCACGAGACTACTCTCACAAGGATATATTGAGGAACGTTGAAATTGTCACTGAAGAAATTTTATGGTCGTTATAGGGATCTATTGCAATTTCAGATTCCTCTTTCAAGAATGTTGACCAATATTTTGGGACCTGACCATACTAAATAACCATCTTAACGTTTTGACTATACTTGATTTGACACAGTACGTGTATACATGTATATACAGATATTTGTTCACCAGCGTTTCCGACACCGGAATTTCAGGCAGGCAGCATTTCCTGCCTTGAATGGGAAATTTGACTTCTTGTGTCTGTTTCCTTCGTATATTCATGCGTGTATATTTATGTATTTACCTCCTCGATTTGAAAGGTTATTGCAGGGCATTTGCGACGGGTGTTGTATGCAACCAGGGGACGCTTACTCCTCCCGGACACCTGGTCGAACCTCGATTTTACTGGGGTTCGCACACTAAACACGATATTGTCCCCTTTATTCCATGGACTATGGGATATGGTTTACCCTTCGGTACTTCGTTTTTTACTTTGCAATATTAACCTTTCACTCAGTAGCTTGCTTCGGTAGATGAGAAGACCTCAGTCTGAAGAAACTTGAGTATATCGGATCTGTTCATATATAAAGACCATCCCCAGAGGATAAAGGAATGTTACAACAAGTATATGGAAAATTAACGATAGGAAGTTTGAAATCGGCACGTTCGTCATATAGTGAAGAATCAAGTTTACCATCAGTATTGAACAGAATATATTTTATATCTCATTTCGCTAGAGATTTTCTGACCTCAAAGGGGGCTGTTGTTAAAATTTGAAATTTGAAATTTGGCAATATTTTGGAGGGTGACCCCCTTCCAGCATGATTTTCTCGAAATTAAAGTAAATAACCTATAGTAAACTCTTAAAATTCTGAATGAAGACAAATATTTTGATATATAATTTATGTAAAGCTAAGATGTAGGATGTTGTGTAAATCTTTCTGGCAGTTTAGTAATTTAACATGTGACCCTATGTGAAATGGAATTACTGTTCTTTGACCTGGTGAGCTTATACTCTGGACACTTAATTCATATCATAAACAGTGCACGTAATACGGACTTCAGCGTTCCGGAATTGCCAGCTTCGTACACCTTCATTGACCTTAGTAGTTGTAAGCATTATCTGAAATTTTGTTATTTTGTAAATAAATTTTTGACTTTTTGTATTTTTGTGATTTTTGTTGGCTTTACCAATGGGTTCATTTCTAACCGTAACATCCCTCCAAATTTATTACATCATTCTGATCGAATTGGTAAGAAGGTTAATGATTTTTCCGTCCAATGTTTCAACTCGGTAGTTAACGTGAAAAGGTCTATATATCTATATCTGCAAGAAACTTTTCCAGTGAAGAAGCAAATATCAATAATGCTAAAAATATATCCTTTTGTATCATGAGGGATAGTAATGTATATACAGTTGACCACTTATAAGACTAAGTCTTCTTATGGGTCATTTGAGTTTTTTAATATCCAAAACTTATTTCTCAGGTAGACAATATCCAGGTTCTTCTGAAGCTTCTCCTTAGCTACAGATAGAATTTTGGTAAGGACAATTAATAGAGGTTTGCTGAGCATTTACTGGATTCCGAAATATATCTTTGTATGGTATTTTATACGTTTAGGAATTCAATATAAGTAAGGGAACTCCAAATCACGATCTTTAGGCATATATTATGTGCATTAAATACATATTTATGTTCTCAGTTTTGATTTTATTTTCCAAAAGACAGTTGTAATGGGAAACCTTGCGAACAAATACAATATTCAAGCTTTTTCTACCGACACTAATACTTAATCTTTGTGTATCTCGTCTAATTCGGCCATGGCATCTAGGTCCTCGAATTAGAAGAACGACGGGTCATCATGTTAATTCACCAATTTCATTTAACCCATATATATATATATAATTGTAATTTTTTTTACTTAGAAGAATATTCCTCGTGCAAAGTTCTGTCCTTATATAGTTATCGGCTCTTTGATTAATATATATATTTATATCAATTCAGTTATCAGTGCTTCTGTATAGACCCGAACTATACAATTAATTTACGTTGATGAAAGTTTGTAATTTCTTTTACTTAGAAGAATATTCCTCGTGCAAAGTTTTGTCCTTATATAGTTATCGGCTCTTTGTTTAAATCAGTTATGTTACTAGTTTACTTTTATTTTGGATTACCACAATATAGGCCTAGGTCATTACTGAAGAGATAAAACATTTCAAACTAATCACATAATAGAAGAAATGTTACATGTATTATCCTTGCATCCTGACAAACAGGCGATGGGGAATCTATGACTGGGCTTGTTCAAACCGTTTCGGAGGGGACAAGGTCCTGAACATCGTCCCCTCTGACTGTTATTCGGAACTATAACCGATCAAGGATTTGAACTCGCTTACAGACAGACAGAGCACGGTTTACTTATATTGATGTCCGCCAACATGTTTGTTACTAGAATATTATTCCATAAAACTTTTCGCGTCAACATTTTCCTGACCTCTCCCCTTGACAAACCTGTTGATACTTGTTCTCTATATGGAAGATTATTAATATATACTAAATGTGTCATTTGACTCTACTGCTTTTGTGGTGAGTAGGAAGACGGGTGCCCGTTAACAACACTAATTGACTGACGTTTGTTACTTTAATATAGGTTACCGTCCAGGATAGATTTCAATAAATGCCGTGACGTTATAGAAGATGCTTTAACTACATATTGTAAACGTTGGTGTAAAAAAGAACAGGTAAAGGTTCATGCTCTTAATGATTGGAAATACGAGATTTTAAGAATTGTCGATATCCGTATTAAGAACTTTACGGAAAATCCGCATTTATTTCAACAGCCTAATACATTGACGGCAAATTCTATTAAAAAGAAGATAGCTGACTTACATGCTAAATATGTCTTTGTTCCTGCTGATAAAGCAGGTAATAACATAATAGTTGTTTGAAAACTATATTATATTGAAGTACTTAAAAACGAATTAAACTCCACTCATACATATGTGGAAAGCCCTACCTCAAAAGACAGCACCTTGCACGATCACCTCATGACCATGTCCGACTTCAAAATTAAAACTGATAAATCTGATCTACCAACCATATATTGGCTCCCAAAACTACATAAAAGTCCATATAAATCCCGTTTCATATCTAATTCTAGTCACTGCTCTACTACGGTACTATCGAAGCATATTACGTCTGCTCTAACTGCTATAAAAGATCATATTTTCAAATATTGTGATGTCGCATTTCATAATAGTAACATCAATTACTTTTGGTCGATTAAAAATTCTCATGAAGTTATAGACAAATTTCTTTCGCTAAATTTCAAAGCGACTCAAATTTCTACATTTGATTTTTCTACACTTTATACATCTCTGCCTCATGATTTGATTAAAAGCAAGTTGCTGTCTCTTATACAATGATGTTTTCACAGAGAATTTAAAACGTACATATGTACTTCCAATAACTCCGGATTCTTTTCCAACAAACAATATACTTCATATAAATACTGGACTTGCAAGGAATTATATAAAGCACTAGATTTTCTCATGAATAATATTTTTGTGCAATTTGATGGCAAGATATATCAACAATTAGTTGGGATTCCTATGGGTACTGCGCGCCTCTGATAGCAGATTTATTTCTTTATTGTTATGAGAGGGATTTTATGGTTTCTCTTCAAAAATCAAAACGTTTTGACCTCATTGACAAATTCAATACTACTTGTAGACACACAATGTATCTGGATGATATTTTGGTTATCGACAACCCTGAATTCGAACAATTTATATCAGAAATTTATCCACCAGAGCTCACATTGAATAAAGCTAATACTTGAGATAAATCTACACCTTTCTTAGATTTAAACATCAAAATTATCAACCACCTAATATATACTAATATTTATGATAAACGTGAGGATTTTGGATTTCCTATTGTAAATTTCCCTTACTTGGATGGCGATGTCCCTCGACTCCCATCATATGGTATCTATATATCTCAATTAGTTCGATTTGTCAGAGGCTGCACCGATGTTTTGGACTTTCATAAACGAAATTTACAAATTACTACTAAACTTTTAACTCAGGGTTACAGATATCACAAGCTAAGAAAAACATTCGGCAAATTCTTCAGATCTTATTCAGAACTTCTATCTAAATTTGGAAATATTTCTTTTCAACAGTATGTATCCAATGGAATTTCCCATCCTTATTTTTACGGTGATCTCGTATATAAACTAAGGAAAGTAAAAGGCTCCTATAACGTTATTTTATCATGTAATAAAATAATCAAACGTCTTATAAATAGACAATATGATATTGTGATCATCAAAAAGACTATAGGTCTTGTATTTGGCCCCTCTACAGCCTTATGCAGACTTTTACTTGAACGTTGCACGCTGACTAACAGGGCGGTGGGGACTATATGACGGGCCTTGTCCAAACCTCTTTCAGAGGAGACATGGTCCTGAACCTCGTCCCCTCTGACTGTTAGTCGGGACTCCTACAGATCTAGGGTCTTAGCTCGCTTTCAGACTGGCAGAGCACGGTTTATCATGTTGATGTCGCATATATTTTTATACCATTATGTATTTTACAATACCTTACGTGTTTATATTTTTATGACCTCTCAATATGCGATACCTGTTGACCCTTGTTCTTTACATGGAGGATTATTTATAAATTTTTAAATGTACGTCCTTTGATTGTTCTGCTGTTACGGTGAGTGGGAAGGTGGGCCCGTAAACCGGTTAACCACACCATTTGTTTGGCTTTTGTCAAATTAAATGACCGTCGTAAGTCGGTATCGTAATTGCACTACAATCAAATATTTTTGTAATGTGATATATATTCTAGTATATTATTTATATTCATGTATTGTATAGCTCTATGGTGACTTCTGCCACATAACTGAGCCAGTAACTCCTCTTTTTTCTTTAATTGACCATCATTTAATTCTACATGTAATACACATTTCAAATGGTTTGAAAATGAGTGGTAAATTTTTTCCACTCAATTTTTCCTGACGATATAATTTCTCCCTTTTTCGTAACTGTGACGTCAATATTCATGCCACTGCGGTAGACATTTTAAGATTTTGAGAAATAGTGCAGACATAAAGCACCAATTTCTAAGAATATAAAACATGTATGAAAGGAATTGAATGATAAGGAATGAACCGAATTTCTTTTTCGTTGTATATTGAACAATATCATTTCATTGGATTATCAAAGGAGAAATAAAATAACATTTGCGTTTCGTCAAAGGTAAACAATAATTACTGCTACAATGATATAAGTGATAAATTAAATGAAAATTTAAATGTAGAACAGTTTTCACTTTTGAATATTTCAAATTATGTCAATATTCTGAAAAACAAATTAGGAGACTCCATGTTTTTCAAAGATTTAGTTTACGTCTGCCATGCATCTGACATTTAATTAACTTGCATTGCTTTACGAAAAAGTTACGTAAAGTCTACGCTTTCATACCAAACACGCTTCATGTAAAAATCTGTATGGTTTGTTATTTGCTGGTTTATCCGATCATCAACAGTTGGATTCAGTACACTTACATTACACAGATGGTAGTTACCACAATGTGAATCTTTTTGGAGCGTTATTCTATGCAGATAAAACTGGAAATTGGAAAAAAGATTATCCATCACCTAAGAACAGCACATTTATACTCATTAAAGGGCAGTCAATAGCGCAGACTAGCAATATAAAAAGTGACTCTGTGCACATCTTGTAATCAAACATGATATTGCCCATATGATCTTGCAGTTTAATCATGCAGATGCATGTATTGTTGTATGTATTGTTGACATGGTTAATATAGATTTTATGAGATACATACATATATTAGTTTGATGCATCATGTGCACATTTCGACAACTTGTGTCTCTTCAATGATGCTACTGTCTGCAAAGACATCCAATTTTGTGGACGATTTATCGTCAATGAAACGGCAAATATCTACAATATTGGATGAAATGAACTAAGAAAATAACGCGTTATATCATATTCAAAAATCCTATTAGGCCTTCAAAGTATTTGCTAAATTCGCTTAACTAGTCGTAACATCTAAACACATATTGTATGAAACAGTGAACGGATGTCGTTTTACGCCGTGTTGCGCGTAACAATGGATTGTCTATCTTGTCAAGGATTGAGATTGGGTATGAATAGATCTGGAAGATAAAATGAAATGTCATTGTTATATTATAGGATTGTGGGAATGTATGTCTCTCATTCATTTCTTACGACGGGATACAGATAAATCTAAATAAATTCCCTGCGTACACGGAGATGCTGTTGCAAACAGAACGTTATTATGTCCATCTAGAAACATTTTCATAATTCATTTTTCTTTCTTTGCATCGAACCAATTTGATAGAGAGACAATCCTGTTATTCCTTTCGGTATTAAAGGACGTAAGACAGGGGGAGTAGCGTATTAAACAATCCAACCCCCCCCCTTTCTCTCTCTCTTTTTAACACACAAACACACTTTTGAAAGTGTATATTTCCAAGTTGGTATGTGTTCCTTCATAGCATTTGCTTTAACGAGGTTATATGAAAGTAGTGTGAGAGTGCATGTATGTGTGAGTGTGTACATTTATTTGTGGGTGATTTAAGTAAATTGCACTCCTCCTTTTTAAACTCGTATTCGCCATTGGGATCATACAATTACTAATTAAATGTGCTTTTGTTCAAGAGTTTATGTTGCCTACATCGCTTTTGCACAATTAATTTTGGTATTTCCGTAAATATCAGCTTAATTCCTTATAATCCTCAGAGAACATAAGCACTCTACACTGAACATTTAAGTCCAAGTAAACAAATATATGAAAATGAAGAAGCCTTCAATACTAATAGTTATGCATATATTGAAATATTTTCAATGCAGGAATGATTATGTCAAATAAAAAAGGACGCTCGTTTTTATTGACTTTTGACTTTTTTCCACAATTCTATACGGTATTACAAACATAACATATTCTGGGGAAATACAAAAGCTAACTATTGTCAGATTATTCAATCACTTCAAGTGAATATTATTTAATTCAGTACTTTCCATGTGTTATGTTCAGTACTGTCAACTTTAAAAGAACTTAAATTTGTAATCAACTGCTGGGCAAATAATGGATATTTTGTCTATTTAAAAGGAAAATATTTTACAATTACCACCACAGGAATCTGACGATAAAATGTCCTTATTGGATCCTATTATAGGAGGATTTTATACCGTAAGAGAGAACAGAGAAAGGTAAAGAAAGACTTTTGAAGCAAAATGTTCACCATTTAAGAGACATGTTTTGGGCACTAAAATACGTATTTTGCACAATTTCACGTCGGTGCCTCATAGTTCTACATCTATTTTGCCAATATAAATAAGGAGACTTGAGTGTCAGAAACATGTGATTGGCACTAGATTCATATACTTCTTCAGTGCTAGTGATGTTGTATATATAACAAGCAGGAGTAAAGGAAATCATTTAATACGCGTCATGTTGTGACATTGATAATCCACTTACGGCCACATGATCCGTATCTTTGACCTTGAGAAAATTAATATCAACTCAGTATTCGATTGCAGTCCTATGAGCAGCTGAATTGCCTTAAAGGAAGTTGTGGTACCAACTTCGATTCGCCGGTTCAAATGACCATTGTCATGCTATTGGTTAACAATTTTACTAGCGCATCTTCACAGTCACCACAAATTTGGTGCGATTAAAGATATCACGAAAGTTGAAATTGAGAAATTGGAACATTTTTACTATATGTGCACCTGACAACAACCATATTATAATAGCATTAACATTATTATTATTATTATAATTATTATTAGTATCATTATCACCACTACCATCATCATCATTATCTTTACTATTATCATTATTTTTAGCGTTTAGAACTTAATTTTTGATGAAATTACATAACTTAGTATTTTTAATAGCTTTGCTATGAATGCAAATTACGAAAGTAACTGGTGTCATGTGACTAGGGCACTAACAGTAATATATCACAGCGGACAATGACGGACCCCTGAAAATTAGAAGTGAAACCAGGTGCTCGTGAGACGTAAGCGTCTCCTTAATGGCTACCCACATCCGCCATAAATGCCTTACATACAAAACACATATGTAACTCAGCATTATCTATAAATGATTGTGAACCGACACTGTGTAAAAAGCGTCACTGCCACATAAAATAAGGAAAAAATTATAATGATAAAGAATAACCATCGAAATGCGTCATTGCTCTAAGAAATATTTCAGTTCATTATTTAAGTATACTTCAACATAAATCTATTTAGATATTTATCGAATGATCAGTAACCTATAACTTTCTCCAAATTCTCTTTTATTTCTCATGTTCCTACCACTCTGCGTCCCAACTGCTTCTTCCATCAAAAAAGTGTGGTTTTCTTACCCTTTTTATACTAAGTTACGTTTTGGAGGAAACCACCTATGTATGAATTCATACGACATTTAGGCTTGTGCATATCGGACGAGCTGAAAAATATCATATGCAGAATTAAATAATGTTGCTTCATAAATTAGGAGAGTTTACCACAGAAAATTGTGAGTAATTACAGCTTAGATGTTAATTTGCCATTTGAATCAATTGGATTCTATGATGTCTATAATTTCATGATCATAATATGATGTCCTATGTACTTTTTATCCTATTTATCATTATTTATGGATAAATATCGTCAATATACGAAACGTAATTGTTTCTTCATTTAGTCAAGAAATATTTCTATGAACTCTGCTCTATATAACTATATTTTCATGATTTTCGTTTCTTGTATTACTGATGAGGGTTATAAATCTAAAGATGGGTGTAAATTCAGAATGCTGCCCAGCCGGTCGATGAAACGTACACTACAGTGTTTACAGAACTCTAAACAATTACATACCCAATTGAAATGGGTTAATAATACTATATTACAACTTTTTTAATTTAATTCAAAAATCAATATTTCTGGTGAAATTCACAATTCTTGGTGACTCATATCATGCGTCTATCATGCCGACGAGTCTCATCGTGGTTTCAAGTACACATGTAATTGCGTAATGCTGCTGGATATCGCAATAGAATGACGCAATCCTTCTCATCAAACACAGTAATCGGAATCGCATTTTACTCATATAAAGAACTAGTATACTAGGGACTCACAAGATGGCTGACAATGGAAGGTAACTCCAATGGATTCTGGTGCATTGAAGCCTGTCTATTACAATCAATAAAGCTTAGAATATTAATTTGCCCTGTTTGTTCGTTACAATACATGGACGTCAAAAGCAGAGAAAGTGAACATCCTGCCCTTTCAAAAACGTAGACTGAATAAGTCTTAATCATCAATTACTTTGTTTGCAAACATTTCATGTCAGTCATATGAAACACCACCCACGAAAGTTGCCTTCATATAGCGCTCTAAGGTATACCTCTTCTTTCTATTTTATTTTGTCTATTTGGAGTTTTCTCTTGGCAAAATATGTATCATAGAAAGTTCTATCTCACTTTACAATGTGTTTGTTTACAAAAATATATATCATGTGTAAGTAAAAACGTAAATTTCAGTTTGAGATTCATTTACCCATCTTTGTTGAATACTCCATTCAACATAAAGTTTCTAACCAGCGATTATCTTTAATTTCTATCTAAATCCGTGTTAGCACATTCTGAGCCATGTTGTCGCAACAAACAGCATATCATAATTTCTTATTTTCCAAGACAGGAAAAGAGACCTGACTAGGTCACACGAACAACACTTTTTGGGACGGTCAAAATAACAACATTGTTGTGGTCAATAGGTTCATGTGCCCATTTCCCGCTCACCGCATAGTAAGAGGGAGATAGTGAGCTGTAAACCCGTATGTCTAAGCTATATGATAAACGTAACCTTAATTTTCCTATTGTACAGTATCCACTTTAAATGTAGCAAAATTACTCTCAAAGACTTGCTCAGCGTATGATGATTTAAACATAGCGGAAGATGTTTACTTCCTCTAAAAGACTTTCCTTCACAAGGATACTAAGAATATTAAGGATCACGTTTAGTATCAACAATTTGTTTGATTTGATGACCTTGTTTACTAATACATATTTTCAATATGTGGCATGTGTTATAATTTATTTGATAGACGTTATTTTGTTTAGATTGATTTTGACTATTTAATTCCAATATGGATCATGATGAATATGGGCTCTTGTCTGACATGACCTGTCTTTAAGGGATTTTTCCTCTTCCATGGCAACTGATAGAACCATTGTTTCTCAAGATGTTACTTTTTTTTCCTTGGTGCTGTTTTGTAATACATACATAAAACGCACATTTAATGATATCTTCGATATATTTATTATTATTTTTCTCATTATTATTATTATCATTATTTTTTTTAAATGCCAAATTGATATTACCTTCGCAAGCTATTCTCATTTAGTACATATACATTGTGCCTTATAATGCGTAATAACATGACGGTCTATATCAAAGTGTACCGTTGTAGACTTTATTCCGTCATATGTTTTCTCGATAAGAGTAGAACGGACATGCGACCCTAGAACACATCACAATTATCATTTTGCTCACAACACTGCGAACATAAGTCAATTATAAATAGAGCGAAAATAAGTCTGTACTGTATCAGATCGTCATCTTACTAACAGCACAGCTGGTATAAGGGATGATTAATCACCGAAATCCGTCTGCCGTAACAGCTCAAGTCGCACGACGCTCATACTATGGGCAATCAAATGTTACACTGTTATTTCGTACTTGATTGTTGACATTATAATTGTGACGATCATGCAATCTTGTTCATTGGAGTTCGCATTATTACAAAATATAAATCATCATACCAATAATCCTCAAGAACCCTGTGCAGCAGACGAGAACACTGGATACATAAACTAGGTACTGTTTTATACGCCCGTCTTTGAAGGGACGTATTATGGTATGGCGTTGTCTGTGTGTCTGTCCGACTTTTTTGGGCAGGATACAGACCAAACCGTTATGGCTAGGACTGTCAAACTTCAATTAAACAAAGCTAACATTTGTGATACAGAGACATTTTTCTTAAACATTAAGATATGTAACAATAAAATTCATTCTAATATTTACGGTAAACGTGACGATTTTGGATTTCCTATTGTGGATTTCCCTTATTTGGATATTGACGTACGTAAACTTCCATCATATTGCATCCATATATCTTAGTTGGTTCGATTTGCCAGGGGCTGCGCTGATGTTTTGGACTTTCTTAGCAAACATTTACAAATTACTTTGAAACATATAACTAATGGTTACAGATATAATAAACTTGACAAAAACATTTGGTAAAATTTTTGAATCGTTTTTAGAACTTTTATTTAAATTCGGAAATATCACTTTTCATCAATATGTATCCAATGGAATTTCCTATTCCAATTTCTACGTTGTTCTTGTATAAAAAAGTAGGTGGGTCAAAGATTTATTTCGTCTGATTCCAAAATAAATAAACGCCTTCGTCATAGACAATATGACCCGGAGATTATAAGAAAGGCTTTAAGTCTGGCATTCAGTATTTAATGTTGTTGAAAAAACTTCTTATTTGTGAACTACAAGGGACATGAAAATCTGCGATCCTTCTGCATTCGATGATCCGAATTTTATGGCAGTACTAGATAGAATACACAACAATAAAAAAGAAGCCTTAAACAATATTTGGATTGTATCTAAGGCTTACTATTACAGTTACCTTTCTAAAGAGGAAATTGGAATAATATAAATATCTGTAATCCTACATGAAATCATTGCCTAAATCGGTATTGACTGATATAATACTAAAAATAGTGAGTTCTGGTAACCTTATATTGGATTCCTTAACTTCATAGATGTCTTTACAAGGAAAGATATATTGCTATATTAAGGAACTGCTTCACCAAAATTATATCGTTACCCGGTGCAACATTAAAAAATGACCCCGTTGAAAACTGACCCGCGGGTCAGTTTTCAATGTTAAAACTGACCTGTGGGTCAGTTTTCAACACTCATTTTGGACTAAAATTCGTTGAAAATGGACGCAAGCCGTTAAATTTTGATTCCCCGTGGAGTCATTTTTCAACGATTTTTAATTTTATGTATTGCATTGAAATACAAGGTGGACGTGTGGGATGTCACTCACCATTCCATCTTATTCCCCTTTCCATATAACCTTTGCCTCCTCGTTCCATATTGGAGCGAATCGGGCTTTGCAACTGACATATATATATATATATATTTCATAGAAGGATGATTTCTTTTACATGTTTCACATATTCAGGAACTTGAAACCCTCACGACAAACGTATACCATTTGGCATCGTGATTCAACTCCTATTGTATTACAAAAATAATATCAACGTTTAAAATACATATATCTGTATCTGTATCAGAATTTTGCTAGTTCCCTTGATTTATGTCACTGGGTATTAATGTAAGTAGTTATTTCAAACACTTGCAAAATATACAAGTATTCGTCTGATCACTCCCGTAAACGGCGAAATGACTCTTGAAAGGCATGAACCAGTTAGAGTCTTAGTGTAGTAGCGTTTCCTTCACAACAAATTTATTTATTTATATATATTTTTTTATTCATTTTTTATTATGTTTTTATCGTAATATTTTCAGTCTAAAATAGTCTCGCCGTTTAAAGAACAGGCTAGTTGGAATAGTCATCTACACGACGCTGTTCGTTCCGGTGTCCATCTGTCCAAAATTCGTTTATGATTTAAATTCCTTGACACACTTTGTGCCATCTTTGAACAATTAATTACTGTATTTGTACTTAACCTTTTTTTCACCCAAAATGTTAATGATCAGGTTTTAGATATACACTCTTTTAGCATATTCATAAATCATAGATCAGTGATTGTCCTTAAACCGGTTAACCACACCATTTGTTTGGCTTTTGTCAAATTAAATGACCGTCCTATGTCGGTATCGTAGTTGCACTACAATCAAATATTTTTGTAATGTGTTATATGTTCTAGTATATTATTTATATTCATGTATTGTATAGCTCCATGGTGACTTCTGCCACATAACTGAGCCAGTAACTTCTCTTTTTTTCTTTCATAATGTCTTCACAAATATTTTATTAGCGAAGTCATTAATTCAAACAGAAAGATCAGCACTAACTCCGCTTTATATGAATCCTGAGAAAAAAAATACAATCCAGTAAATATAAATTTGGTTATAACTACAAAACACGATCGATTTACGTCCAAATTGAACATACGTTTACAGGTAATTTAAGATGCTTTATTCGAACTTTACTGGGATTTCTAATAGGGCAGATCATACTTAGATAAAAACATTGACAATTTACTCCCACCTAAAAGAAAAAATCCGTATCGATAACACCGGTTACCGGACTTTTTGGGTAACGCGTGTTGTTTCCAAAGGATCTTTTTGAAATACATGTATTATCATTATGCATATGGAAAAGTACATGTCATATTTAAGAAAGTTCGATAATTTGTGAATGAAGAGAATGCAAAGTGTTAATGAAAAATAAATTCATAAACATTACGTTAGAAAGTGGAAAATGGAATAAATACTCTAGATTGATTGATTCTAGTTTAACATCACTACACGATTATTGCACGTAATTAGTTATTTAATCTGCCTGATGCACACCTTCATTGGCCAAGGTAGCTTGGAGGAGAGAGAATCGCAATAGAGCCGTGGCTGGCGAAGATGTCTGCTGCATTCCATAAAAATTATACCTTTGCAACAGACTTATCCTGAAGCACTGAGGGATCTTTTACACGCCACGCCTACAGTGACACGGGACATCGGTTTCCACAGTTTCATCCGAGAAATACAAAACTCGGTATGACACTTGTCAGAGACCGAATTTTCTTATATCAACAGTGATTGGACTTTTTTCAATAGAATTTTTAAAACTTTTTATAGGGGTATAACAACATAGCATTTTTACCATAAATACGAATAGCCACACTATGTTATAAACCGGAGTTTGATTTTATTTTTCATAGGGAGTCATTAATGTTGAAATATTAAACTTTCTTCTCAGCTACTGTCCTTGCATTGTCTCCGCAAAACATCCCTCTTTATTTAACAAAAACAGACAGTTTACTTAGATACATACTTGTATTGTAATTAGGACATTTTCTCGACATGGGGTCGTTTTTTAATGTTGAAATTAGACCCTAGATCTATTGACCAGTTTTACTTACTGTCGAATAATCGAATAGCCACGCTAAATTATAAACCGGAGTTCGAAGCTTTCTACATGGAGTCATCAATTAATGTTATGCTAAAATATGACCCCCCCCCCCCCTCCGCTCTCCTACCCCATTTCCTAGCAATGTCTCCGCAAACTATCACTATTTATTCAACAAAAAAACCCATAAAATGTACTTATCTATTTACGTGTACTGTAGTATATGTACCGAGATTTTCTCGACATGGGGTCGTATTTTTAATGTTGAAATTTGACTCTACCTCTAATGACTACAATGTAGTTTTCAATATAAAATACGAAAGTAACTGGTGTCACATGCCTATGGCATCAACAACAATGTACCACAGTGGACATTTACGGACACATGAAATTTAGGGGTGAGACCAAGTGCATGAGCGTCTCCTGTTTGGCTAGCCACTCCCACCGTGAATACCCTAACATACAGACGAAACAAATATAATCCAGCATTGTATTTATACATAAATGTGAACAAAAAATGTGTAGAAAGTTTCACAACCACATAACATCAGGAAAAAGGGCATTATAGCATTTAAGTCAAACCCTCCGCGGGGAACTTTTTTACGAGTTCCACACTGCAAAGAAAATAAGTGTGACATTATTGTAAAAAGGTTCATGTTACTTGCTATTGAATAATCGAATAGTCACGCTATATTATAAACCGTAGTTCAAGATTTTTTATATGGAGTCATTAATTAATGTTGAAATATGATAACCCCCCTTTCCTTGGCTATGTCAAGGCATTGTCTCCGCAAACTATCACTCTTTATTCAACAAAACAAGGGTACTTATCTAAATACATGTACGTGTGTTGTAGTATATGTACGGAGATTTTCTTAATAAGGGGTCGTTTTTAATGTTGAAATTTGACCCTAAAACAGGAGTTAGAAGCTTTTTTTCATATGGAGGCATTAGTTGATGGTGAAATATCACCCCTTTGAAGCATTAGTTCTCTTAAACAAGATCAAAATTTGTATAATACTCTATATAAGATGTCATTGTCCAAGTAAACGTAGAGATTAGACAATTCTGTACACGACGTGTTTGCAAACAGGAATTACATAGTATGAATTGCATTTTATCGGTACAAGGGAGCCTTATACACAAGGGTCATTTTTAACGTTAAAATGTGACCCACCATTGCGGGTCAGTTATCAACGAGGGTCACATTTTCACGTGAGAGTCACTTTTTCACGCGTGAGTGGGGTCATTAAATAACGGACCGAATCAATTTTCAACGTTAAAAATCGACCCTTAAGCCGTTGAAAACTGACCTGTGGGTCATCACAGAAAAATAAGGAAGTGATTGGGACATAAAAAGACATCACAAAAATCATAAAAAGACATCACAAAAATCAATCGTTATGCTGTTGAGGCACTGACATAGGACGGTCAATTAAGATAACGCTACTTACTCAGTCGGATTGGTTAACCAGTTAACGGACCCATCTTCCCAATCATCACAACGGCAAAACATTTAAAGGACATAAATTTAAAAATATGTAAATTATACTTAATATAAATAGATAAAAACTAACAGACTGCCCAATTTGAGAAGTTTTATACACACAAGATATGCAGTTGGGTGCAGTCCTAACCTTACATTCAAGTGCACTTGACAAGTGCACTTCAAGTTTAGTTTTTCGTCCTGACAACCTGTCATAAAGTTTAGTCAAGTGCACTTGATATCAAGTTTACTGTAAAGTTATTCCGTCTTCAAATTTATTATCACGTGACACCAAGTTTACTTTTCACGTTTATTTAGTACAATTATCCAGTAACGTATAACACGATAGAAATAATTGTCTTATCATGTACAAATGCATATTTTATATATAATATATAAAGAAATGTTTTATTAGAAAAATATAGTAAATATTTATAAACAATTAACAATTTCATGTTGAACATTCGGATGGTATTTTATCGGAAATTTCGATACTTCTGACTGCATCTACATTTTTCTTCTTGTTATGAATTATTATTGTAATATGTTTTTTTTTTTCTTATACGATATTTCCTCGTTAATTTGGCATTTTGTGGTTTCACTTCGACAGGGTGTACAGTTGTTGCCATTCTTGGGACATTCCGTAGCGAAAACTACACTGGCTTCTATTTTCGGTTCCGTGGCAAAGAGGGTAAAACTTTAGTGGCTTCTTGTGATAATAATCTCTTCTTACCTTGAATTTTATGTGTGTCAATAATCGAACCAGTAACATAACATTTAATTTATCAAAGCACTTATCGCCCGTTGTGAAACTTGTACACTTTCAGTTTCCATCAAGATACATCGAATCTCAGCTATCGCATACCACTGCCACGTAATGAAATTATCCTTTCCCTTATATACATTGATATCCGAGACGACTTTATGATATGTGTTTCCATGTCGAATGTTTAATTAAGAAAGAAACAACTCGATAATTTAAAGGCGTGTGTTCCGTCCTGTTACATCAAGTGAAATGAAGCGGTATATACATGTATAGAAAGTAAACTAAACTTGAAGTGCACTTGGAGTAAACGTGGAATCAAGTTTAGTACTAAACTTGGAATCAAGTTTACTACTAAACTTGATTCCAAGTTTACTCTGTGGTCGCCAAGTAAACTTGAAAAGCAGTCATAAAGTTAACTTGAAGTGCACTTTATGTAAAGTTAGGACTGCACCTAAATGTATATGATGTATAAAAAATGACTATTTAAAATATAGCAGTGACGTCAATTTGGGCACATCGTGCTCTGTTCTTCTGATAGCGGGCTAAGGTCCATGTTCCATTGAAATCCCGACTAACAGTCAGAGGAGACAAGGCATCAGATCCTTATCTTCTATAAGGAGGTTTAGACACGACTCATCATAGAATCCTAGCTGCCTTGTTACAGTGCAATTTAGCGACGTTATATGGAACGTTGACGTGCTTCACAACCCTCCCGTCGATCTCGTCCCACAAATGCTAGATTGAGGACACGACTGGACTGTATGATGGTCAATCAAGAACGTGGACTTTGTTTTAAGCCAGAAAATCACGTCAAACCCTGGCAACATGGGGCCTCCCGTCATTCTGTTTCAACGTAAGGTTACGATAATGGATGAAAAAGAAGGACGTATGATCTCAAGACCTGATCCAGATTTGTTACCACTGTAAAACTGTCATGGATAACTGTAATGGATAACCATAGGAGGTGTTTTCAGGTGTTGAAATTAAAAGCCTAAATATGTGAAGAGCAAACTACTTGCCAAATGAATTAAAAGTAAGAGCCTTATCTTCTCACAGTAAATCATATATCTTATAGTACTGAAACACTTAAAATTGGTCTTATGATTACCCTCGAGTGCATCAGCTGCGGTATCGACCCAGTGGGTAAAATAAATACATAATCACATATAGGCACATCAGTTAAGTGCACCAAATACTTATCTTCCTTCAGTGATCCTCAAGGTCGAAACTGGATATTCAAAATATAAATATTTGTAGAGCAGTATAATACCCAATCAAACCTATTCTCATCCTGTATGAAGCTGATTGCGGAATTCTTCGAAATATGGATTGATTCAATCTTAATATCCTTGTTTCATTTTCAGGTAACAAACGATTCTCTCGAATACCTCAGTATTCACCTAAAATCAGTTTATTATGATCAAATTTATAATATAAGATTTACATTTTTTTTCTAATATGGTTAACGGGATCAAAATCTTCGGCAATATTCCGAAAATCTTTAACCTCCAACCATTTAATATTGATATGAAACACCTATTAGATTTAAAAAAAAAAAAAACAATGCAGAAATACTGCTAACGGGGCATACCCAGCCTTTTGTAAACGATGGTTTTAAAAAGAGGGGTAAAAGCGTATATCCTGTTGAAATATACTTGACATTCATATTGAATAACTAATCTATATTTATACAGACAGCCAATCCAAACTATCAAACAACTGAATTACCTACAGCACACTAATTTCTCTGCCTGCTGACAAAGCAAATGATTATAGTATCATTGTCTAATCACTGTATGAAAATCCGATGAATAAATCATACTCTGCGAATGCTTGTGATATAAACCAGCTGTCTAAATATGGCATCCTATGTGAGCATGGTAGAATGATCTCAAAATTAACATAAATAATGTGATTTACCAACCATGTATTAGTTAACATAACATAACATTAAGTCTATATAAATCACGCTTTATGTCTATTTTATAGGACATTATAATCAGATGAGTTAAGTCTCCTTCTTTGTCTCAGTAATCAAAAGGAGCGTAAAAGGAGTAGTAAACAAAGGATGTACATTTGTTTATTCCCATGATGATCTGACTATGTAAATATCATTTATTAAAGAAATATACTGCCATTACTTTTCTAATGGACTGTTTATGTGCGATATAAAGGTAAGGCTTAGTAAAAGATTATTTAATTTATGCATCAAATTTAATAGTCTAAACATTTTGAACTTATTGACCATTTCAATGACAAATAGAGACATCTTAATGATTGATGACACAGAGTTTGAAAATAAAAAGATGTACAAAAGATATACGTTTATTGGGTAAGTGCACCATATGTGCATTTCGACAACGTACGCCACTTCAGTTATTCATTAGGTCGAAACTGTGGAAATCCATAAGTAAAACTATTTGGAGTACAAACTAAGAAACTCACCTAAACGTAAGATCCAATGTGCCCATCTTAGCACAGAGCTATGTATGAGGGTAATACTTCTTAATTTTAGAAATATTTACATGCTTTTATCACAGTAAATTTGAAGTATATTTCGAGTCAGTAGAGAAACCCTGAAATTTTTATTATAAATTACAAGTATTTACTCATGCCAACTTCAATGAAACCAAACGTATAATGGAGATAAGGAAGTAGCTGTTTTTGATTATAACATTATAACTATTGACGATAACATATATACTAACATTTATCATAACAGTGATGATTTGGGATTTGATCAGGTACATTATATCGCTTTCAGACATGCAAAGTACAGTTTGCTCTTTATTAATGTTACTATAGTTTTGACACGAAACATTTTTCCTTTCGTTTTGGTTATTGTTCTTTACAGGGAGACTTATTTAGAGATTTTTATCTCATTTTTGCGGTAAATGGTGGAAAGGGAAGCTGTACACTGGTTCCTAATTTTATACCACAACTTCATTCGAAGGAAATACTTTTGTTATGCCATTCATACTTTATTCAATCTTTTGTTTTACATCTCAAACGTTGATTTTGTCCGAGGGCTTAGTCATATCTTTTATATCCTTTTTTTAATATACATTGTCGTCTTCACTAATCATTTCTAAATCAAAAGATCTAACTGGACAAGGAATATATACATATATCGGAGTCGTACAACAAAAACATTATCTTGAGACTCTTATGAAGAGGTAATTATTTGAGTTTCCATGAAAGAAAAAAATATAAATTCAATCTTTGCCAGTCCAGCGACATTTGCCGTAAAACCGATTTGTGCAGTAATACAAAATTTCATAAAATATGATAAATCTTTTGTTTACACAGAATATTTCACATAAATACGACAAAGAGTTTTACTTTTCGGTCTCCAAGTATGAGCACCCACAAAATCGCAAAAACTCTATTATATCTGAAAACATGGCCATTAATTTCCAAATCAGTTTTTGTTTTGTTAAAGTACGTATGTTTCATTATCAATTCAATAAAACTGGCTATAACCTACAATTATAACGTACAATTATAACGTACAATTATAACGTACAATTATAACGTACAATTATAACCTACAATTATAACCTACAATTATAACCTACAATTATAACTTACAATTATAACCTACAATTATAACCTACAATTATAACCTACAATTATAACCTACAATTATAACCTACAATTATAACCTACAATTATAACGTACAATTATAACCTACAATTATAACCTACAATTATAACCTACAATTATAACCTACAATTATAACCTACAATTATAACCTACAATTATAACATACAATTATAACCTACAATTATAACCTACAATTATAACCTACAATTATAACCTACAATTATAACCTACAATTATAACCTACAATTATAACGTACAATTATAACCTACAATTATAACCTACAATTATAACGTACAATTATAACGTACAATTATAACCTACAATTATAACGTACAATTATAACGTACAATTATAACGTACAATTATAACCTACAATTATAACCTACAATTATAACCTACAATTATAACCTACAATTATAACCTACAATTATAACCTACAATTATAACCTACAATTATAACGTACAATTATAACGTACAATTATAACGTACAATTAAAAGAATTTGATAGACAAACATGAGATTCTCGGTGATGGCGTTAGAAATTTTGAAAATAAATGTAATTATTTTTGCACATGGACTCGATGGTCTGGACTGTTATTACTCTGCATTTAGTGTATAAAATGATATAATGTACCTCGAAATTAAAATTCGGGATAAACTCAGTATATATAACACAATCAGTAATAACAGGTAAACAAGTATTCTGATCCAGTATCCAGCATATATAACATGATTACTAATAACAGGTAAACAAGTATTCTGATCCAGTATATAAAACACTATCAGTAATGATAGGCAAACAAGTTGATGTAATTCCAGAATTTTCAATTTTTTTATGACAGAATCGTTTTCGTAAATACGAAGTCTTCAGTTCACAATATTCAACCTCTAATACACTCCTGTTTAAACAAAAGGAATAAAACCTCAACCTCAAAGTATCAAACAAAAACGCCTTGAAAATTTACGAACATGTGCAAGAAATAAGACCATATACCAAAATGCTTATAAAAAACTAGATCTTTTCGAGATGTATGATGTAAAATTGACCTTTTTCTTAAAAAATAATTTTCACTAGTTTTAGGATATGTTTTTCAATATTCCCGGAGTAAAAACGAATATATATGTAGAAAATAATAGTGTGAACGGACACAATTTCAATAATCCTTAACAAATCCTTAATATAAGACATTCGGTCAACTCACTAACAAATTAACAGAATATGGGAAACATGGATTAACAAAATCTTAACTTTTGCATCTATCTAAAATTATTCTATGAGAGGGACTATATCAGTCTTTTATGCAACACCATTTGTATAGTAAATTATAAATGGATCGAAAAGATAAACATAAATAAATCAGGACCAGATTTATCCATCAGAACGTAGTATATATAAATCATGAGTATGATCTTCTCAATGTTATTTTTTGCATTTTAATTAGATACCTCAATAAAATCTGTATAATTTATGTTTTGAGTTAAAATTTGAGAAGGGAGTTTCATGCACGATAAATCTTTAATTTAAATTTATTGTTCTATTTGTCATATCAGAATTTTGTATTTTCTATACTGGTACTGTACCAGTTCCCGGACAGTAATACTTCCCGGACGATTTGCTGGTTTGAGCATAATGGGCAAGAAATCATCCAAAAATTTTATACAAAATAAAGTTTTATTTATGCCTTCTATATTATTTCATTTATCACATTCTAACATACTTTCAATATTCATACTCGGGGGAAATGTGCTCTTGATCAATGAACCTATAATCAGGTTTTAAAGCCGAATAATGCAATATTTTCATTATAAGCATTTTTATAAAAGTTTAATCTTTGACTGTATTCAAATGTCTTTTTATCCACTTATAATATCAGTAGACTAGATCGTCCGGGAACTATTACAGCAAAGTCGGTAAGATTGCCAAAAGGAGATAATGCATAAAATATTTGGTTAATGCATGAGTTTTGTCATTAGTTTGACATTGTTCTATACATAATAGGTAAAACATGCATTGTACCAACTTCATGTATTTTGGTCTAATGTAGCAGAAGTTGTTTGCTAAAAACCTCAAAAATCGTCCGGGAACTGTTGCTGGACTAGTTATTTTATTTTTGTTTGTTTGTTTTTTCTTTGAATTTATACAAGTCTTCACATTGCCATTATGGAGACGCAAATTTCTTAACTGTTTTGTATACTCACACATCTAGTTCACATAATATTTGTTATAAGAGAAACCTTTTACAGCAAACAAACAAGAAACTTGGTTTTCAACATTAAACTATATTGCTTCATGACATATGTAACTGAATATCTGAGAAATCAATTGACGTAATCTATCAACGTCCATTGATTTCAAAGCTAACATTACACACTGCATTAATTATACATCTGAGGAAATCTGCTTTGTTCATTGAAAAGTTTTTCGGATTGCATCGGGATGAAATACAAATGAAATCGAATCCTATGGAAACTTATATAATGAATAGACGTGGTACCATAAATTTGCAAAGAAGTGGTATTAAGGGAATAATTAACATAAGGCCGGCTGTATAGCTGGGATTGGTAGATGATATACGAGACGCAATACACGTAGCTCATAAGGCAACTACCATATCCTCAGTATATAGATTCTTTTTGCGCTTTAATATTACAGCAACTATGACACAACTTTGTAGCATTTATTCTGCGTATATAAATTCATGTTTTAATACGGCATTTCATGCCTATACGATCATATACAATTATAACCTCATGAATAAATATAACCATACCATGTGATAAGTAATCAACATCTTTTCAGATTTCTGTAATATTGAGTCGATTTATACCACAGCTCTTAATTCTTTATACGTTTCTGGTCATATTGCTAAGGTAAGAGTTGTAAAGGTGGTATGTCATTAGTGCTACATATTATGATTGCTCATATGAGCATAAGTGTTTTATTTATTTTTTTATTTGTTTGTTTTGAGTATGAGGAATATACTACACGTTTATCATATCTGGATGTGAAGTATATTTTATAAATATTAGACATTTAAAAGTTGCTCATTGTTATCACTATGATAAGGAAAGCAAGTTCAACTAATTTATACATTGATGGGTTGATGCAAAGGTATACTTCCAATACAATGGCGAAAATCATTCCACTCACCTAGATGTTTTAGGGATAGGTTATTTTGTTGTTGTTGTTTTAAGTATATTGAAATTGCCAGTCCTGTTCTATATTAAGCTTTATGGTCATATCCAGATATAAATATATATCTTCAAAACCCCGTCCATCATTCATTTAAGATAACATAATATCCTGTCACACTGAAAATAACAGTTAGGTTTACTTAAATAACAGTTATGTTAACTTAAGTAAGGTTAGAAACCATCACAATCTGCAGAATAACAATTCAGCAATTCTACATTGATTAAAACGAGAGGACACGTTGATAAAGAGGTTCATAGATTAGGTCAAATGTATTTCTTAGTCATAAAAAACAATATCAAAAGAGCGACAAGAGACAAAACCTCACATTTCATTTAGTTGTTTTTATAATTGAACATGTTTGCCAAACATGCTTTAATTTCAATGTATTACTATTCGATAGTAGCGATGAATTCCCTTTTACACCATTTTGGTTGAGAAGGTAGAAAAAGTTTATATTTGTTCACAGAGCCAAAAGATTTTCCTAAATACTCAAAAGCAGAATAAAAGAATCGATACCACAATAAGCCGAATTTTAGTTTAACTAAATATATAGTGATAAAAGCATCACGGTTTGGTGTTATAACGACATGGTATTTATTCCATGATACCAGAGTCAACTTTTTTTTTTTTTTTGTTCAATATTGTACGGTCAAGTCCATGTTTTTATCGTTTACTGTTAACAATCTTGACAACTCATTATACTGCTTTACGTCTGTAGTGATTTCTATGCACTCTGTGAATCTTTTTGTATATATGTGGTGAGCTATTTACAAAGTATTATAATGTGATCTATGATAACACGTGTTATAATGATTTGGGAAATATTGGGGCATATCAATTTATTTTATTTATCATTATTTTTATTTATTATTATGGGGGTTTTTTTGTAATTGCATATTTTCTAGCAAAGTAGCATTTAGATTTTCTCGGACATTAACATATACTAGGGTACTTCATTTTCTTGCATCCGCTCCTTTTTCCTTGATGTAGATGATTTACAAAACCGATTACAACATACAGTTTCAATGCAAAATACGAAAGTACAATGTTAAAATCTGTTAAGAACATTTTCATGTCCCGCACATTGTCATAACTTGCAAGTTAAGTATAAATTAAGTCTGGATAATGTGAATATATACAGATGTGGTATGAAGATGCTACTAATCTTTAGTTCATAGCTGATGCGAAAAAGATAAAGAAACGTTGTCGATCTTAGCATTAGATTCAAATTATGATACTTCTCAACTGAGAGAAAAAGCATTTCCTGTGCTAAATCAACTCTGAATTATAACTGGTAATTTTTAACATTACACCTCCTTTCATGAGTACTTTTATGTCCAGGTTGCTGGTTATAGATACTTGAGAAAGGGGCGTATTTTTTCGCTTGTCTATACCTGGTGTAAATAGTTATAAGAAGTATGTCAATGACATAGCCGAGTCAGAGCCGTGATGTTGATGCGTCATTGTCCGCGTCATTGCACACAGTGTTGTGTTTGAGGATTAGATGTTGTGTCATCATAGAGATATTAAAACAACCATAAACACACTCACATTTGATTGAGTGTAGAACTGAACATTTTCGCGTCATGGAAATTTTCTTTGTATTGTTTTGTCTGCATTTACAGAACTAATGATTCAAAGGCCGCAGAGAGTATGTACCTTCGATAATGATGGTCAGACTATGCCATTGGCATAGAGCCCGGATAGAAATTAAGTGCTCAGAAAAGTTAAGATAGAAGTCTGTAGTGCAAATGATATATGTATTCTGTCATCTATAACGTTGATGTCAGGCAATATTGCTTAGTGACTGGGTGAAGTATTACAATATAAAAATTGCATACATACACCTAAGCATCCAAGTGTCTTTGGTTTGATCACAGTGAGTGAAAGAAAATAAAATGAAAAGGAAACGACATTCATATAATACAAGTTCTTTACAGAAATATATCCCATGTACAGATGATGAATGAAACTAATTTAGTCGTCAAAAACTGATCAAATCGAAAGGCTTAAAATAAATATAGAACATATATACCTATTCATTTAGTGCACCATATGCGCAACTGAGCAAAATGGTAAATGAAATTAAAAGCAAAAGAACATCTACCTATGGGCATAATGTAAAGATGATGGATAAATCCAAACCACAAGTCCAAAAATCATGAAACCATAGGACATACAAAATCAGTGAAAATGAAAAACAAATGGAAAATAACAAAATATGTCTACTTGAAGAGCATATGTGAACCCCTGTGATGGAGTGAGATCAGGTGCCCGGGGAGAGTGAGCATCTCCTGCTTGCTAGCAACACCCGTCACATATACCCAGTAGAAAGAGTCAAATCGTGTGAATTCCATATGTATCTATATATGGAGAAGTCGAAGTAGGTAACCTTCTAGTATAGAAGGTGTCAAATCTGTGTAAAGTGATCGGAATCGGTCTCAGTCCAGAATATCATTTAAAAGTCTGGATAACGAGATATCATATGGAGTAATAAGAGTCTCGTAACGACCGTAGAACTTCCTCAGTGACGATGCTAGTCTAGCACATATATAACCCTGGTTGAGCAGCTTAACTGAAAGTCGCCTAGCCCTCAGAACAAAGTCATTGTAATTTGAACATGCTCTGGAATAACGTATTAACTGAGATATGAATACGCCGTATGCGGGCGATGATGGACCGTTGCTACTTATGAAAGGAAAGTTTGTGAAAGCGAAATTGAAATCGTCACGTTTGTCATAGAGAAAGTTACACAGTAACCCCCCCCCCTTCCTTCCCAAGCAAACCTATTGGGAGTGAGATCAGGGAACAGTAAGCATCAGAGGCTTGATATTCAGTTCGACGAAGCAGTGAATCCATACCTAAATACTTCCCCATGAAATTATCTATATCACTCATCTGTATGACGAAACACGCCACTGACGTATAGGGCAATCATGAATAAACAAATGAAAAGACATCTTAAAAATATTCAATTGTAATTCAGTTGCGGTACTGACTGAAAGCGGGCAATAGAAGTGACAATGGTAACTACTAAGCGGGCAATAGAAGTGACAATGGTAACTACTAAATGGAAGATAATACTAGTATACATTTTCTTGCACTTGATGTTCATTGTGGGAACTTATGTGGCTTCTATGAGGCTTAAGACCAAAATTGTGTGGGAGACCTAATATTTCTAGAACAACTAATTATAAAATTGACCAAATAGGAAGAACTTAGCACATAAATTATATAGAGTTAATAGAGTTATATAGTTTAAAATCCTCCTATTCAGAATTTTATATGATATTCTGCAACACGACTATGTAAAGTTTTTACTTTTACCGATCTGACAAATGACCGATATGACTACCATTTGTGATGAGTGTAGCATGCTAACAGTAGACGCTCACTCTCTCTGGACACCCGATCTCATCCCGTTTGGGATTCGAGTTTGTTCATGCTGAGACCGGCACCACCGAATGTACAGGGTTTTATCAAGTCACCTTTGTCGTGTTTGGAGAAAAGGTTTTTAAACAAATTGTCGGCATTGAATTGGGTACTAACTGTACCCCGCTTTGGCTGACATATTCCTTTACTCATACGAAGCTAAATTCATTCAGTCTTTGCTTTCAGCAAGGAAAGAAACAATTGCCTCTCGGTTTTATTTTCACTTGCAGATATACAGATGACTTGCTTTCAAATAATAATCTTACATTCGCGGATTACCTTAGTATCAAGTGAACTGTGAACTGGAGGTCAAAGAAACCACAGAAAATAGTAATTCTACTTCGTATTTCGATATTGTGTTGTCTTTCGATATTGATGATCAATTGAACACCTCACTCTTTGACAAACGTGACGATTTCAATTTCGCTATCACAAACCTTGCTTTCATAGGTAGCAACATAACAACATCGCCTGCATACGGCGTATTCATATCTCTGTTAACAGTTTATTCCAGAGCATGTTCAAATTACAATGAGTTCGTTCTGAGGGCTAGGCGACTTTCAGATAAGCTTCTCAATTAAGATTATATATGTGTTAAACTAACAACGTCACTGGGGAAGTTCTATGGTCGAGACTCTTAATACACAATATGATATCTCGTTATCCAGACTGTTAAATGATATTCTGGACTGATACCGATTCGGATCATTTTAGACAGATTGACACCTATACTAGAAGGTTACCTACTTTGGCTTCTCCATATACATATATATATATACATCAACAAGTAAACAACATAATAACAGTTGTTGATTGTTTGATGACGTCATGGTGATGTCAGGCGGTAGCATTTATAAATTAAAGAATTTGAGTTACTAAACGATTATTTTCTATTAACTTTTGGATTGTAACGTTTGATGAAATAATCCTCTTATGCTGTTCTTAATAGTTCATCGCTATTCCACATTTTGAAAAAAGAGAAAATTTTGAAGGTTCCCTTTCCACAGGTAGCAAAATGTTCGCAACACTGGGGAACTACATGTTCCACATCGGGGGTCTCCACATTTTTTAACAATTTAAAATTTATCTAATTATATCATTAATATAATATATATATATATATATATATATATATATATATATATATATATATATATATATATATATATATATATATATATATATATATATATATATATATATATATGGAATTTACACGATTTGACTTTTTCTACTGGGTATATGTAACGGGTGTTTCTAGCAAGCAAGCAGGAGCAGGAGATGCTCACTCTCCCCGGGCACCTGATCTCACTCCATCAAGGAGTTCACATATGCTCTTCAAGCAGACATTTTTCGTTATTTTCTACTTAGTTTTCTTTTTCACTGATTTTGTATATGTCCTTTGGTTTCGTGATTTTCGGACTTATGGTTTCGATTTCTCTATTATCTTTACATTAATGACGATTTCATGCGTTCAATATCGTAGACCGTTTTGAGTAGTTGTTTCGTTAGTCGCCTGGCCCTCGTAACAAATCGCTCATGAAAAAATCATGTTCTGAATGTAATATTTCAGCTCATTTCCAACTCTGTGACCGCATGTTCTTTTGTCCTTCACATTAACTTACTGCATGTTATTTGTAACAGGAACTTAATGTCGGCGATATCTGAAAGGATATTTTGATAACTTGAAGAGATTCACAATAGTCCGAGAAAAAACATTATGAATTTATATTTCTCTTTGCACAAATCAGTTTTCATAATAATATATATATTTGTTAAAAACTGTGTAGCAAACCAAATTTTGTATATTGTGGACACTTAAAATGAATATGTATGAATCAATTACAGTTATACTTTTAAATATATAAATGCAAGTAAATCTGATTTAAAAGTAATAAAAAATATGTACATATAGCAATGTGATGCATAAACTGCACATTTCGACAATTTATGTCTCTTCGCTGATGATCATGGTCTAAACTGTGGAAACCGAAATCATGAATATTTTAAGAGCAAACTCATCCCCAAAATAACCTAAAAGTAAGAGTCATAAATTGTATCTAAGGATGCATGAGGGAGGTAGTCTTTAGTTTTAGAAAATCACAGTGAGTTTGAGGTATATATTTCCAGCCAGTATAAACACTATAGAACTGTGCTTAAGACACCCGGGAACATTTCATTAGCTGCGGTATCGACCAAGTGAAAGTAATAATTATAGGAACATATATTTTAAGTACTTTATATACTCGGAGAGTAAAATAAAAACATGTTGAGCTTTTTGATCGACAATACATATGTTGTATTCGTTGACCAAGTATTCCATCAAACCATCATTATTCTTATGGGCATTTACAATGCACATTTACTACCACCTGATTTGTCCATTTGCTTCATACAAAGCTGAACTTATACAAAATCTTCTGTGTCCACATAATGAGGTATTGTCCATAAATAATATGATAATATGCTCACGCAATATATCCAAACGAATTCGAAATGAACTATACAAGATAATCAAGTTCCTGGGCTATGTACATAGATCTTTCATTAAATATTGACCAGTGATATTGACCAACACGGTAAACTTATTACTTCACTTTATCATAAACCTGACAATTTCATTTTTCTATGCTTAGCTTACGATGTACATGCATAAATTTTTCCTTCATCATCTGCTTTAAGTGTTTATTGTCTCAATTGATCCGATATTTTAGAGCTTCCCAGGACAATGGTTTTTTTCATGTACCAAGACAAGCTACTGAATGAAAAGCTAATATCACAAGGATATGGAAAACCACGTTTGACACCCACATTCCGCTAATGTTACGGTCGCTATATCACATATTTTACTAATCATATATTGCGACTACGATTATCACTCCATATGACTGTATACGAGCTACAATAGCTCAAAGAAAGTTATGGCATCACGGTCCGTATGACTGGGCAGCAGGGGATGCTCTTCTCCTCCATGGCACTTGATCTCACCACTGGTTCTTCCAGGTTTCCAAGAAAGCCTGTATCTCTACAACATTACAGTACCACGGCGGGTGTGACCAGCCAGCAGGGGATGCTTTTCTCCTCCATGGTATTTGATTCAATCTCTGGTTCTTCCAGGACTCCATGATAGCCTATATCTCTATTTTGTCCAGTATTATGCAGTTCGTCAATGACTACTTCTCGGTATAACCATCTTAACTTTTTGACTTTACTTGATTTGACATAATCCGTATATACATGTATACACATACATTTGTTCACCTTCGTTTCCGACACCGGAATTTCAGGAAGGAAGCATTTCTTGCCTTGATTGGAAAATTTGACTTTGTGTTCCTGTCTCTTTCGTATGTTCATGCTGTTGCAGGACTTTTGCGACGGGTGTTGCATGCAATCAGGGCATCTTGTCTCACCTCGATTTTATTGGGGTTATTTGTCTGAATATGACACTCAACACGATATTGTCCCCTTCATTCCATGGACTATGAGATATGGTTTACCATACTTCACATACAAAATTTAATATAAAATACAATGGTAAGCAGTACTTTGTCACATGTATCATGTTCTTCCTTATATACGGTATAACCTATCAAGAAATGTTCAGTTTTTAGTACATGCCATCATCCTTTCATATAAACACAAAATCATCAATATTGTCGAAACTCAACACAACAAAATTAAATTAAACAGATCCAAGTAAAAATTACAAAACAATAACAATAAAAGCAACTCTTTGATATTGATGCTTACATCAACACAAAACACTTACGTCAACTGCAACTCTCGGTCACAAAATAAATTATGTCCATTAAGTGAAACACTATTGGCATTAATGGAGAAATAACTATTCTTTGTTCTGTTTTCAGTTCAATGTTTGTTTTTATAGTATTTTATATCTTTAATACCTCTGTTACAGTTCGATATATATACGCTTCCTCTATTTTAAGCGTCGTTATCTCGTACACACGAAATTTAAAATATGTAAACAAACTTTTACATGGGTTTATTCAAATATTGGGAACGTAGCAAACTTTATGAGGGTATTACCCCAGACAAATGACAAAATGGCTTAAGACAATAATTTCATATCGCTTGATAAATTATGCAAGATTTCATAAATGATACAGCAACGGTATATGCAATTATACTTGATATGTGTCACCGAATAATGATGCAATAATATGAATTAGGAAAACAGTGTGCGTGTTCTCTCTGCAATGCAGATTTTAAAAGGGCGTTACTGCAGCACTTCAATTGATAACTGAGAAGGTCAGAATGACGAGTCGGGGATTATTGGTTACGGTTTTAGTGGCGAGTGTTGCTTGTGCTGTCTAGTTTTTCGTCTTGTTTTAACTAGATCTCCCTATGGTTAAAATAATTGTCTCAGCCAATCACGTCCTTGGCTAACAAATGTATGTGTTCCCTACATTACCCTCGATTTGTTCTATGAATTTGTTTTCAAGCTACGTCTTCACACGTTATCTAGCTTCATTGCAAAAACTAATCATAATGAAAATGTGGTCCTTTAATTAATAAGATAGTGCTGTATGATCCATTTTTTCTTAGAAAACTTTCTTTATGACTTGAATTATGACTCCAAACGCTACATCAGGGAAGGTTAATCGTAATTAAAGCAGAGATATACATTGTGTGACGTACCCAAAGGAATAATAAATATTGCATTACCGGCAGGTGGGAGTATCGTGTCTACGCAGGCTGGTATTATGTGATGAGTAATTACTAGGATCATTCTATGTTCAAATTTATGCTTAATAAGTGCATCATATATGATATTATATAGAATAGGAAAGAAACCATATATAGTCGTTATTGAATAATATTTCAGAAATAATTTACATAATACCTATGATTTCAGCACGACAAGATTGTTATTGCCTTTTTGTTTAATTACAGAGTGTCATATTTCACGTAGAAGCCCATCCTAAGTATCGTTGGTTTACACAGTGTGTGACATTTCACTTTTTCCCGACTGAGAGTCACGAGTTGGCCTACAATCTGTTCAACCTGACAACGTTATATGCCCTCCCTCTACTCATCATTACTGCAGCATACTCTCTCATTCTTTGTGAAATCTCCAAACGAACACGACAATGCAGAGGTAAGGTATTATGCTTAAAATGGTAAAATATATATCTAAACAATATAAAGTGACATTTAATCAGCAAAGCACACAATACACACAGAATTCCATGATTGATTGATTGGATTGATTGTTTTTTGTTTTGTTTTGTTTTTTTTTTTTTTTTTTTTTTTTTTTTTTTTTTTTTTTTTTTTTTTTTTTTGTTTTACGTCACATCACGAATATGGTGACGGCATCTGCCTGATGCGGAGCATACAAATTTTAACTGCAACGGACCCACCCGAAGCAGTGAGGGATCGTTAACGTGCCATGCATACCACGACACAGGGTCTCGGTTTGACTGTCTCATCCGAAAGACAGGACACCGGCATGACCAGAGCGGGACTTGAACCCCGGCCTCCCGATCAGGAGTCCGGCGCGATACCACTAGGCCACGCCGGCTTTCAGAATTCTATGAAGTATATTTTTTTCTGTTTCTAAATCACCGGCCTAGTAGCAAGTCAGTTTTCTATAAGAACAATTAATTTTATTGTAATTTGGTATCAATCTTTTATTATTATTATTGTTGTTGTTGTTTACTATGATAGGTCAAAATATTAAACATTTACCTGAAATCTAAACAAAATGGCAGCAAAAGTAACTAGTATCAAGTTCGAATTATAATTTCTAAATAGAATGTTAAGGGGTGTTGAATAAAAACTGTTTAGGTCCAAAACCAAAATTTAATTGAAACATGTATTGTAAAGTGATGTACTCTGTAGTTTAATAAAATTATTTTTTAAAAATATGTTTATACTTTTCAAAACAACCTGTGAATACTATATGATACTTTTCATTAAGGGGTTGTGGGGACTAAGGCGGACCTTTTTCTAGACTTTGAAAGGAAATAAGATCCTGGCCCTAGTCCCCTCTGACGATTAGTCGGAACTTCTATACCTCAGGAAACTTGGCTTGCTTTGAGACCAGCACAGCAAAATAAGTTTTATTTATTATTCGTACCTGCTGACATAGCAGCTAATAAAATTATCATTGTTTGAAAAATATACTATATTACAGTTCTTAAAACGGAACTGAACTCTACTTCTACGTATGTTGAAACCCCATTGTTTAAAGACAAGATCCTATCTGACCACTGTAAAGCTATGTGTGACTTCAATTAAAGCATTGATAAAAATTATCTTCCAACAATGAATTGGCTTCCCAACTACACAAAAATCCATATAAATCACGTTTTATATCAAATTCTAGTCATTGCTCTACAACTGTGCTATCTAAACATATTACCTCCGCTCATACTGCAGTGAAAGACCATGTTATCGAGTAATGTAATGCTGTCTTAAGCAATAGTAACGTCAATTACTTTTGGTCTATCAAGAACTCTGAAAAATTCAGCTTGAGAAATTTTGAGGCTAATAACGTTATCATGTTGATGTCGCATATATTTTTATACCATTATGTGTTTTACAATATCTTACGTGTTTATATTTTTATGACCTCTCAATATGCGATACCTGTTGACCCTTGTTCTTTACATGGAGGATTATTTATAAATTTTTAAATGTACGTCTTTTGATTGTTCTGCTGTTACGGTGAGTGGGAAGGTGGGCCCGGAAACCGGTTAACCACACCATTTGTTTGGCTTTTGTCAAATTAAATGACCGTCCTAAGTCGGTATCGTAATTGCACTACAATCAAATATTTTTGTAATGTGTTAAATGTTCTATTTTATTATTTATATTCATGTATTGTATAGCTCCATGGTGACTTCTGCCACATAACTGAGCCGATAACTCCTCTTTTTTCTTACTTTTGATTTTTCGACACTATATACCTCTTTACCCCATGACATTATCAAAAACCTAATTGTTGTCTCGCTCACGCTGGTGTTTCAACAGAGAGTCTAAATCATACCTCTGTACTTCAGTTACATCTGGATTTTTCTCTATCAAACAAAATGACAATATAAATATTGCATTTCTACTGAGTTGTGTAATGCCATCACATTTTTGATGGATAATACTTAGGAAAATATAATGGCAAGACTTATCAACAACTTATTAGGAATCCAATGAGCACTGACTGCGCTCCCCTTATAGCAGATTTATTTTTATACTGTAAGACAAACTTTATGCATTCTATTCAAACTTCTAAGCATTTCGACCTTATTGATAAGTTCAATGACACCCCTAGATATCTTGATGATATCTTAATTATCGATAATCCTAAGTTTGAAAAATATATCACTGACATTTATCCATCTAAACATCAATTAAACAAAGCCAATCCTTCGGACAATGAAACACCCTTTTTGGACTTAGATATTAAAATTATTAACAATAATATTCATACCAACATATATGATAAACGTGATGACTTTGGATTTCCTATTGTAAATTTCCCTGATCTAGATGGTGATGTCCCGAGACTCCCATCATATGGTATTTATATTAGTCAATTGGTTCGGTTTGCTAGAGCCTGCACTAACGTTTTGGATTTTACTCAGATTACTTTTTAACTTCTTACTCAGGGTTATAGATATCATAAACTTCGAAAAACTTTTGGTACATTTTATAGATCTAATTCAGACATTTTATCTAAATTCGGAAATATGACTTTTCAACAATATGTATCCAGTGGAATTTCCCATCCCAAGTTCTATGGTGATCTAGTGTACAAACTAAGGAGGGTCAAAGGTTAAGATGATTTAATATCGGCTGGTTTTAAAATTATTAAACGCCTTCGACATCGACAGTATGACCCCGAGATCATAGCTAAGACCATAGGTATTGTATTGGGTCCCTTTACAACCCAATGCAGACGTTTACTTGAACGTTGCACGCTAACTAACAGGGCGGTGGGGACTCTATGACGGGCCATATCCAAACCTTTTCAGAGGAGACAAGGTCCTGATATTCGTCCCCTCTGACTGTAAGCCGGGATCCCCACTGATCAAGGATCTGAGCTTGCTTACAGACGGACAGAGCACGGTTTACTTATGTTGATGTCTTCCTACATATTTTTGATATTATTCTATAAATTTTCTTGTGTAATAAATTTTTCTGACCTCTCTCCTTGAGAAACCTCTCTATATGGAGGATTATTTATAAATGTTTACATATGTGCCCTTTGATTGTGCTGCTTTTGCAGTGAGTGGGAAGGTGGGCGCCCGTAAACTGGTTAACCACACCAATTGAGTGACGTTTGTTACTTCAATTGACTGTCCTAAGTCGGTATCATAACCGCAGCACAATCGAATATTTTTGTAATGTCGTTCCGTGTATATTCTACTATTATCATTTTTGTGTGCAGGTACGGTTTTGTCTTCTCTTTTCTCCCTTAGTATTCGGTTTATATTTATATTCATATACCTTGATTTTGATTTCAAATTTGGCCCTCCAGAGGAAACACTTATATCTACCCGGAATCGATGCCAGTTACGGCGGTCAGGAGTTGGGAGTATTGAACGTGCCCGAACAAGGACTCTCAAGATGACTCTAGTCATAGGTAAATAATTGATTATTATCATTTCTCTACAACAAGCTTCCTTTGCTCTTGCAATCTCATATTTAATACTTCCCTCCACTATCACCTCTACCAATATCAATCATTATGAGAAAATCCACGTACATTCATTACAGGATAGTGGTATTAATATCCTTTTAAAATGTCATTTCAATGTAAAATATATGGGTTCTATTTCAGTAAGCGTATTCGTGATTTGTTGGACGCCTTACTTCGTCATATCTACCTGGTGGTGGTTTGATAGGTAAGTACATTCTTTGAATTCTTTATTTTCAAGAGAAATGTAAAGAAAAACTAGAGAGATGATGCCGCTGCTCTGACACTAGTGATTATATCATGAGCAATGATAATGCATTGGTTTAATCCACTGTGGATCAATGACAAATTAATCAAGTCTGTTCAGTTTTCAAACATTATGTTGTGTAATTATTCATTGACTAATTATGTTGCATAACATAGGATGTTGTAAAGATAAACGGAATGATTATGATCTGAAAATAGCAACTCAGAAGTGATACATAATTGAAATATAAATCAAATATCCAAAGTAGTGTAAGTAACCGACTATTTTATCAGTTCTCAAGTGGATTTGTATTACTTTCTGTTGTTGTTGGGCTTTTAGAGTTTTATTTATGCGTGTTATGTTGTTGTCTCTTTATTGCATTTATTCATTTATTGTTCATTTAATAATTGGTATATTTGTATCCAACATTTCAAACAGATTTGCAAGTTCTTGTTTTGTTTCGCGGAGAATACAGTATAGAAAAAATCAAAAGAATATCAATTAAAAATAGAATTGCCGAAATTTTCTTCCTTTTTATGATTAAACAGACATGGAAACGCGATAAATTGCATCTTCAGAATACATTTTTACGAAATGTTTGGTTTGTAACTTAAAATGACCAGTAGTAAAGAACAAAGCAGAGAAAGTTTTCATTGCATTTATTTGATCTCGAATTATCATGGCATAACTGAAATACGTACCGTTGTCCTTCAATCTATTAACCTGTCCGTGCTACCGAATATTATAGAATATTTAGTTGGATCAGCCTTTGGGACAATCCATACCTTAGATATCAAATTGAATCTAGTTCAACTTTCTCATTAAATGATTAAAAGTGTGTAATAATTTTGTGGTAGACCCATATACATGTAGATCCAATTGAAATAGTATCAACTTTGGTACTTTATTGCTGGTTTATTATAATAAATATATTTCTCTACATATTCTGTTATAACTTGAAAAAATGACAGTACATCTTTGACAAAGCAACACGAAGATAGCTGAGTCATCCACAAAATGTGTGGAAATATAGAACATGTGGTAAGATCTCACAGTACCCTGTCTTAGGTTCAAATCTACTCAAAAAGTTAAACCCGTCTTGATGTGTGATTTTGTTGTGACAGAATATCATTCAAGTTCTACCTATATATATATTTGTGCATTCAGATAAAAATGAGAGCATTGGCTCTATGAAAACAAAGCAATCATGCAAGGAATAAGAATATACATAGTAAACATGAATAAACTCACGTAAAGACACCATAGAAGTGAGCGATTATAAGACAGAAATGACTTTATTCTCATACGAAATGCTTTAAGCACCAAACAAACGATTCCACAGAAACCAAATGTAATACAACAAACAGCATAAACATTTAATATCTTAATAAACTTCCATTACAATATAAACACACAAGTTCGTGTTATTTCCAAATAGGGTTTTACACTGAAATTAAACCAGAAACGTTTTTGTAACATTGGTTTATTTTAAATGAAAATGGGATATATGGGTTCATCATAATATGCACCATATGCATGATATTATTGATAATTTCATATACCCAAATGTTATGCGGCCATTCATTTGCCATACAATGCATACTTGAATTTGACGATGGAATTCTAATCGGTGGGCATGCCAAGCCGGTAAGCGATCCTAAATCTTCATTGTGTCTGATCTTATTCCCATTGACTACTTCTGTCACATTCTTGCTTTTTACTAACTTTTGATGTGGTGTGATTGAGGCACTAATGTCTGTTTGGGTTTCTTGCTCGCTTACAGGCGGGCAGAGCACGGTTTACTTATGTTGATGCCGCCTTACATATTTTGATAGCAACATATAATTCTATAAACTTGTACACTTGTGTGGAATAGAATTTTTATGACCTCACTTCTTGAGTAACCTGTTGATACTTGTTCTTTATATGGGGGATTGTTTATAAATTTTTAATGTGTGTCTTTTGATTGTGCTGCTTTTGCAGTGAGTGGGAAGGTGGGCGCCCGCAAACCGGTTAACCACACCAATTGTATGACATTTGTTACTTCAATTGAACGTCCTAAGTCGGCATCGTAACCGCAGCGCAATCAAATATTTATGTAATGACGTTTTTCCGTGTATATTCTACTATTATCATGTTTTATTTGCATGTCCTTGGTGATTTGTGTCATACGGCTTTGTCCGATGTGTTCTGTTTTCTCTTTTGCTGTTATAAGTTGGATCTTTAATAAGTGATTTGGTTTCAAGATAGTTAAAAATATAATGTATTCTCTTCTATTTCTTACACTATATAATATTTCCAACGTTTTAGCTTACTTTAGTTGAAAACTCAAGTGAGCTATTCTGATCACCTAATGGTCGTCGTATGTTTACCCGTCTGTCTGTAAACAGATGCACTTTATGATAATGAAAATAAAGCATGTAAGTGATCTAAAAGGATGTTTATTTCAAGTTCGTTCATTTCAATAAATTCCGATAAATAACAAGTTTTCTTTTTTGGCCATGTTTAACTCTTTCAGCCTTTTAACACTTCCATGCACGATGACATGGCTTTCATCGATATTTTCCTTATGATTGACTTTCGATGTACTGAAATGCTTCTTTCCGCTAGTAAAGGTTTTATTATCATTATTTTATCATTTATTTATTAAAAAAATACTTTTATCAAAGAACTATTTAAGACTGTACAAGAAATGGTGGATTTTTCACATTTCTAACTTTTTCTTCAATACTTCTAGATTGATTTTAAAGAACATGATAGGTATAAAGATGGCCTGATACAATATTAGATATTTTAAAAGATTTAAAGAAACTAGAGACTTATTACCACCTACAAGCATTGCTGTGTAATATCATTAGGTGCAATGGTTTCTATATCCTAGATGAGCGATATAGAACCACTTTGGCCTCTTGTTCCAGTTATGACCCATTCTACACTTTTGTGCCTCTTTCATTTCAAGCATGAATTGTCGAATTGTTTGTTATGCTGGGTGTATATTTTGGGCTTCAATTTGCAAGTCAAAAGGGATACACTGACTTTTCTCTTGCAGTCTGCCTTATATCTGAAAATATCTGTAATGTGAAAGTCCACCATGAGTGCCGCTTTCGTGTAGGGACAATTAACTTTTTAATATACATTAAAGTGCTCGTATCAATTCCTTTGCATTAATCTATTAAATACAAATTTGCATTCATTTTGATGATTTATTATGTAATATATCAATAATGATTTACATTACTCTTCGGCTTTTTATTAATAGTATTCTTTACTCGATCATGAATATATGCTTATCTTTTCCTCCTTATTGTCTACTTTCGGTATTTATCATTTTACTCTTAAACACTTTATATTATGTCATTGCAGAACATCGGCTTCTCAGCTTGATTCAAAGATACAGAAAAGCTTATTCCTCTTCGCTGTGTCCAATTCTTGCATGGATCCCATCGTTTATGGTACGTATCTTTCAGAAATCACATTATTTTACCTGTTGTTTTTACGTACCATGTCGTTAATTTTTTATTACCAGTACAGTCTTGCTATGTTGTATAATGTAATGAATCTATTCGTGTAAACTTACACTCTTAACGATTCTCTGAACTCAGAATGATAATGACACTCATGCTATCAATATACTTTAAACATCATTCCAGTCATCTATAACAATGAAATTTCTATGGAGATAAATCTGTAAAATGTTCCGAACAAATGAAATAATTAAGAAAATGCTCAATTACAATAAGTAAATCGTCATTTCGTGTGTCATAAAAACATTATACATGACTTTGTAACCGAGACACTCGAGATGCATCAGTCATTGTTGAAAATGAAAGAACATGTTTAAGTGAACATATGTTGTTAAGTTAATATTCTGTATTTTGATGTCTGTAATCAATTATGTTCTGTATTGATTGCGGAAGAGTATGTATATAATGAACGATAATGTCATACAACCACTTTAAGAATGCAAAATGTTCCTAATGCATGCAATGCCAACAGGTTCTGTAAAGGTATATCAAAGGTTCTCTTTATAGAGGTTTTCAATTATCATGGTGCATAAAATATGGTGTTAGTTCCATTAGTTTTCATTATAATATACTTTCACATCTTTATTGTTTGATCATTACCATACGGGGGGATGTAGCGCTTCCACTATTATTTTGATGTTTTATTGATGACAATAATTATGGGTTCTCTTTTTATGTGTATAAATTACAATGAACAATGGACAGAGTAGATTTAGGGAGATATCCTTTCATGAAAAGTTAGTTTTATTTCTAATTCATTTCTCCTCATACGATGTTTTATTTATTTCAATTTTATTTATTATTTTGTTTTTCTTTCTTTTACAATTTTCCATCCAAATATGTTTGACTAAATGATTAATATAAAATCCTATATCTTCCAATGAAATTTTCTCGCGTTCCCTTTGAAATCCACAAAAAGCGCTTGCTAGCTTTTTGTATCAATCTCGCCATTTCTTTGCAGGCATGTTCACCACTACATTCAGAAGAGAATCTAAGAAATGGGGTCGTTGGTTAAAACGTCACATAAATCGCAGAGGAAATTCAACAAAACAAAGATTCAGATTAAAGGTTCTTCTTTCAAAAAATACCGGTAAAACAGGTTTAGGGTGATTATCTTCTGCTTACAGGTATGTTTACAATCAACTTCAAGCGGGAGTTAGTTCGTTGTTGCTGTATGAAAACGGCATGGCGGAAGGAGAAGTTACAGCGACTTACTGGAACGACGGCCACATCGTCTGTCAAAGGCCGCCATGTTGTTCTGGACAAGACGTCATTGAAGTCCTCACATCCATCCCACACAAACAAAGATTCAGGAAACCGAGTTAATTTTCATGAACAAGCCAGCTATGATCAGGACAGAAAAATTTTACCCTCCACCTCATCATCTTCTAATCAGAGCGTGCATAGTATCGACAGAGCTAATGTGAACAATTTTATGAAACTGAGAAACCTACCACATACTGTTTCCCAATAAATTTCCCTCATAACAGCCTGTCCTTGCATTCCAAAAAGTAACATTTACATTGTATTACGATTTATTGTTGTTGTGAAGTAAAATATGGTAAAAAATAGTTGTGTGTTGGAATTATACTGCTTTACTACATATGTACTATATATGTATAACAGAAGAGTAAATTGAATAATCAAACTTTAAACTTAAGACAATCTTTACAGAAGACTTCTGCATTGTATGTTTAAGAGAATCGCAAATTCTCATTTTTATGTCTCGAATTGTGGACCTTTTCAATTCTATAAGAAAAAAAATTGTCAGTGTTACATGCTGGCCAACAGTACAGTTTAGATTCAACTCACTAATGTGTCCTGTTTAACCTCCTCTCCATTGACTTTGATCTGTTTACTCTGATTGATTATTAATATGAACTCTTCTAAAGAAGTGATCTCACCTCAAACATTGCGAGGTACGTATAACAGTTGTCAATGGCACATATGACTTCATATCTATTGCAATTATTTTAAATACGGTAAGATTATAAAACCTTGATATCCTACATACGCACTGTGACAATTGACCCAACCTTGTTCCTGGGCAAAAATTCAGTAAAATAGTACTCATATCCATGAAAGGGTTAACAAATATGGCCTGGAGAAAGATTTACCCATCATATGTACTGTGACCGTGAACATACACATATAGCCTGTACAAACTATACCGGACGGACAATACCATAACTTTATACACTCCATCTGAAGACAGGCGTATTAAAAAATAAATTGCATGAAGAATTAAAATTATAATATAAACCAGATACACATTTCGACCATTGCTGTCTTTTATCATGCTTAAAGCCAATTTTTCAAACATATTTTATAGAGCAATTAAATATCAAATTTATGGTATATCTTAGAATTACTTTAACTTTTTAAAAATGTATCCCCATGTGGTTCCAGAGACGCAAAAACCTTTGGCATAACGCTTAAGGCTACGAGAGTCCACGCATCGTCAAATAAACTATCGCATATCTCTCTAACATAGGTCTACATACAAATCCGAACTTCATTCTTTTTCTAAAATCTCCTATTTTCAATAATGTTCCTAGCATCAAATCTTTTGAGTTTTCGACTCTTTATACAATTATTCCTCATCATAAACTGAAGAACAGATTAACATCACATCGTCTTCTATAACAAAATTGGAATTCGCAGGTATAAATATCTCGTTTTAGGCCACAACGACACATATTTGTAAAAAAAAACCCACTGTGATTCCAACAGCAAGTATACAGAAAAAGAGATCATCCAAATGTTAGACTTTCTTATAGATAATATTTTTGTGATATTTGGTGGGACAGTGTTCCAACAGATTGTTGGTATTACTATGGGTACTAATTTCTCTGCTCTCTAAAGGCAATAAACAATTAGCATCTCGATTCAACATTACAAACAGATGCATCGATGATCGTTTTGTCGATTAACAATCCTGTATTTAAGGATCACTTCAACATCATATATCCAAAGGAACTCGAGATAAATGATACAACAGAGAGCGCATCTTCTGCTTCATACCTCGATATACTTCTATCAATTTGTGACGAAGGTTCATTAGTAACCTCTCTCTATGACAAACGTGACGCTTTCAATTTCATTATTACAAACTTTCCTTTTCTGAGTAGCAACATACCTTCCTCTCCTGCATATGGCGTCTTCATTTCACAATTTATACTCTATGCCAGGGGATGTTCTTATTACAAAAATTTCGTCCTGAGAGCGAGGCTTCTTGCCACGAAACTACTCTCGCAAGGATATATTGAGGAACGTTTGAAATTGTCACTGAGGAAGTTCTATGGTCGATATAGGGATCTAGTGCAATTTCAGATTCCTCTTTCAAGAATGTTTACCGATATTTTGAGACCTCACCATACAAAATAACAATCTGAAATTTTTTACTATATTTGATTTGACATAATATGTATATATATACAGACATTTGTTCACGTGCGTTTCCGACATAAGAATTTCAGTTAGGCAGCATTTCTTGCCTTGAATGGGAACATTTGACTTCATTTTCTTGTCTCCTTCGTGTGTTCGTGTGTGTATATTTATGTAATTACCTCATCGACTTGAAAAGTTGTTGCAGGACATTTGCGACGGGTGTTTCAAGCAATCTGGGGACGCTTATCCCTCCCAGCCGCCTGGTCTCACCTCGATTTTATTGGGGTTTGCATTTGTCTGAATATGACACTATTCACGATATTGTCCATTTGTTCTATGGACTATGAGATATGGTTTACCCTTTGGTACTTCCTCGTTTTTAATCCTTGGGTTAAGTTGAATGGTTTCAATTTCCAAAGATAGTTTTTCATGTAGAATGTAAAATCAAGTTTTGTTATTTAGTGACAATACAACACTTTAATGATGAATACTTACAAATATATATTTATGGTGCACTAATGAAATTTAGTGCACCATTAAGATATATATATATAAGAGTTGTATGTCTCGCATACTAATGAAGCAATATTATATAGCAATGGTATGACATAACGTATATAAATGTACTAATACTAATAAACAAAATACTTCACTTAAATCGAATACGAAATTTAAAGAATATCCTTAATGTGTACGGTCTACCAGTACAGATAATGGCGATATTGCTTTCATTTAAACAATCTTACTATGTTACCATACCGAAATGCCATATACCCAGAGAAAAGCTTAAGCTATGTGAAATGTCATATACTCAGAGAAGAGCTTAAGCTATGTGAAATGTCATATACTCAGAGAAGAGCTTAAGCTATGTGAAATGTCATATACCCAGAGAAGAGCTTAAGCTATGTGAAATGTCATATACCCAGAGAAGAGCTTAAGCTATGTGAAATGTCATATACCCAGAGAAGAGCTTAAGCTATGTGAAATGTCATATACCCAGAGAAGAACTTAAGCTATGTGAAATGTCATATACCCAGAGAAGAGCTTAAGCTATGTGAAATGACATATACCCAGAGAAGAGCTTAAGCTATGTGAAATGTCATATACTCAGAGAAGAGCTTAAGCTATGTGAAATGTCATATACCCAGAGAAGAGCTTAAGCTATGTGAAATGTCATATACCCTGAGAAGAGCTTAAGTTATGTGAAATGTCATATACCCAGAGAAGAACTTAAGCTAAGTGAAATGTCATATACCCAGAGAAGAGCTTAAGCTATGTGAAAGTGTCAAATGGACAGAATTGATAACATTTAAAAGAAGAATGATCTAATGCCGGAAACAATGTATTTCCTAAAAGTCAATTGAGCAGTCACAGTAAGCGTGTCCTGTTTAGCTAGTTACATTCGTCATGAATTCCCAAAACATATAGATGACACAGAAACTACTTGTTACAAAATACAAAAAGTTAAAGCACTATTTTCAACCCTTAATGATACTTGACCAATATTTATACTAGTAAGGAAAACTAATTACCGTTAGAATTTCATAGCTGGAAAATGTTAAATCGCCGAATCCAGAAATATGTTGCGGAGTGTTCAGACTCACATATTTCTACTTTATATCCCATCAAAAATAGTATAAAGAATGGAATTAATTCATTGAGATACTCTTCTTACATATTTAGGCTTGTTTTCTTTATTCAAATTCTGATCTCGTTGAATCAGTTTTGCATTTGCCTTATGATTTAACTATCAAGAGCGAAGAATTATTTTGAAGTATATGCTCAGTTTTTTAAAATTTAATTTTGTTTCTACGTGCAGGCATAAATTCATACAAGGAATAGTAAAAGTATGAAAATGAATTAACATATTTCTATGATTCTTGTCTCCTATCCTTCTTTCAAATTTTATCATCAGACATACACTTGTAGTTTAGGAAGAGAGTTCAATCAGTTTGCATAGACAAATACTCGCAATATGTTCGGTGATTGAAAACAATATTTAAATAACATTTTTGAAATGCTGTCATACCCATTAAAATGATTTCTAAGTTTAAGAGGTGTATAAATAACACGAAATCGATAGGTTAGAGAACAACTTGTGATCATGAGGACTTGATATATAATGCATGACATCCTCGTTATTGAGAAGTCTAGATATTACAGTTACTCTAAATGAAATAAAAAAAGAATAATGGAGGTATTTAGGAATTTTGTCGGCGTTGCTTTCTCCCTGAGAATTCTTAATAATTAAAATGAGGTAATAGGTTCGCAGCGATGTACAAAATATTGAACAATGTTTGTTTATTACTTTACTAAATCTGTAAACAACGGTAAAATGATATTAAAAAATGATGCAGCAAACGAAAGGCGTCATAATGGGAAATACAAGCAAACTATTATCATAACGATAGTCATTGTTATTGTCCTTTTATTCCATGGACTATGAGATATGGCTAACCCTTAGGTGCATCTTCGTATTAGTAATTCTTAATATTTTCACCACAAACATGATCTTGTCGGGGGTTTCTAAAAGCAAATTCATTCATAAGAAGTGGAACTTTACGAAACACCAAAGAGTCGCTGTTCAATCGACTCTGACAACCTTTAAACCTTGTGATTGAAGTGATCATGGATACTGGATAGCATCAATAATCAAGATAAACCTTGTTACATTCACATGCAGCCAATTCTTTTGACAAGTAAACGAAATTTAAATTGTCTTCATATTTTGACATCACTAGATAGTCTCACACAAAACAATGCGTACTCCTGACACTCTTTAACATTAATCCCCATTTCGTGTTTACAATATCCAATTTTCGCCATTCATAGCTTTTTTTCATTCATTTCATTTTCTGCAGTGTTGGAATAATCTTACGTTTTTATGAACGAACTCGCTTTGAAAAAATCCATACAATCCTGACATAAAGGGTCGGAGAACACGGACTAATAGATCTGTGAAATAGAATTAAAACCACGTTGTGGTGAAAATGTTAACAATTACTATGTAAAAACGAAGAAGTACCGAAGGGTTAACCATATGTCATAGTCCATGAAATAAGAGGACAATAACAATGCCTATTGTCATAATAATAGTTTGCTTTTATTTCCCATGTTTTTATCACGTCAACTAAATAATTGACATTTTGACCCCAAGCACACTCCCACACTAAAAACGTTTATAAACAAACACGAAGTATCAACTAAAATGGTCATTCCCAACTAAAGTTATCTGGAAACCAAAATCATCTCTTTTAGCAACAGCGACGTACATATCTGACCGTTTGGACCCAAACAATTTCAAGCCAAGCAAGCACTCTTTATAAACTATTACTGTGTGAAGGTTCATCAATATTTGATTATCCTTACTCAAGCTATCATATGGGAACCAAAACTCTGTTTAACAATAGTGACCTACATATTTGACCGTTTGGATCCAAACAATTCCAAGCCAAGCAAGCACTGTTTATAAACTATCACTGTGTGAAGTTTCATCAATACTGGTCTGTCCTAAATCTAGTTATAATCTGGAAACCACCCAGGCAGACAAACAACGACAAATACTTTAGTCCCCTCTGGTTTCATTTAATGTTTGTCCTTGAATCTATTTACCAGTGGTTGATACTACTAATAATAATTTGAATAAATAATGTGGAAATTATATTAAAGTTTTTCAAAGAGTTTCACGAATGTAAAGATGATGGATAAATCCAAAGCACAAGTCCAAAAATCATAAAACCAGAGGACATACAAAATCAGTGAAAATGAAAAACAAATGGAAAATAACAAAATATGTCTACTTGAAGAGCATATTTGAACCCCTCTGATGGAGTGAGATCAGGTGCCCGGGGAGAGTGAGCATCTCCTGCTTGCTAGCAACACCCGTCACATATACCCAGTAGAAAGAGTCCGATCGTGTAAATTCCATATGTATTTATATATGGAGAAGTCGAAGTAGGTAACCTTCTAGTATAGAAGGTGTCAAATCTGTGTAAAATGATCGGAATCGGTCTCAGTCCAGAATATCATTTAAAAGTCTGGATAACGAGATATCATATGGAGTAATAAGAGTCTCGTAACGACCATAGAATTTCCTCAGTGACGTTGCTAGTCTAGCACATATATAACCCTGGTTGAGCAGCTTAACTGAAAGTCGCCTAGCCCTCAGAACAAAGTCACTGTAATCTGAACATGCTCTGGAATAAAGTATTAACTGAGATATGAATACGCCGTATGCGGGCGATGATGGAATGTTGCTACTTATGAAAGGAAAGTTTGTGCTAGCGAAATTGAAATCGTCACGTTTGTCATGGAGTGAGGTGTTCAATTGACCATTAATGTCGAAAGACAACATAATATCTAAATACGAAGTAGAATTACTACTTTCTGTGGTTTCTTTGACCTCAAGTTCACTTGGATAGATGATGCTAAGGTATTCCGCGAATGAAGGATTATTAATTGAATGCACGTCATCTATATATCTGTAAGTAAAATTGAAGCCAAGAGCCAATTGTTTTTTCCCTTGACAATGCGGCCAAGATATATATTAATGGATACCTGGATTTTGTTTTATGCATTGATGCATTGATTTATGGAAATGAGATGAAGCAAGTGCAATGTTAAGTTATAAAAGATATAAAACTGTAGTCTATGGCCTGATATTCCGGAAATACTATAATTGAAACGACAAAGTGAGAATATGTAAACAGAACAAGATAAAAGCAACTGACTGTCATATGACAGAAGTCACCATGCAATGATAATAATGTGATAATTTGATTTGAAAAACACACACACGTAAGAACATTCCAAAAAACTTTCGAATAAAGTGCAGCTGCGACACTGAGTTAGGACGGCCAATCCATATGAGAGTAGTCAATCAATTGGTGTGGTTAACCGGTTACGAACCTTCCTTCCTATTCACCACAAAAGCAATATAGTCGGAGCACACCTTTAAAAAACTATGAATAAGCCACCATATAAAAAGCAATGATCTACTAGTTTCTCACCAGATAACAGATGAAATAAAATAAGATAAATTTGATAAATAGATATTCATTTGGTAAAACAATGTCATATATGATGTACAGATACATAAATACATGCAAAACAATACAATTGACAGTAGCACTATTGAGATATACAAAGTCAAAACATCCCTAAGATATATATATTTTGATATAGGACAAATTAATGTAAATACTATAAATTTAATTAAAATAAAATTAAAATTTGATATATTAATATTATAATTTGAAGACTTTGATTCACCAGGATAGCCCATGAAGACCCATAGGATTATTTCCAATGGAGTCCCTTTACGAAGATCAGTACAAATCATTTTATCTAGGCCGTCGTACTGTCAATATCAATGATGAAAATGTTGTGCTTGATGGGGTTGCGAACGTGAAAGGCTGGACAGAAAACTTAGCCCCCCCCCCCCCTCCCAGATAAAGAACTTGGAAATGAGCTTGTGTACTTGTACAAGTACTGTGGCTGGGATGATGGTCGAATGAAAAGATACAGATTTAACAACGGTCACAGGCTTTTAACTGAGAATTTATGTGCCTCATTGACAAAACAGCATTCTTGTACCTCAGATCGTCATGCATACCTGAAACAAGACAAAATGAGGCACCTTACAAAACTTGCATCCTTCTGAATGAGGATGGAAATATTCACTTTGGTGGATGTTCATGTGTTGCGTAAGAATTAATAGTATATTTATCGACAAGCATTGAAGAATACACAACAAACTTGTTTAAAAATTTCTGCTCATCTTATACTGATAATTCAAATTGAAAACTAAGAACTGTCAAAATTAAACACCAAGCCTATTATAAAAATTAAAGCAAAATGGTCATAATTCAGTGCTTGATGCATTCTATTCCTTAAGCCATAATTCTTTGTACCAGTAGAAGTTTATAAAGCAGTAACATTTTCATTGTGAAATTTACATCATAATTGACCCACTGCTGTAATTATAATTTCACAGTTACCATTGAGAAAAGTACTTAATGCGGTATGGGAACAGAGCAGGTCAATTAAATAACTTAATCAATGGCATCCTTTTTGACATTAGTCATCTTGAGCATGCATCCATTCAGAAGGTTAAGTTATTGGTTTTCTTTAGTATATGTCATGGTTTCCCCTGTGTTCTATGGTCCTTTTTGCATCTAGATTTCATATCTAGTGTTTCTTTTTAATTTTCTGTAATAATCAGTAACTCGGCTAGGCACGTGTTAGTGACGCAATATGTAACAAACACTGTTCAAAACTACCTTGTGGGTCACGCACGCTGTGGATGTTAATTTCATTGCTATGAATTTGTAGCCGATCAACTGATTGGTGAAAATCAGAGTTCACCAGAACGTCACCCCTTACGGGGTTTCACTAGATCTTTATACATGTACGCAATAGAACAAATATAGAAGTGGAAAAAAGATATGGTTTTAACCAGATTGGTATAATTATTATCTATGTGCCCAGTATACACAATACAAATATAACACAGTATGTATCATACCACAAAAAACGACCCGGCTAACCACGTACATGTATGGTCCATTGAAGACTGTGCGTCTGCTTCAGCATTTGTATCCACGTCACTGCTTATTACCATGGCATAATTATTATCTATGTGCATGTGTGCCCAGTATACACAATACAAATATAACACAGTATGTATCATACCACAAAATATGACCCGGCTAACCACGTATGGTCCATTGAAGACTGTGCGTCTGCTTCAGCGTTGGTGTCTTCGTCACTGCTCATTTTCCATGGCCATGGCCTGGATGATGGAATCTCTTTTCTGAATAGTATGGCTGATCGACTACTTTCACTTCTTTTATAGTCTTTGTAAGCAAAAATCTCCGGGTACGGGTTAAGCTCTGTTGGCCGTCCGTCCACAGAGTGACGTGAACAAAGCCGGTGTTTGTGTAAAGGCTAGTAGTTTTCCCGGCGCAACAGATCAAGCCATTTCTTTCTCGCTTTCTGATGCTTACTGCTAGAAAAGGGGAAATTCAATGTCCGCCATGAAACCATACTTCCCCGTTTCCTATCATCAGAATTACAGCCCTCGGCCACACACAAATAGTATTCCGTCTGTTTTATTGCCGACATCTGCAGACGTTGCTATCGTCAACAATTAAACCAGAAGTAAGCATGTTGGAACTTTTGTTATGATCACGTGATTTAAGTCGATTCTAAAATGACGGATACGGAACAATTCGAAATTCTGCTATTATGAAATGTATTAACGTCGTGTTACAAATGTTCGGAACAGGTCTAATATAGAATGTCGTTCAACGGCATGGGCAAAAGATGTTATTTTGTATGTTTCTATTAACCCTTCAGTACTTCTTCAACGTTTGGCCGAATTGCGAAGCAAAGTCTGGTCTATAAAATGGCAATGTCCGTCTGTCTTGTCCGTCCGTCCGTCTGCGTCAACAATTTGGTTTAGCTCTTGCGTTTAGGTTTATTGCAGAAAGACAATACCTCTTTCCAACTTCACATGTAGATAGGCCTTGATGAGCTTTATCTATTGTGACCTTTGTTTGTGACCTTGGCTTTGAAGGTTCCCAATTTCAAGCTCAAATGTGTTATTGACTTTAGTTCAATTACAGAAACACCGTGAAAGTTATCTTCTAAACTTCACATGTAGATAGAATTTGATAAGCTCTGTCCATTGCTACCCCTGTTTTTTACCTTGACCTTGAAGCTTACCAGTTTCAATGTCAAATGTGTTATTGACTTTAGTTCAATTACAGAAACACCGTGAGAGTTAGGTCTTTCAACTTTCACATGTATATAGACTTTTTTCAGCTCTATCCATTGTTACCTGTTTGTGGCCTTGACCTTGAAGGTTCCCAGTTTCAATGTCACATGTTTGATTAACTTTAGTTAAATTAAAGAAAAACGTTGAGAGTTATGTCTTTCTAATTTCACATGTGTATAGACTTTTTTAAGCTCTATCCATTGTTACCTGTTTGTGACCTTGACCTTGTAGGTTCCCAGTTTCAAGGTCATATTTTTAATTGACTTTAGCTCAATTACAAAAACATCGTGACAGTCATGTCTTTCAAACACTACATGAAGATAGACCTTGAGGACTTTCATCCATTATGACCTTTGCTTGTGACCTTGATCTTGAAGGTTCCCACTTTCAAGGTCAAATGTGTATTGACTTTAGTGCAACTACAGAAACACCGTTTGAGTCAATGTCTTTCAAACTTCAGATGTAAATAGACCTTGAAGACTTCGATCCATTGCGACTTTTCTTTTGTGACCGTGGACTTGGAAGTTCCGAGCTTCAAGGTCAAAACTGTAATTTACTTTAGTATAAGTACAGAAACATCTTGTGAGTTATGTCTTTCAAACAAACAAATTCCACTAAAACTTAATATTGACAAAGGTACATTAAGATGAAGCATATGGTTTTACCAGTCTGTTCACATGTATGTGCGTCTTGTCAATCTTACTTGTAATATTTTCACCATGAAGCCTACTAACTTCATGCATGACATGTTATATTCCACCGATCAAGTTATTGTAGATGTTACTTATGTCAATGACCTTTATAGTGCCTGATGCTGCTATGGACATAGTGTTTTAAAAGGCATTCTGCTTTCAATAATTTTCAGCATTTCGCAATCCAGTCATCCCCCTTTAGCGGCTTCTTGTTATGTTTAAAACCGCCTCGTACCGACAGTAGAACTTCCTCAATGACGCCTGGCTACATGTCTCACCTTGAATTGCTATATCCTCAGAACACGATCATTGTAATATGAACTGTCACGTAATGATTGAGATAGGCTTAAATATACGAAATATACGCTATAGACAGAGCAATGATGGTATATTGTTAACTTGACATTCCGAAATTACAATTTTCAATCTTCAGTTCATCATACATTTGAGTGTTTAGATGACCATTACTGTTGAAAGATAACATGATGTTTACAGATGAAGTAGGATTGCTGTCTATTGTTTTCTGAACTTCTAGTTCACTTGGATAGATTATGCTTGGAAATTTTTTAATGTAAGAATATTAATTGAAAGTAAATCATCTTTTTATCTGTATATGAAGTTCAACCGACTTCAATCCCCGTTCAAAAAACAATACATGAAATGATAAATGAATACAGTTTTTGTATTAGTATGTTAGCCAGAAGTAGGACACATTCCTCTAAAGGGCACAAAAATGTTATTGATCAGAAAGTTAAACATCTTGATGACGTAAGTTTAAGGGTTTATTTTAGAATTAGATTTTCCTATGACAAAATATAAATTTCAAGAGTACCACTGGAGTTAAGTTATTCGAGTCCAGTTACCAGAAGAGCAAATGCCAATCCAAAGTGAGATTATGTGTCCAAAAGCAGTGAGCGTTTCCTGCCAGCATACTTCACAAAAGTCCCATGTTTTAAGTTGCATCATGAATAAAAGAATATATTGGAATTTGCGGATATGGGCGCCCGTAAACTGGTTAACCACACCAATTGAGTGACGCTTGTTACTATAATCGACCGTCCTAACTCGGTAACTGAAAATTTTGTAATGTCTCTGTATTTGTTTGACTGATATCATGTTTTCTTTTCATGTCAATTATGATTTGTGTCATAGATCTACAGCTTGGTCTGATGGCTTCTGTTCAAAAAATGCAGAATTTCTTCATCTAAAATTATTGCTAACGTTGCATCTTATCTCCTCCACATAACGTGTTGTGGATTATAAACGTATACACTAAGACAGGAGAGAGAATGTTGTCATTTACTGTCATGAGTGTCATATACCAAATGTCAAAAACAAACGACTAATGCCTTTAAGTCTGGCTCTATTTTATCATTATCCCACAGGCACATACATATCACTTGTGAAACATATTCACTGATGGCTCCAAACTATGACATTGTAGTTTTTGTAAAAGAAAAATATGAACAATGTTATAACATAGTACTTGCTAAATAATGCAGTTTTAATGAAAGACAAAGATGAAAATCGTTTTGAACTTCTATAAACCAGGTCAATATCCACACCTCGAATGCTGTAAAGAAATATTTCATGTCCTCGGTTTTTTCACTTCATTCCATAAGCGGCTACTGCAATAATATAGAACATATATACCTTTTAATTTAGTGCGCATTTTGACAACTTATGTCTCTTAAGTGATGCTCGTGGCCAAATAATTGGAATTCTCAAAATATAAAATATTTGAAGAGTAGTGTTGAAACCAAATTGACCGAAAAGTGAACCACAGAATCTATTCAAGGACAGAGCTATGCATAAGGGAGATACTCCTTAGTTTTAGAGTGATTTACTTAATTTGATGACTGAAACTTTGAAGTATATATTTCATGTCAGTACAAAAGCACTGAAAACTAGACTTATGATGCCCTCGGGAACTATCAGTCCACCAGCAGTGACATCGGTCTAGTGGTTATAATAAATATAGAACATATATACCTTTTAATCTAGTGCACCATATGCGCCTTTCGACAACTTATGTCTCTTCAGTGATGCTCGTGGCCAATAATAGATATCAGTCACTGATAAATAAGGTAATGAGTCATTCCAAAGTCTCAGAAGTCAGCCGTTGTACTTTTGTGAGTGCAAGGTGACATCGCATCAGTTACTTTTGTCCTTTGTCATTATGGTATCTATACATCTGATCCTCAGATAAGGACCTTATTATTCTATTGTTAATTTTTGTGCATTGCATAAGGCAGATTATGTCGATATAAAAAGTTTGATGCAGTCCTAACACACCATTATGTTATCGTCACGTGTCCACTGCGTTCAAGTGGTTTGCTACATTTACTTGCTTTGAATTGCGTGAACGCGGTTGACAACCACGGTCGCCTAGACATAATAGCAACATATCTAAATACACATGCATGAACATTTTGACGCACACAATAAAAAATATATTAAATCAAACATAAGAAAATCATAAATTTAAAAATGAATATAATGATACTCTAAACCAAATGCAAAACCAATTCCTCCTTATATTTCATTTGTTGTTAATTTTCAAATATTATATTTACCTAGTAAATCATATTTGTCGATTACCAACCCTGTATATAAATATCACCTCAACATCATATATCCAAAGGAACTAGAGATAAAAGATACAACAGAGAGCGCATCTTCTGCTTCATACCTCGATATACTCCTATCAATTAGTGACGATGGTTCATTAGTAACCTCTCTCTATGAAAGAAAAAAGAGGAGTTACCGGCAAACGTGACGATTTCAATTTAATTATTACCAACTTCCCTTTTCTGAGAAGCAACATACCTTCCTCTACCGCATATGGTGTCTTCATTTCACAACTCATACGCTATGCCAGGGCATATTCTAAATACGAAAATTTCGTCCTGAGAGCGAGGCTTCTTGCCACGAAACTGCTCTTACAAGGATATATTGAGGAACGTTTAAAATTGTCACTGAGAAAGTTCTATGGTCGATATAGGGATCTAGTGCAATTCCAGATTCCTCTTTCAAAATATTTTGGGACCTGACCATACAAAATAACTATCTTAACTTTTTGACTATACTTGATTTGACATAATGTGTATATATATACATACAGACATTTGTTCACGTGCGTTTCCGACACCGGAATTTCAGTTAGGCAGCATTTCTTGCCTTGAATGGGAAAATTTGACTTCGTTTTCTTGTCTCCTTCGTGTGTTCGTGCATGTATATTTATGTAATTACCTCCTCGACTTGAACGGTTGTTACAGGACTTTTGCGACGGGTTTGCATGTAACCAGGGGGCCTTTACTCCTTAGACCTGGTCTCAACTGGATTTTATTGGGGTTCGCATTTGTCTGAATATGACACTATTCACGATATTGTCCTTTTGTTCCATGGACTATGAGATATTGTTTACCCTTCGGTACTTCTTCCTTTTTTACTTCAACATCTGTCTTTATTTAGTCATTTTGCAGGCTTGTTATATTTTATGGTTTGTCATAGTGGTTTAGTTGTCCATCATACCAATTGGGCACTTGGTGTATTTACACAATTTTATCCATATGGTTTTAAATTATGATTGGCGTAGTATACTTATAGATATATCTAAATTAAATGAATAAATGATGATGAAGAGCCAAAACGCCATCTAATATCAGAGCGTTACTGGGGGCAATATCCTTTGTTTTTGTTTTGTTTTGTTTTGTTTTGGTTTTGGTTTTTTTTTTTTGGGGGGGGGGGTTGTTGGTTAATTTTTTTTTCTTTTGATAAGATATTTTTAGGTTTTGAAATTTGTATTGCCTGACCATACCCATGGAAGCATGGAAGCTTAGTCATACACTGCGGCACTGACAGTTTCAAACAACGGAAATCGACCCAGCGGTTATTTTAACAGGCAACATCTGTACAATTACGGTTATCCTTGACTTTTCCTATGGCTACCCTAGGTCAATGCAAATTGTTGGACCTATTTATTGACCTACATAGAATCGATTATCACTATCATTCAAAATCCATTAGTTTCAGCTACACAAGTCCGAAATGTCAGACCCAAACATAAGTCCTGGGTCTGAATTCCTCCCATTAAAAGATTGGACGGGAAATTAGAAAATTTCTTTTTTAATTACTCACAATATCCGTTGTCATTCACTTGTATACATCCAAACTATAATGTCTTCACATCAGACCAGTTTATATGTCATGCAGCAGGTGATTTTAAACATACTTATACCAAATTTCCACCTATTTCATTCACATGGGAATTTACCATAATCTGAAAATAGCAATCGTGGGAAACTTCAGCTAAAGAATTTTTAAATAGCTTGTTATGAGCCTTTTATTGAGCTTTCTCCTATAAAAGCATTATGATTTGGACGAAGAATGACAAAGAGAATTGTGAGTAATATTCTACTTACAAATTTTTCGATTGTTTCAGTTCCCGTCGATGTTCGCATTCAAAGCCGTCTTATGCTTGGGTCTGACATTTCGTTTGGTTGGTTGTTTGATTGGTGTTTTATGTCGCTTTCAACAATTTTTCAGTTATATCGCGACATGGAAGCGGGAGGTGACAAACCTGTTAAACATAGTGGCGCAACCCGGGAATCGAATCTGACATTTCAGACTATAGTTATATATACATTGTTGGTTACATTATAAATGTTTTAGTTTGAATTAGTTAAGAAAGAATTGTATATGTGATACTTTTATTTAAAATGAATGTTACATCCAATGAACTATTCCAATTATTGAATGTAATCATGGTATCCCGTGACATTTTGTTTGTGCACAAGAAAACAGAATTGCTCGTTAATAAGGGCCAAGTAGATTCACTAGTTGGCTAAAATTGGTTCACTTGACTAAACATTTGGACTGATTTTCTATATAAAAAATAAACATGAAGTGCACTTATGTAGTGCACTAGAATGTAAGGTCAAGACTACTCCCAACAGTAATTGATTGTGAAATAACAATTAAATCGTAAATCATTATTTCACTCTACTGAGAAAAACAAAAGAACAGATCGTAGTTTACTAACACAGTTAACATGAGAATGCACTATTTATGTCGATAGAAAACCAATAAAACAATGCAAATTTTCGAAATGACCGTAATAAATGATTGACGATATAAATAACTACAACACTACCGATCCAAGACGAAAAATGATAAGTAATAATGTAAATTCATGCTACATCATAGTTAAACAAGAATGGGAAACACCAGATAACTATAAAAACACATACTCAGGGACTTTAAAAACGCCTATATGATTTTTCTTTCTTGTAAAAACATAAATGTTTTGAAAATAAATCGATTTTAATATATGCTTGATATTGAGTGATTGCGGTGACGTTCATGCTATCGGCAAGACAAATCACTCAACCATAATGCAATACTGCTCACCCGTGCGCTTTTCAAAATGTACTCGACCACGTGCTCTACATTGAGTCATGTTCTTCAGAAATAGAGTATACTTGTATCTAGTGCCTTTATCTATCCTGATTTCAAACGCTTCATTAAAACTAACGCGTGAAGTGTCGAGACTGTCTGAGCAACAGAGGTATGCTGTTCTTGGTCTTGTAGACGCCGGAGTAAATCAAGGTATCATTGCAGGACGCATCAACGTCCGTTTGACCGACGGAAGACAGCGCATTTATGGGAGACGCAGTGAACGTTTTGGCGCAAACTGCAAAATTGAGCGTGACAAATTTGGCCGTGGTGGCGTTATTGTTTGGGGAGCCATCGATCAACATTTCAAGTCAAAACTGGTTATTTTGACGAACACTCTTACCGCGAGGCGCTACATCGATGACGCTTTAAAGCTTGAGCTCCTTCCATTAATTCAACGTCATCAACCTGTCAACAATCTGTTGACGTTTCAACAAGACAACGCACGTCCGCACATGTCACCTTAAACTTTCTAAACATCAATTAATGTAATGGATTTCCCAGCACAATCACCCAATCTCAATCCTATAGAGCACATGTGGGGTGAGTTCGGGAGACCCTTACGTAAACGTCACCGTCAACCAAGATTTGTGAATGAGTTGGCACGTGCTCTTCAAGAAGAGTGGAATAATATTCATATGAGAAAACTTTATGTCAATCCATGCGGTCCAGATTGCGTGCATGCGCAAATGGGGGGGGGGGGGGGGGCATACTCGTTACTAAACAAAACACATGAAATTTTGGACTTGGTATACATAACTGATGTAATCAAATCATTTTTAACATATTTGTTTGCTCTGCACGGTTTATCATGTTGATGTCGCACATATTTTTATATCATTATGTGTCTTACAATACCTTACGTGTTTATATTTTTATGACCTCTCAATATGCGATACCTGTTGACCCTTGTTCTTTACGTGGAGAAATATATATAAATTTTTAAATGTACGTCCTTTGATTGTTCTGCTGTTACGGTGAGTGGGAAGGTGGGCCCGTAAACCGGTTAACCACACCATTTCTTTGGCTTTTGTCAAATTAAATGACCGTCCTAAGTCGGTATCGTAATTGCACTACAATCAAATATTTTTGTAATGTGTTATATGTGCTAGTATATTATAGATATTCATGTATTGTATAGCTCCATGGCGACTTCTGCCACATAACTGAGCCAGTAACTCCTCTTTTTTCTTTTAAAAGAAACGTGTGATATTATCAAGCATATTGTCAAACATAATTCAAATTTTCTAAATAAATCAAGTTTGATGCAATTATTTGCCCTAGTTGTTGATTAAACTATAATGATATTAGATAGGCGTTTTTAAAGTCCCTGAGCATATATACAAAAAGAACATTGAAGCGTCAAATGCGCTTTGAAGGAAATACGTCTTCTTTGGTGCCCAAAGCTGAAATTGTAAAAATTTGTAAAACACACTTATCAAAATAACTCGTATGAATTATCAAAACAAACCTCCAGTAACAGCCATGTATGAGAGGGATACATCATCAGTATTAGATATATTAAGCCAATTATAGCGGTAACTGTGGCATTAATATGACTGAATTGATATGATTACACTTAAATGAGGTGTCTGCAGCATATCATTTGCCGTAAACGAAGATAAAATATATCCTGAAATATTCATGAAGTATATGGTCATAATATGCTGTACTTTAATTATGTTTTATGCCTATTACAGTTGAAACGTGTAGTGATTTCATTAATACCATTGTTGCGTGGGATTATCTCCCTCATCCAGGATATATATTGTATAATGAATTCCAATATGCCATATAGTGTAGGTTGTAGAAGCATAAAATTTGGCACAGCGCAACACTAATGACATGTATTAATCCCATTTTTAAGTGTGGACACTACATACGCCTGACCTTTTATGAAATGACATGTGATGAAGGATTTAGACACTGTTTGCAATACGATATTTCCGTATACACGGTGTCGTGACTCACGGGGGAGAGGATAACTTGCAATGATGTTGGGTACGGACGTGCGGCTAAAGTCGCTTGAACCCTACCCATTCATATATTGAGCAAAATGTAAAAACGTACCCATTCATATACTGACCATAGTGAGCTGCATACCCATTCCGAATATTCCTCTATTTTGTGATTAAAAAGATACTCATCGATACATATTTGTAGGGAAAATAATGCTTCTATGCTTAATTATACTATATTTTCATGCTTTATATCGTTGACTTGTTAGTACGAAGCCGTTTTCGTGCCATTTTAAAGAAGAAAACTTTTTTTATCTCGTTCGAACGAGAAACTTTTATATATGAATTAAGGTGTTTTGTTATTTACATAAGTATGATTAGGAATTATTTCATTTGATACATACAATGATACATTTATATATGCATAATTGCATATGTTTCAACTACACATTTACAACACAACGTACATATTGCATGGTTATTCTAAAACACACAGCTTTTCAATAGAAAGGAAATACTTTAGTTAAAGTATAATTTATTATATTGCGAAGAAGATGAATGCGTGGGGGAAAAAGAAAAAAAGGGAGGGGGTTTATGCCATAAGAGATATTCTGCCCTCCTCTTGAAATTAAAAGTATTATAATAGTTGTAAATTATGATTTACACATTTCAGAATTGAAATATAAACTGAATGGTACTTACTGATATACAATAAAACACTTATAATTATGCATTATTAATTCATTAAGGATTAATGTTAATTGGTGAGGTCACTGAGCCAAGTTAGTTTGATTCCAGTGGCTTAAAACATAAATATAAAAAAGGAGGAGATGAGGCTCCAAATCAAATGTTACAAACATACTTTAGATTTACCATTTGATAGACTGAAATAATACGTATAATGTATTTCAACTAAATTCAGGCCAAACACGGCCAAATGCTCCTGCCTATATAGTTATTTAAATGATCAAACATCCGCTATTAAAGAAATAGTTAGAAAACATCAAAAGATTTATTGATGGACGATATTCCATTTCTTTCTGTCGATTAATAACACTTATCACTGTAGACTATAGTATACGATATTAGTTTCTCGTTCGAACGAGAAAAAAAATCTCGTTCGAACGAGAAAAGATCTCGTTCGAACGAGAAAATTTTCTCGTTCGAACGAGATAATTTTCTCGTTCGAACGAGATAATTTCTCGTTCGAACGAGATTTTTCTCGTTCAAACGAGATAGTTTCTCGTTCGAACGAGAAATTATCTCGTTCGAACGAGATAAAAAAATTTTTTTCTTCTTTAAAATGGCATGAAAACGGCTTCGTATGTTAGCTATATAGTATCGATATTTCTCTTATTTTTCTGGTGCATCGACAGCAATGCAATTATCACCCAAGAACACTTTCTTTAGGGAGATAGCATAAAAGAGTCATTTCTCCCAATTGATGCGCCTAATAAATTTGTGAGGGACAAATATAATATTACATTTATAAGTTCGAACTTTGGCATTTATTATTTTCTCATCATGATAAATATACATGTATCTCTTTTGGAGATATTTTCATGAAAAGGAAGTATTATAGAATTATATGAATGAATGAAATCATCGTCAATTTGTTAATGAATAAGTATATATTTATCAAAACAATGGGATATCCAAGACTACAAATAAATTTAATATAAATAAAGCATTTTTCAGTCTGAATAGCAAAAGATCGAAATTGTAATGAGTAATAGAGTTATTAACAGACAACAAAATGATGTATGGGTCATTTATCAGGTCACGTCAAACCACCTACATCCTCCTTCACTGTCTTGTGATGGGATTTTTACTCTTACTTTTTTGTCATTTTGACTTCTGCCACATAACTGAGCCAGTAACTCCTCTTTTTTCTTTTTGATAATTAGCTCGTTCTTCAAATATATATACATTACATTTTCACAGTTTCGACCTTGAACATCACTTACGAGACACAGGTTGCCGAGATGCGCATATGTTGGACTAAATTAATACACGTATATATCTATGTTTTTATATTTATTATTACCCCTAGGTCGATACCGCTATCGATACTGGTGGAATGTAAGTCCCTGATGACGTCACAAGCCCAGTTTTGTTTACTTCTGTACTTATCATAAATACAAACTTTAAATTTACTGTGATAAAGTTTGAAAATTACTCTAAAATTAAGGAGTATCTCCCTTATTCGTAGGTCTGCCCTTAGATGGGCTTTTTTGGTTTCACTTTAAGGACAGTTAGTTTGCTCTTCAAATATTTAATGTTTCGATTTCTACAATTAAGACTGAAAAGTCACTGAAGAGACATAAGTTGTTGAAATGCTAGTATGCTGCACTAAATAGATATACTTTTATATGTTCTTATATTTATTATAGACATTATTGTCAAAACACTACTCTTTTAAATTAAAGATTGAAATAATTTACAGAACCTGAGCAATGAACATGAATTGTTCGAAATACCTTGAACTCTTTGTCAATATAACCATTCACAATAAATGAGAAATGACTGATCTATGTCACTTAATATTAATTGTTAAAATGTTTGAGACGAAGGAAGAAAGAAAAGTTACCGACTCATCCGTATGACAGATGTCAGCATGGAATTATACCGTATGCAGTGAGATATGAAAAAAAATACATAAGGACATCACAAAAACATTTGATTATAGTGCACCGACTAGGGATTGTCATTTGAAAAGATCGAACTATATGTCACTGAATGTAATTATTAATAAATAACCCTTGAGGATTGACTGAAATATACAATACTGAAGCAATGAAATAAATTTGTCACTAAATATTTATTGTTTAAAGTACAAAAGCAAAGACTGGGCTATACGGCATTCAATATTAATTGTATATAAAATTACTTTAGCCATGATTTATCAATATAGCTCTCAATATACAAACTGTTTATAATACTTGAGAAATGACAGAACAATAAGTCACTCAATATCAATTGTAGTTATTTATAGAATGTACGACGTGTATAATTTTTTGGAATAATTTTTGTACATGCTTTTATGTTGTTCTTACTAGGTTTAAGTTTTTATGATTTCCTTTTTATCTAACAGCATAATTCAATTAAAGATCCCAATGCAATTTATGAGAACAATCTTTAGAAATATGTTGTTTTCAAAACAGGAAATCAACTGAAACTCAAACCAGATTACACCTTACGATATTAGTGAAGTTATTTGATTATCATTTTTATATCAAATTCTAGTCATTGCTCTACAACTGCTTTTTAAACATATTACCTCCTCTTTTACTGCAGTTAATCAAGTACTGTAATGCTGTCTTTAGCCATAGTAACGTCAACTACTTTTGGTCTATCAAAAACTCGAACGAAGTCATTAAGGCAAATAACGTTTCTACTTTTGATTTTTCGACACTATACACCTCTCTACCTCATGACTTTATCAAAAACATATTGTTGTTTTTCATACGCTGGTGTTTCAACAGAGAGTCTAAATTATACCTCTGTACTTCAGTTGCGTCTGGATTTTTCTCTAACAAACAATATGATAATTATAAACAATATGATAATTAGAAATATTGGACTTGTACTGAGTTGTGTAATGCCATCACATTTTTGATGGATAATATTTATGTACAATTTAATAGCAAGACATATCAACAGATACTGTTATGAGAGAGACTTTATGCATTCTATTCAAACCTCTAAAAGTTTCGACCTTATTGATAAGTTCAATGACACCTCTAGATAGCTCGATAATATTTCAGTTATCGAAAACTATATTACTGACATCTGTTAAGGAGGGTTAAAGGTTCCGATAATTTCATATCAGCGGGTTCTAAAATTATTAAACGCCTTCGACATCGACAGTATGACCCCGAGATTATCGCTAAGACCATAGTTCTTGTACTGGATCCCTCTACAACCCAATGCAGGCTGTTCCTATAGCGTTGCAGTAACTAAGGGCGGTGGGTACTATAACTGGCCCTGTCCAAACCTTTTTAGAGGAGACAAGGTCCTAATCCTCGTCCCCTCTGACTGTTAGTCGGGACTCCTGTTGATCAAGGATCTGAGCTTGGCTCACAGAGCACGGTTTACCATGGCGATGTCGCCTTACATGTTTTTGATAACAACATATTATTCTATAAAAGTTTTGTCTGTGATAAGATTTTATGACCTCTCTTTATGAGAAAGCTGTGCTCTCTATATGGAGGATTATTTATAAATTTTGAGATGTGTTGCTTTTACGGTGATTGGGAAGGTGGGGGCCCGTAAACTATTAAACCACACCAATTGAGTGACGTTTGTTACTTCAATTGATCGTCCTAAGTCGGTATCGTAACCGCAGCACAATTGAATATTTTTGTAATGTCGTTTTTCCGTGTATATTCTAACATTATCATGGTTTGTGTGTATGTCCTTGGTAATTTTTGTCATGCGGCTTTGTCAGATGTCTTCAGTTTTCTCTTCGATGTATTTGATATCAAATTTCTAGCGTACAATGTCTTGTAAAAGGGAATTCGAATACGATGTTGTAAAAAAAATGGGAAGGGTAGAAAACCTATAGTATATACAACTACTGCTTGTATGATCCATCATGCAAGCAGTAGTTATATTTTTACTCTCTAATTTCGCTATATTTACAAAATTCTTTACCAAATCTTTTAACTTTAGCTCCCTACAATAATAAGCGGTCCATGTGTACATCTATAGAGGAATATTAAGATCGTAAAAGATGTCGAACGGTTTCTTTATTAGAGAAAAAGTTTGCGTTACCGAGTTAATCTCTGGGTGTTAAAATGATTAATGGCAAATGTGAGCGCAATGGCTACTTCCACAATAAGCTTATAAACGTTACACAAATGACAATGTAATAATGATTTTATACAAGAAAGGGAGTTTAGTAAGAAATTAATATCAATCACATTACAGTAGGAGTTTATGTATATATATCTGGCACATTCATGACCTGTATTTCCTCATTATTGTATTACAGTTGTAAATACATACACTGTACTTCAGTTTAGGTATAGATTTATATGTACATGCAAATCGGACCATCAGAACAGTCCTTTTAATATAAAACCTTATGTAGACTATATCTTTTAAATGTAAGTGTTAGGGGTTTACTATTCATACACAATGACGTCTGCTTTATTGACATTGACCTTGAATTTTTATCCTATATTTCTACAATTTTAACATAAACTATCTATGTTGACTGCACGGGATAGGAGGATCCACTTTTATATTGAAACACGTAAATTTGCCAGATTAGCGTTTCAGCCTCCTGGAAGCCTCTTGTTTATAAGCGATATACAGAATGCCTAATATGGAACTATTTAGATTTGAGTAATATTCGTCCCCAGAATAAAATAACACCCATATAATTACACAGTTAATCCACCTGCTATTCTGCGGTCGATGAACTGAATGTAAAATACAGGAAAAACTGCTTCTTGTTTCATAGAAAAAGTGTGTGTGTTTACTTCTTGGACTTGAAAAGTTGTTACAGAACTTCTGTGACAGATAGGCCTAAGAGGAGTAAGCGTCTCCTGAATGACTAGCTACACCCGCCATGAAAAAACATTTATTTTACAAAAATGAATACAAAGACATGTATCATAGATGTGGGTAAATTCATTTTTAATCATTCAAAATTTAATAATATTTACAGTAAAAAGTCTTTTACTTCATATTACATAATAAAACTCAAGTATACATCTACAAAGAAGCAAAGACACATATATACAAAGATGCATGTAAATACATGTAAGTTATAAATCTGTAGGGTAAAACAATTCGATACACATTTGAATAATTCAAAATTCAAGGAAATATTATTTTGATAAATATTTAAAAGTGAAGTCTTTTGATTCACATTTCATGGTAAAGGATAAAATATGCATCCATTATGGTATCATTATATAGATTCAAATATAGAACATTTATTTTCTGTTTCATAAAGTGTATATGCTTTAAATGTTGGTTACATATCAGTACGTTTCTGCTGTTGAAGAGTTTTGAAATGGAGAGATTGTATTTGTGTCAGAGAGAGAGAGAGAGAGATTTTATGTGTATGTGTGTGTGAATCATTGTTACATGTGTACAGAGACATTTTAATGAAAAGTAAGAAAGACAGTAAAATTAAAGGTACTATAGTCAAAATAGTATCAAAGTCGACATTATTAAGTGTCACTTCAACTTCAGGTGTGAAACAAAAAGAGATACACTTTCCATCCATTGTGCTCTAATATGTGTGACTGCTTTGGTGTTAACCGCAGTAATTTTCTGTTCAGTTTTGGTGTATAAAACAACTAAACGTTGCTTTTATTTTACATACTGTACATTGCTTTCATTTTACATACTGTACATCGCTTTTATTTTACATACTGTGCATTGCTTTTATTTTACATACTGTGCATCGCTTTTATTTTACATACTGTGCATTCCTTTTATTTTACATACTGTACATTGCTTTTATTTTACATAATGTACATCGCTTTTATTTTACATACTGTGCATTGCTTTTATTTTACATACTGTACATCGCTTTTATTTTACATACTGTACATTGCTTTTATTTTACATACTGTACATCGCTTTTTTTTTAAATACTGTGCATCGCTTTTATTTTACATACTGTACATTGCTTTTATTTTACATACTGTACATCGCTTTTATTTTACATACTGTACATTGCTTTTATTTTACATACTGTACATCGCTTTTCTTTTACATACTGTGCATCGCTTTTATTTTACATACTGTACATTGCTTTTATTTTACATACTGTACATCGCTTTTATTTTACATACTGTACATTGATTTTATTTTACATACTGTACATTGATTTTATTTTACATACGGTACATTGCTTTTATTTTACATACTGTACATTGATTTTATTTTACATACTGTACATCGCTTTTATTTTACATACTCTGCATTCCTTTTATTTTACATACTGTACATTGCTTTTATTTTACATACTGTACATCGCTTTTATTTTACATACTGTGCATTGCTTTTATTTTACATACTGTACATCGCTTTTATTTTACATACTGTACATTGCTTTTATTTTACATACTGTACATCGCTTTTTTTTACATACTGTGCATCGCTTTTATTTTACATACTGTACATTGCTTTTATTTTACATACTGTACATCGCTTTTATTTTACATACTGTACATTGCTTTTATTTTACATACTGTACATCGCTTTTATTTTACATACTGTGCATCGCTTTTATTTTACATACTGTACATTGCTTTTATTTTACATACTGTACATCGCTTTTATTTTACATACTGTACATTGATTTTATTTTACATACTGTACATTGCTTTTATTTTACATACTGTACATTGCTTTTATTTTACATACTGTACATTGATTTTATTTTACATACTGTACATCGCTTTTATTTTACATACTGTGCATTCCTTTTATTTTACATACTGTACATTGCTTTTATTTTACATACTGTACATCGCTTTTATTTTACATACTGTGCATTGCTTTTATTTTACATACTGTACATCGCTTTTATTTTACATACTGTACATTGCTTTTATTTTACATACTGTACATCGCTTTTTTTTTACATACTGTGCATCGCTTTTATTTTACATACTGTACATTGCTTTTATTTTACATACTGTACATTGCTTTTATTTTACATACTGTACATCGCTTTTATTTTACATACTGTACATCGCTTTTATTTTACATACTGTACATTGCTTTTATTTTACATACTGTACATTGCTCTTATTTTACATACTGTATATTGCTTTTATTTTACATACTGTACATTGCTTTTATTTTACATACTGTACATTGCTTTTTTTTACATACTGTACATAGCTTTTATTTTACATACTGTACATCGCTTTTATTTTACATACTGTGCATTGCTTTTATTTGACATACTGTACATTGCTTTTTTTACATACTGTACATCGCTTTTATTTTACATACTGTACATCGCTTTTATTTTACATACTGTGCATTGCTTTTATTTTACATACTGCACATTGCTTTTATTACATACTGTACATCGGTTTTATTTTACATACTGTACATCGCTTTTATTTTACATACTGTACATTGCTTTTATTTTACATACTGTACATTGCTTTTATTTTACATACTGTACATCACTTTTATTTTACATACTGTACATCGCTTTTATTTTACATACTGTGCATTGCTTTTATTTTACATACTGTACATTGCTTTTATTTTACATACTGTACATCGCTTTTATTTTACATACTGTGCATTGCTTTTATTTTACATACTGTACATTGATTTTATTTTACATACTGTACATCGCTTTTATTTTACATACTGTGCATCGCTTTTATTTTACATACTGTACATTGCTTTTATTTTACATACTGTACATCGCTTTTATTTTACATACTGTACGTCGCTTTTATTTTACATACTGTACATTGCTTTTTTTTTACATACTGTACATCGCTTTTATTTTACATACTGTACGTCGCTTTTATTTTACATACTGTACATCGCTTTTATTTTACATACTGTGCATTGCTTTTATTTTACATACTGTGCATCGCTTTTATTTTACATACTGTACATCGCTTTTATTTTACATACTGTACATCGCTTTTATTTTACATACTGTACATTGCTTTTATTTTAAATACTGTACATTGTTTTTATTTTACATACTGTACATTGCTTTTTTTTTTACATACTGTACATCGCTTTTATTTTACATACTGTACATTGCTTTTATTTTACATACTGTACATCGCTTTTATTTTACATACTGTGCATTGCTTTTATTTTACATACTGTGCATCGCTTTTATTTTACATACTGTACATCGCTTTTATTTTACATACTGTACATCGCTTTTATTTTACATACTGTACGTCGCTTTTATTTTACATACTGTGCAATGCTTTTATTTTACATACTGTACATTGCTTTTATTGTACATACAGTGCATTGCTTTTTTTTACATACTGTACATTGCTTAGATGTGCATCAGTTATGTGATGAAGTATAATTTATTTCGATTAAAAATCATGTACCGAAATTAATTTATATTTTAGAATACTTTACAAAATATTTTATGTTTACTGCAAGAGTTATGTTTAATAGTGCAAAATGTTACAGACGAAAAGATTATGTCTGTATTTTGTCCATTACCTTTTATTAATTCGATGAAGTATATTGTTTTCCTGTTTAGTTTGAGTTAATACAATTTGCATATAATATCCAAAAATTACACATTGTGCATTAGATTTATTAGTAATGATACTGAAATCCTTTAAAGTGTAAATAGTTTTTTCCAGAAGTGGAATTAATCAATTGTGGATCTTTAAAAATTCAAAATAGTTGTTAGAACATCTAAAATCAAAAAGTTTTACTGAAATTAACTCCATCAAGTCTTTTGACTTTTCGACTCTTTGCACAACGATCCCTCATCAGAAATTAAAAGACAGATTAGCAGAAATTATTCAAAATGTATTCACTAGTAAAAACGGAAGCCGCAAATTCAAATATATAGTTAAAGGCCATGATAAAACTACTTTGTTAGGGAAATTTCTGATTCCAAAAATAAAAACACTGAAACAGGTGTCATCCAGATGTTGAACTTTCTTATCGATAAAATTTTTGTGGCGTTTGGAGGAAATTATCGGCATTCCAATGGGCACTAACTGTGCCCCGCTTCTGGCTGACATATTCCTTTACTCATACGAAGTTGAATTCATTTAGTCTTTGCTTTCGCAAGGAAAGAAACAATTGGCTCCTGGCTTCAATTTCACTTACAGATATATAGATGACTTGCTTTCAATTAATAATCCTTCATTCGCAGATTACATTAGCATCGTCTATCTAAGTGAACGGAGGTGAAAGAAACCACAGAAAGTAGTAATTCTGCTTCGTATTTAGATATTATGTTGCATTTCGACTTTAATGGTCAATTGAACACCTCACTCTATGACAAACGTGACGATTTCAATTTCGTTATCACAAACTTTCCTTTCGTAAGTAGCAACATTCCATCCTCGCCCGCATACGGCGTATTTATATCTCAGTTAATACGTTATTCCAGAGCATATTCAAATTACAATGACTTTGTTCTTAGGGCTAGGCGACCTTCAGATATGCTACTCAAACTGGGTCACTGAGGAAGTTCTATGGTCGTTACTAGACTCTTATTACTCCATATGATATCTCGTTATCCAGACTTTTAAATTTTATTTTGGACTGAGACCAAGTCCGATCATTTTACACAGATTTGACACATACTATACAGTGATATATGCAGTTTTTGGGGGGTTTTTTTTTGGGGGGGGGGGGTGTTCACCCTCTACTTTCTGGTGATGTTTTCGGAGGGAAGGGGGCCGGAGGGTCATCTCTCGATCGATCGAGATTTTGTTTTCTTAATGAAAGTAACGCAGTATCGATATTACAATAATGTAAAATACGAAAGTAACTGAAAACACATGACTATGGCACTAACAACAATACACCACAGTGGACATTCACGGACCCCTGAAATTCAGGGGTGAGACCAGGTGCCCGGGAGGAGTGAGCTTCTCCTGTTTGGCTAGCCACACCCGTCATGAAAGCCCTCTTATACAGACGAAACAAATATAATTCAGCACTGTATTTATACATAAATGTGAACAAACACTGTGTAGAAAGTCCACAGTCACATGACATCAGGAAAAAGGGTATATTAACACTTAAGTCGAACCCTCCGCGGGGAACTTTTTTACGAGCTCCACACTGCAAAGGAAATAAGTGTGACATTAATGTAAAATACGAAAGTAACTGATGACACATCAGTTACTTTCAGTTACAAATCAGTTACAAGAAAAGTATAAATATTTTTCAGATTGTATGTCTGTCTTTAAAAAGTACGATTTAAACACAAAACTCTACCAAGTGTGTGCAGAATTACAATCAGTCACTATTTAAATAAGTTAACTGATTGTGTCCTCTTGAGTTTTCCCCAACTTGCTCTTTCGACTTCATATTGTCGAGGAAACGATTACAGACCTTCGCAGACTTCGCAACGTTTTTAGAAATAAAGCAGTACACAAGTAAGTGGAATAGACATCTGACTAAGCTGCATGACAAAAGTTATAGATAGTAGATAGTTGCATATAAATACAATATAAGGACTGTCGAAATCCATGTGCAAACTAATAACAACCAGAGATCCGGCTTTCTTTGTAATATAGACCTTCCCGGTTTTATGTCTTAGTCTTTCTCAAATGTAAGCGAAGCAGATTCCCCTGCAGTGTAAAGAAATATTCACTGTTTAACTCTAAGTTATAATCAGTGAAATATCACAATAGATATAAAAAGTGTTGTACCACACTATTATTGAACAAAAGACGTAATAATTAGACAATTTTACCAGACAATGGTTTATATAGTCAATGCAGTTTATATTTATACTGTCTGTAAATTGTTCATTGTAGACTATAAATACTTCTATATATCCTAATGGTATCTACACGTATTTCTTCTGAGATCTAAGGTCCAAAGTACTCCCAAGTGTTTCACTGATTCTATTTCTACCCGAGCTTGTCTACTTTGTCTTTATTTTCTACAGGTATTTCTTCGGAGATCCAAGGTCCATAGTACTCCCAGGTGTTTCACTGATTCTATTTGTGCTTTATATATATATATATATATATATATATATATATATATATATATATATATATATATATATATATATATATATATATATATATATATATATATATATATATATCATCTATCATGAATGTTTCAGTTGTAGGAGAATACTCACTACATGGGGTCGTGTCCTGCCTTTTTGCATAATTTACATCTAGCTTCACTCTCACAATCACTTTTATAAAGCGTGTTTTCCGAGCAATTTGCACATAACGGGATTCGATTCACTTTGGGTTGACCTTAATGATAGATGTAACATCGTAGCCCCGCACAGTAGCTTGTTCTCGGCAAGAATTTTGCATCTTCCATTTTCACATAAATAAAGCTATTTCCGTTTACACTGAAAGCGTTACACCTTTGACTGTTATTTTCACTACTTCTTTGTTTGGATCATTAATATCTGCTGAGAAGGGGTTGGTATCAAACACTTTTACGTGAATATTTCTAAGTTCAAACCCCTCGCACATCAATTTATTTCTACTTTCCTTAGAGTCTACGTACAATCTCCATAACTCTCTGACCTTCTGTACACATTTAAGATCACTTATACATTTTGAACAGCCAATGAAATTTCGAAATCCGAAATAACACTTTTCTTGTCTGACTGGATGTCTTTATCACGCATGTATACAGGCTTTAATAATTCCATGATTAGATACTCACTCAATGTACGAGGTGTACAGGTAGACATAAATCCGCAGTGAGAAGTTATCACATATAGGAATATCACATAGAAAGCGTTCAAAAACATCAAAAGACACATATACAGTTACAAATAGATTTAAATCCAAAATATATGCAGTATATGTACATCACTTGAAAAAAATAAATTTTGAAATATAAATTATTTCTACTGGAAATTGCCGAAACGACGGGGCCGATTACAAACACGTTCTGGTTCAACACCGTCACATGACCCTTTTCAGCTATCATAAAACGTTTGTTGTCGATTTTGGAATAAATTGCACACGTGAGAAGAATACAAGGGAAGGGTTTTTTGTTTTTTGTTTTTTTGTCTTTTAATGTAGTGATACAGTAATTATGATATATTTAAATAATGAAAATGTACCCAGCGCAAGAAATAAGAAGAGTTTTGTTTCATGTTTCACCACAATTATTGATGTTATAACGGCATGTGTTTGATTTAAATCACAGAAATTTCGAAAAATACTATGGAACCATGCGAAACGTTGGGGGATCTTTTATGGGCTATGCTTTCCGTGACATGCAATCTCGGTTTTTATATCATTAGAAAAACAAGCCGTCAACGCAAACAAAACACAGAAAATTTATTCTAAAATACTAAATATCAGAATATTTATATGTTTATATTACATCATTTAAAGTTTTACTTACACAATACAAAGCTGTCTGCAGACGCAAAATTGAAATGAAGTTATTAATTTCTGAATCAAATGCAATTGTAGACGATCTGTAATTATTATTGACAAAACATTACCAATATATCTGAATGTAAAATTAAGATAAGACATCGACTATTTCTTACATTAACTCACAATTTTAGCATTGCAAAACTTCCAACAGTGTTTGATTTGTACTGTCTTTATCTGTTCATGAGAGTGTGGTGACAAATAAGCAGATTTATATAGATCCAAAACAGACACATGTATATGACATTTAAAATGCAGATTGAAACCAATAAACCCGTATCTATTTTTCAGATATGTATTCTAAAAGAAATACAAGCTAAAATACATTGCAGATTATCTTATTTCAAAAAAGATTTCAAAAATGTGAATAAGAATACAATTAATATTGTATTAAACTATAAAAGATAGTTTTCGTTTGTTTTAAAATTATAGATTGGATATTGCCCAAGGTCTTTGTGTTGACTTTCTATAGATTGGATTTAGAGTTAGATATCATTATAACACATTGTTTAGTCAAAGAGCTTCGTTTCAACGAAAGTATCTACAGGGAGTTATGAAGATGAAATAGGAAATCTGTATACATATATGTATATTGACAATTAATTGGAAATGATCGTAGAACGTTTTGCTTTCAGTGTATATTATTAATGTCCCATAACAAATTATCAAATACATAATAAAATATTGTACTTTACAGCACTTTATTATTTCAAATATATACGAGGAGGGAAAATAAAAGAGTAACAACAATTAAACGCCTGTTTCTCAATCCATATCGTTAATGCTATTGTAATATCTGAAGAAAGTTCATTTCTCATAATCTTATAATACTCGTATTATATATATTGTGGAAGTTAGCTCTCATGAGTATGAAGTAATTATGACTGTGTATAAGATAAACGGAGAGACATAGACATAAACTGTTTAATAAGTTACTGAGGAATGTTAACATCAAAAACATTACTGTAGCCATGGTTATCACATAGCTTAGACGTAAGCTTTCTGTTTAAGTCAATGTTAAATAAAATGTCTAAATACGAGGTAGATACACTGCATTGGAATCTTTGTTGCCTTTTATTTCAAGTGTTCATTGAGTAGAAACAAATATATTGTGTTTACGTAATAGTGTTTATTGATTAAACTATTTTATGCATTTTGCTAGTTTAAGAATACAGTTTAATATCTGTAATACTAATAAATATTCACCATATAGCATAATAATCAAGGGAAATGCATAGCTGGTGTTCTTATGCTTTACAGATACAAAGATTTCGTTGTTTACTCTCGGTCACTCGCATTACCTTAGTTTGACGCATGTAAGTCTGAACCAATGAGGATGCATAAGTCTAAGGTTCTGTGTTTATGTCGTACTGACACTAGCGAATTTTATTCGTACAAATGTTACACTTTCTTATAGATAATTTTTTTTGTGTGTGTGATATTTGATGGGAAAGTGTTCCAACAGATTGTTGGCATTCTTATGGGTACTAATTGCGGGCCTCTTCTGGCCGACATATTTTAGTACTCTTACGAAGCAGAATTCATACAGTCTCTGTTCTCTAAAGGCAATAAACAATTAGCTTCATACAGTCTCTGTTCTCTAAAGGCAATAAACAATTATCATCTCGGTTCAAATTTACATACAGATGCATCGATGATCGTTTTGTCGATTAACAATCCTGTATTCGAGGATCTCCTCAACATCATATATCCACAGGAACTCGAGATAAAAGATACTACAGAGAGCGCATCTTCTGCTTTATACCTCGATATACTTCTATCAATTAGTGAAGATGGTCCATTAGTAACCTCTCTCTATAACAAACGTGACGATTTCAATTTCATTATTACCAACTTCCCTTCTCTGAGTAGCAACATACCTTCCTCTCCCGCATATGGCATATTCATTTTACAACTTATACGCTATGCCAGAGCATACTCTAAATACGAAAATTTGGTCCTGAGAGCGAAATACTCTCACAAGGATATATTGAGGGACGATAGAAATTGACACTGAGGAAGTTCTATGGTCGTTATAGGGATCTAATGCAATTTCAGATTCCTATTTCAACAATGTTAACCGATATTTTGGGACTTGACCATACAAACTAACCATCTTAACTTTTTGACTATACTTGATTTGACATAATACGTATATACATGTATACACATACATTTGTTCCCCTGCGTTTCCGACAGGCAGCATTTCTTGAATGGGATAATTTGACTTCGTGTTCCTGTCTCTTTCATATGTTTATGCTTGTATATTTATGTATTTACCTCCATACTTGAAGGGTTGTTGCAGGACTTTTACAACGGGTGTTGCATGCAACCAGGGGACGCTAAGACCTCCCGGGCACCTGGTTTCACCTCGATTTTATTGGAGTTTGCATTTGTCTGAATATCACACTAAGCACGATATTGTCCCCTTCATTCAATGGACCATAAGATATGGTTTACCCTTCGGTACTTCTTCGTTTTTTTTTTTTTTTACTTATTCGCTGTAAACTTTGTAATTTTTATAGGCTGTTTTGTGTTACGTGACTCGTGAATTCTGATTTGAATACAGGAATTTGGTGTATACTTTTTTCTAGGCATTATTTCGTGTAGTACTTCATTGACTACCGGTCGTGTGCCTATAATAAGGCTCCCAGCTATAAGTAAATTCTAAGACACCAAGAGAAATAGAGTTACATTCTTTCATGGAGTTGAATTTTACAAAATTTGCGTTCTAAAAATAGACGAAAATTATTTTAAAGTGTGAACATGCTGTCCTTAACAGAGAGATATCATAGATTGGGCATTGGTTACGCACATGATGGAGTGTGTATACAAGTGGGAGCTAACAACTATTATAAATAACACTCTCCCGTTTGCGTTCTTTTAGACATTTAATGGTGAGGAAATAAAGGGGTATAGGATCCTAAACAGTTTCTCCTACACCATAAACAATATCTGAATCTAGATACATCGTGAATCTTGGGCAGATTCATCACATCTGAAAGCTGGTACTGCTCAGTGGATGAGGTGCTGGGCTTGTGACCGAAAGGTGTCGGGTTCCACTCCAGCTGTGGACACACCGGTGTTTTGGATGAGAGTACAAAAAAGAGGTCTGGTGTCTCGGTAGGCGTGCCATGGATGAGTCCGTTGCTATGCTATAAATTGCATCAAGCAAATACCGTCATCATGAATCGAGGAGTGATGTAAAGCAATAATCAATTAGCAGTCAAACACATCTGAAAGAGGATAGAGTACAACTCTACATCCGAGTTCCTTACCGATATTCGGCCATTGTTGAAGTGTAGGAATGCAAAGATTCCACTCAAGTCATTTAGGGCCAGTAAAAGGTCTGATTTTTAATGTTTTTCATGTCTGCTTCTAATGTTTTACTAGCAAAATGTCTTCTTCGGTTCGGTGTCAAAGTGTTTGTAATACAGGATATATGTGAAAGTAAATGTAAAATACGAAAATAACTGGTGTCATATGACTATGGCACTAACAACAATGTACCACAGTGGACATTCACGGACCCCTGAAATTCAGAGGTGAGACCAGGTGTCCGGGAGGAGTGAGCGTATCCTGTTTGGCTAGCCACACCCGCCGAGAATGCCCTGGCATACAGCGAAACAATATAATTCAGCACTGTATATATATATATATATATATATATATATATATATATATATATATATATATATATATATATATATATATATATATATATATATATATATATATATATGAATGTGAACAAACACTGTGTAGAAAGTGTCACAGCCACATAATATTAGGGAAAAGGGTATAATAACACTTAAGTCAAACCCTCCGTGGGGAACTTTTTTACGAGCTCCACACTGCAAAGGGAATAAGTGTGACGTTCATGTGAAATACGTAAATAACTGGTGTCACGTGACTATGGCACTAACAACAATGCACCACAGTGGACATTCACGGACCCTGAAATTCAGAGGTGAGACCAGGTGCCCAGGAAGAGTGAGCGTCTCCTGTTTGGCTAGACACACCCGCCGTGAAAGCCGTGACATACAGCGAAACAACAGAACAATCTATGCCTACATCTGATGGCATACTTATATGATACTCTTGTATAATTGAAATGGAATACAGTTTTTTAGTACATATATGCAGTTTTTTCATCATTTTCCATTCAAATTCCATGCCTATGCCCACTTATATTATGATATTTCAGATACCGTGGCTGTTAGAGCAGGAGATGCTTATTCCTCCATGGCACATCATGCAGACCCTGGTTCTGTCAGGGATCCGATAGATAGCCAATATCTTTATTTTTTCTAGTGGAATGGATGTTCCTCATTGACCACCGCTCGGTATCTTAGCACTTTGCCTTAATAACCCTTTGTTAAAATAATGTGGTTTCATGCATTATTTATATGCTATAATAACCATTTATATACTTAGGCAGACTTACTGTAGTGGTTGAGTGCTGCATCTGCTGGGCAGACTAATCCGATGCGATTCTGGGATTGAGTCACTGTGTTTAAGAAGTTGATTACCTCCTGTCACTATTTCACAATATAAATGAAAAATTATTTTAAGCAATGCAAACAACACTCAAGCAAGTACCAACCAACTAATCCTTTGCATACTGTTTTGTAATTTCATTCTTTAATGATATTCGACATTAATTCTTACGTTTAAGAATAGTGTTTTGCTATTATGCATTATAATATGCTATAACAACCATGTATTTAAAGGAAATTGTAAGTTTATCCATAAATGACATGCTATAGTTATACTTTTTGTATATTATGGGTTTATGCATTAACGATATTATTCAATAATAGTTTGTTTGTTGTATGTTATAGGTTTATGCATAAATGGTATACTATAAAAATCCTTCATTCTTCGTTATGGGTTTAGGTATTATTGATGCGTTATGAAAACTCGTGGTGGTTAATTATGCATTTAAGCATTAATGGTATGCTAAAACCTTGTTCACCTTTTGAATTGATGCATTAATGATATTCAATGATGATTATCATCTTAGATAATATATACGGTGTATGCATTAATCATATGATGTATTAATCCTTGTTCAAATAATGTTGTGGGTTCAAAAACATGTATATGAATTACCAATATCCTATTTTAATCCTTATAAAAATAGTATTGATGTTTTGCTGTATTGTGTTGTATTGATGGTTTTAATTCTTTGTTAAATAATGTTACGAGGCTTTATACATTTAAAAAAAACTTTGATTATCCAGTGCTGTTATTGTGCATTCGAGAAATTACCATTTTGGTTCATGCATTCGATATAAATTGTGTTTTAGTTATGCATTCAGAGGATGGTGTGTGGGTTCATTCTATGCCATTATAACCCCTCTTTTAATTTTGTTGCAATGGTAGATTTACATAATACAGTTTTAATGTATGCATTCCAGATAATGCATAAACCTTGCATTTGTGGAGAAGTGCTGAATTTCCACTTTCTATAATAGATACAAGTAAATTGGATGTTGTAGTGCAGTAGGATTGAGTAGTATATTTCTTTAAGCCATGTCTACTTAGTGGTCCACATATTTTATGGAACACAATCAATATGAAATAAAAAGCTTCCAGTAAAATGTAGGTATTTGCATGTGTATGGTGTAATAAGATTTGGCATCATATACCATTCACAGATGGATGTTAATGTGAAGTCTACATTGATATTTAGGATACCATATGATGACACTTCTATATGTGGACATCATAATAGTTTGAGTCATTCATTGTAGGTATGTGCAAATCATTCAGCAAACTGATATACTATATGAATCCTATACAGAATTGTGTGCCTCGTGGGCTGCAGTGTCGCCACACATCAAGGTCAAAATTTAGTCATATATTTATTTCATGTTTACAAATATAATTAATGATGATAATATTTTATTGAAACAAATTAATTCTCATACCTTTTCTACATCTATGAACATGTGACATAAAACGTTGTTGGTTGTAACTTGCATATTTGTTCCTTTAGAGAATGGCAGTTAACTCAGATACTGTTATATAGTAGCGAAGAATAGGCGTACAGCAAAATCAGTGTGTTCGTCCATATAATATCTGTCTGTCGTATAATAGGTGTGAGTTGCAGCTTGTTGCAGAATATTGTTCAGTGAAAAAACTGGATAGAAAACCATCCTTTTATCAGATGTTCCGTGTAAAAATTAACGACTACTATGCATGCAAGGAAAATTACAAATAAGTCTTAAAAGGACCCCAATAAATTATATCATTTACTAATACTTTTGATAGAATAGGTTGCGTCAGAGATTTCCCCTCCTACATCTAGTCATGCCAATATTTTTGTTATTATCCTTGGTTTATGCAGGGATTGAATACCAACAATAGGCCTCTTTTTCGGAACCTACCATTTATGTGGTGCAATAATTGCAACAAATCCAAATTTGCATTATTCATGACTTGTTTCCAAAATACGAATGAATAAATTCATGTATACTCCAGTTGGGCCTTACTAATGATGTATATTGTAGCTTTAATGAGCAAGTTTGTTAGGGCTAAGTCATATACAACTGAGGTATCACATAAGATATATATCGTCCATACTGTGGACTATCATCTATGTCGATTTTATTATTACTAATTATTTGTTGTTGCTGCTGTTGTTGTTGTCCCTGCTACTACTGCTGCTATTTTTCTTTGTTGTGCATGTCCGTGGCGATTTTTGTATTTTTGTAATATGGCTAAGACAGATTTATTTTTACCTTATTTTGAGGGATATTTTCATTATTCTGATGGGTCTCCTCTGATTCGTGTTGTGTTTTTGGATAATGTTTGAAGAAAATTGAACGTATATACTGGATTATGCTGCAGAGTTACGAATTGTTAGTAGCTAGAAAGCGCTATACAGCGTTGATCATTGCAACACAAAGCTTTCTTCCCATTGTCACCGCTATAGAAAATTGTAGTTGTGTCATGCAGATATGAAAAAAAAACATATGAAATTGATTAACTTTTACAGAGAATTGCATTATGGCAATTTCATTCAGTGTGTTGGAGTTTTTAAACATTCTCTTCTGATAAACATAATCTATACATGAAAATCATATAGTTGGTAGGTTGTCATGTTTCCAATTGTAAGTAATCCAATCAAATGCACCAACTCTACATTTTCGGTCGACAGATAATTCAGCAATATTTATTACACCAATAAATCCTGCAGTGATTCGTATATTAAATAATTGCACTGTCTTGGGCAGTTTCGTTTTTCTCAGCAAGTCGCCATATGTTCTTCTCTTTATTTTCCGTCAGAGTATTGTGTGCCCTTAACACAAAACGATGAATCTGATTTATCGGATAAGTGTACGACATGAATTATAGAGCTAGCTACTGGATCTGAAGGACCCTATTCAATGTCGAAAGCTATTTAGATGTTAGACATCATAGATTAGAGTTAGACTATCGGCTTCATATTGTCAATGACCCTCTTGGGGGTAGATAGTGATAAATTTTAACGTTACCCTGATAGATCCAATTGAAAGAAATTTAGTCTGTTGTATACGTGCGTTTCCGAGACAGGAATTTCAGTCAGACAGCATTTCTTGCCCTGAATGTCTTGTAACCTTCGTGTGTTGTGTGTTTATATTAATGTATTTACCTCCTCGACTTGAAAGGTTGTTACAGTAATTTGGCGACGGGTGTTGCATACAACTAGGAGATGCTTACTCCTCCCGGGCACCTGGTCTCGCCTTGATTGTATCGGGTTTCGCATTTGTCTGAATATGACACTACACAAGATATTGTCTTTTTGTTGCATGTACTATAAGATATGGTTTACTCTTTGGTACTTCTTCGTTTTTACTTTAATACACATTTGGCCCTGTTTAGTAATTTATTGGTCATATCCAGGTGGTTTACTCTTATGAAGGAAGAAAAAGTTACTGCCTCGGCCATATGACAGAAGTCGTCGTGGAAATATACAATTCACAGTGTAATGATAGAAAAAAAACATATAAGGACATCACAAAACTTTTATGAAAACATAGGGCTGGCTTTAGAATTGTCATTGACAGGTATTGATATAAAGATACGACTTTCTGTATAGGCTACTATGAGGTTTAAATTAAAATATCAATCTCTGGAACTTGAACAATTCGATTTAGTCTATAAGGATAATGGCTTCTAAGCTATATGTATACACAAAATTTAGTATCCCCCTTTTAAACTACGATAATGGATAACTGATTGGTACTTCTTCGTTGTGAATTGTAACAGTTTCCACTTTACATCTCCTTTATAATTTATCAATGCAAATATCTTGTTATATATCAAGCAAAGAGGAAAACAGGCATGAAATTGTGTTAATGGATATATATTATGTAAATTATTCATGTGCAGATGACTTGAGTCACTGAATTTGCAGATAATTTCAGTCAATGAAATAATTCATTGTACAGAGTGTTCGACTGTATGTCTCTCATGTGGTCATTCTGTAGCCGCCACTCAAGCAGCAAATTTAAATCTCGTCTTTTAGGAATAAAATTACAAAAATATATAAAATGCAGTAAGATATCATACCCACATTTTGGGACCCAAAACTCAGAAATCTGACCATGATGTCTTTCTGCACTTCATATATATTTGTAATTTCAGCGACTCCGTGGAAATTACTCGCCTTCTAATTGGAATACAAAGCCAACCTTACACTAGAATGAGTAGCACCGTAATCCAATAGATGTTTTATGTGCAATGCCACACGAACAGGATGCCCAGGTAAAGACCCATGGCCCTGCGCTTGAATGACATTTTATTCACAGTTGAAACATCTGTCTTTACAACCGGTGCCAGAAGAATAAAAACGGTTGATTTTGTCTTTGCGTTCAGACTCGTCTGCTTTCACATGACGTTCGGCCCTGGTTTCTCGTCATCCGAGTCGTCAGCAAACCGACTACCTCCGTATTCATGAACGACAGCTTCCTGCTTCTCATGAATCAATTAGTTTGATAAGGTTCTGTCTATGTTTAATAAGAATATTTTTGTCCATTTTCCGTTGAAGTGCAGTAGTATGGTAATTACTTCTGTTCCTACTTCGTTTCTTTCTGCTCTCTGATTTTTTACAATGACAGTTTTATTATGGTTATTTCCTCATTTCCGCTCACTCCTCCCGGGCACCTGACTCTGTGAATGCCCACTGTAGTACATTGTTGTTAGTGCCATAGTCATGTGACACCAGTTACTTTCGTATTTTACTTGTACGCGGTGGAATATTCATTCCTATTAAGTTGATTAAGCTTTTTATTATTTTCGTCATTTTAACAAATAACACATATCTATCATATATGTGTTCTATTCTATGATGTATCTATGTGTTCAAAACTAGTTGCAGGTAGCTCTGATAGATTTGATTACAAATTAATATAAAGATAATTGAAAAATCAATTCATTAGATCAAAACTCTTCAAACGGAAAGGCACATAAAAAATCAAAAATGGAAATTCAAAAAAAAAAACCAAAAACAAAAAACAAAGAACATCTACTAAGTAGCATTAAAGAAGCAAATAAGGAGCGAGATCAGATGCCCGGAGAAAATAAGCATTTCCTACTTCTTAGCGAAATCTGTCACTTATTTCTTGTAGACATAAAAATACCTCAGTAAAGCTGTTAGTCTACCACTTACATAGATGAGCAGTTTATCTGAAATTCGCTTTGCCCTCAGAAAAAAATCATCGTCATTTGAGCTCTCCCTGGCATAACATATTAACTGAGATAGGGATACACCATAGGCAGTTGACAATGGAATAATGCTACACATAAAGAGAAAGTGTATGATGCTGAAATTGAAATCGTCACTTTTGTCAATGAGTGAAGTGACTACCAATATTGTACGATAACATAATAACCAGATACAATGTAAAATTGTTGTTCTTTATACTACAAATTTAATCTCGCCTTCATAGTTATTGCGAAACCGTTTTTTTTTTTCCATAAGTGGAATTAATCAAATGTGGATAGTAAAACATTCAAGAATTCAAGAATTATTAGAACATCTGAAATCAAAAAGTTTTACTAAAATTCACTGCATCAAGTCCTTTGACTTATCGACTCTTTACACAACGATCTCTCATCAGAAATTAAATGGCAGATTAGCGGATATTACTTCACTCTATGATAAACTTGACGATTTCAATTTCGCTATCACAAAGTTTCCTTTCATAAGTAGCAACATTCCATCATCGCCCGCATACGGCGTATTCATATTTCATTTAATACAATATTCCAGAGTCTGTTCAAATTGCAATAATTTTGTTTTGAGGGCTAGGCCACTTTCAGATAAGCTACTCAACCAGGGTTATAAATGAACTAGACTAACAACGTCACGTTACGAGACTCTTATTACACAATATGATATTTCTTTATCCAGACTTTTAAATGATATTCTGGACTGAGACCGATTCCAATGATTTTACATAGATTTGACACCTTCTATACTAGAAGGTTACCTAGTTTGACTTCTCCATATAAAACTATATATGGAATTTTTGCGATTTAATTCTTTCTGCTGGGTACATGTGATGGGCGTTGCTAGCAAGCAGATGCTCACTCTCCCCGGGCACCTGATTTCACTCCAACAAGGGGGTTCGCATATTCTCTTTTAGTATATATTTTTCGTTGTTTTCTATTTGGTTTTCATTTTCACTGGTTTTGTATGTCCTTTGATTTCATGATATTCGGACTTACGGTTTGAATTTATCTATCATCTTTACATTCCTTTAACTTATATATACACCACTAAGTATATCCATGAATACAGGATTATTGATTGAAAACACGTCATACATACATCTGTATGTGAGGCTGAACCGAAGGGCTAATTCATTAATTGCTTATTCCCTTTAAAGAGCATGATGACTGGATGAATTTAGCTTTGTAAAACATGTATGCGCTGATATCATAAATTACCGTATATAAATCATTAAACATTTTGAATCGATTTACACCAACCTAGAGTTAGCATCCACTTTAAACATTTGAATTTTTCCTCTGTTAAAAATAGTATTTAAGTGAAAGGAGCTGACCAAGGTTTAATTGAAAAACTTGAAGGTCCTGTATTACATCTATGAGTTGGAGTTTATGTATGAACGAAAGCACTGCCAAAAGTAGTTGTGTTTTTGTTGAAATAATAAACATCAGAACATAGACACCTGTATTAATTTGGTGCACGATATAGGCATTTAGACAACTTATGTCACTGGTAGATTTACTAGAAGATTCACTCGTAAGTTACGTTTACGTAACTTCGTACATATGGCGTCACTCGTAAATTTACGCTACGAGTGACTTACGAGTACTCGTAGGGTTTACGAAGTTTGTACATATGGGCCCAGAGCTATGCATGAGGAAGATACTCCGTACTTTTTAATATTCTACAAGCTTTTTTCTCTGTAAATTTGGAGAATATAATTCGGGTCGTAAAGAAGAACTGAAAACAGAAAATAACACTTACTGATGAGTACTTTCTCACTTCCTCTATAGAACTGGTGCTCTAAGAGGATGTCAAACTGCAAGAAACAAGATTTAAATGAAAATCTTACAATACTGTTGTTTTCATTATAATCACGGTGCAGAATTCGACGGTCAAAAATAAAGTCATAAAGACATCTGAATCAGTCGTATGCCAAGTCATTACAGACAAGAAAGCAAACAATAAAGACATAGAAAGACACAAACCAAAATATTCAATTATAATTCAGTTGAGGCATTGAATTATTATCTATCCTGATATAATATTAAAAGAGTCTAAACCCCACGTCCACGTTCGTAGGAGGCGGAAGCGTGCATGCAGCATGGGGCCAGTCACCCTTTCTGCAGTATCATCGACTACAGAAACAGACACACATAGAAACGTATCATCTGGTTCTTCAGGGGGTAACATCGACAGCGAAAGTATGACGTCTAGTCAGGAAAATCAACTGAGAACTACTAGACGGATAAGCTATCTTCTGACACCAAACAAAAACATCAACATAGCAGCATGGAATATGCGTACTATGTATGAGGCTAGTAAATCAGCCCAAATAGCAAGTGAGATGGTAAAATATACCATCAACATATTAGGAATTAGTGAAGCACGGTGGACATGCTCTGGGAAAGTTACATGCAGTAGTGGTCAAACCATCATTTATTCAGGAAAAGATCAAGACCATCAAAGTGGTGTAGCAATCATGATCGAAAAAGAAACAGCAAAGGCACTGATAGAGTGGTAACCTGTAGATGATAGGCTAATATATGCTAGATTCAACTCATAATACATATAAATATATAAAAATGGTATAATAGAAATTATCGAATCACTTGAAAATACATTGGACTCTATGGCAAAATGGGAAATGTTTAAAATGAAAGTAAAGGAATTCTCAATACAGTTTGCTAAAACTTCAGGAAATAATGTTAAAAAGAAAATCAAATGTATTGAAAGACGATTAAATGATATTGAAGATGCTAATAGTTTTGATATTGACATGACTAGGAAGGGCATTTTAGAATCAGAATTAGATGATTTATATAATGAAAGGCAAGAGGTGCTCAAATTAGATCTAAAGCAAAATGGATTGAGGAACGGGAGAAAAATACGAAATATTTTCTTAATTTAGAAAAACAACACCAAAACAGTAACTTAATCAAAGAGTTAAAAGTTGCAGATAGTACAGTTGTTAATCATAATGAATTCATTATGTATGAGATGTGCAATTATTATGAACACTTGTATTCATCTAAATTAATTAATTCTCATGATATTGATGATTACCTTGCATCTATAGAAACACCTTTGTTAAATGATGATCAGAAGCATTTATGTGAAGAAAGTCCTACTATGTTAGAATGTAGAAATGCCATGTTTGAGATGAAAAATAATAAATCTCCTGGGCTTGATGGTCTGCCCAGTGAATTTTATAAATGTTTCTGGGATAATATAAGTGATCTGTTTTATAATGTCTTATGTGATATTTTTTTAAAAAAGTAATTGTGTTATTCTCAAGGACAAGCTGTCATAACATTGTTATTTAAAAAGGGCGACCGGAAAGATCTTAAAAACTATCGCCCGTTATTAAGTTTAACTAACACAGATTATAAAATAATTGCTTTGATATTTGCTAGACGACTGCAAAAAGGTATTGGTGGATTGATAGGGAAAGAGCAGTCTGCCTATATAAAAGGTCGTTTTATTGGAGAAAATGCAAGATATTTATTAGACGTTTTTGAACATTGTAATGAAACCAACTCTGAAGGTTTATTTTTATTATTAGATTTTGAAAAAGCTTTTAATGCAGTTGAATGAAATTTTTTATTTAAAGTACTTGATAAATTTAATTTTGGTGAAAAATTTATATCATGGATAAAAATTCTATATACAAACCCCCTTTTTAAATTAACGAATAATGGTCGGATATTTAAATCATGTAAAATGTCCAGAGGTATAAGACAGGGATGTCCAATTTCCGCAATTTTGTATTTATTTGTAGCGGAAATATTAGCTTTGAATATTAAACAAGACACATCTATAAAAGGAATTCCTATACCAAAATATGAAACATGAAGTTAAAAATATCCAACACGCAGATGATCTTACTCTATTGTTGAAAAATATAGATTCTTTAAAGAAGTCAATAGATATTATAGAAAATTTTTGTAAGCATGCTGGTTCGAAAATTAATTTTTCAAAAAGTGTTTACTGCTTGGATGTTTAAAAGACAGTGCTTCTGAAATTAACGGCATCAAAGTCACTAGTAAAGCAGTAAAATGTTTGGGAGTCTATTTTGGCCATGATTCTATAGATTGTTACAATAAGAACTGGAAGAATGTTTATCATGATATGGACATAATGTTTGAATCTTAGAAAAAGCGAGGGCTTACTCTTTTTGGTAAAACATCTGTAATAAATTCATTAGCAATTTCAAAATTCATATATAAAACTTCAGTATTACCGTTACTAGGTAATCAACTATTGAAGAATATCAAAAGTTCTATTTTTAATTTCCTTTGGGGGAAAAATATTAGAATTAAAAGAAACACTTTAATAGGCACAGTGGCTGATGGTGGTATTGGTGTTGTTGATATACGTTTAAAAATTAAAGCTATTAAAGCTTCTTGGGTACAAAGAATTATAAGTAATGTTATAATCAATGACTTTGTATCTAGTTTTTGTGACAAGTATGATGTCAACATAGACTATCTGTTAGCTACAACTGAAAAAGAATGTGCGAATTTCAATGTCATTCCAAAACTACCAATGTTTTACAAGGAAATATTTACATGTTTCAATGAATGTAAGAAATCAACAAATATTAAATATCTACCAAATGAAAGAGTACTTCTTCAACCAATTTGGAATAATGAATTATTTATGTACAAAAACAAAACGTTATGTTTCCCAAAGTGGCTACAGTGTGATTTTAAATTTGTAAAAGACCTTCTTCGTAAGGAGGGAACTTTAAAAAGTATTAATGACTTTTTATTGATTTAAAAGATAAGTCAAATTGGTTATGCGAATGTAAAATTATTTATACTGTTTTTAACTAAATATTTAAGAACAGAGACATTGACGTGCACTGCTAAATGAATGTACAAAAGAATTTTTCATTTAATTTCAAAAATGGTTTCTGTAGTATAGAAGGAAAAAGATGCAATTTTTACTATTCTAACCTTCTAATGAATACTTTTCAAAAACCAATTTATCAGTCCTATTTCTCCAGAGAGTATAATATTGAAAAACGAAACTGGAAATTAATTTATGAAACTAAAATTGAGATCGATAATAAAATACTCGCTGAATTTAACTATAAATTAATGAATGACTTATTGAGTAATTATTCATTTCTTTATAAAATCAAAGCAAGAGATAGCCCAAATTGTTTAACATGTAATGATATTGAAAATGCGAAGCATATACTCTTTGAATGTATCAATGTAAAATCTACATGGCTATCGGTTGGTAATATATTGAATTTTGACATTAAATGGAAGCATATCATGTTCGGTTTTTATTTAGAAAAAAAATTCAAAGGTTGATTTTTACAATTTTTTTGTTATCATACATCTGTCTTCTAATTTACAAGTATAAGATGTATTGTAGACTAGAAAATATTTTTGAATCTGAGTATGCAGTTAAATTATCGGTGAAAATTCTTTATTGAATATGATATCTACTCCCTCTTTAAATAAAAACGTCATAAATTTCTCAAACAGAGTAAAACAATTAATTAATGCATTATGTTAAGAATTACTGTGTCTTTTTGTTAATATTAACTTTGTTGATGGATTTTATTTTGTTATTGATATACTCTGTTTTCTATCATTGCATGTAAAATGTGATACTATAATTTAATCAATAAATGATCTAAAAACAAACTCAAAATACATCAAGCTAAGTGTTCTACAGTGCTATTCACCAACAAATGAAGCAAGTGAAGAAAAGGACAACTTTTACAACAACATGCAAAGTGTGATACATCGAACTCCAAAACATGATATGCTAATAATAATGGGAGATATGAATGCCAAGGTATGGAGCAATAACAACAGCAGAGAGTCTTGAATGGGAACACACGGGATTGGAGAAATGAATGAAAACGGTGAAAGATTCCTCAATTTTTGTGATATGAATGGTATGGTTTTATGCAATACAATTTTTAACCACAAGAACATCCACAAGTACACTTGGATATCCCCAGATAAGAAAACTAAAACCAAATAGATTTCATCGTGGTTAACAAGAACTGGAGGTGATCAGTTATGGACACTCGAACATACAGAGGAGCAGAAAATTTGCTGTTCATAAACTAAGACAACCAGACACTGGAGAAGCTTTCAAGTTAGAGCTACATAACGGATTCTCTGTGCTTGAGTCCATGGAGGAAGAGAACATCATCAACGAGAAGTGGGATAATATCAAGGATTGCTTCACATCAAGAGCAAAAGAAAAGTGCAAAAGAGGAATGGTTATCAACAGAAACCTGGACCTTGATTAAAGAAAGAAAAGAACTAAGATCAAATACACTACACTGCTAAGATAATACAGAAATGGAAAACCTATCAAAATCATACAGGGAAAAGGATAAAAGAAGTGCAAGACAAGACAAGCGAAACCACATTGAAGAAAAGCTAAATAAAGCTGAAGAGGCAGCAAGAAAGGGAAATACTCAAGAACTCTACAAGATAACCAAACAAATCTCGGGAAAATTTACCAACGACTCAAATATTGTAAAAGATAAAGATGGCAATATACTATCAGAAGCAAAAGACATCATGCAAAGATGGGCAGAACATTTTAAATCAGTTCTCAACAGAGGAAATCCTGAACAACCAGCAACTATTGATATTGACAACAACAATTTAGAGGAACATGATATTAATGTTAACACTATAAACATCGAATAGATCAAATTCGCCATCAGTAAACTGAAAAACAATAAAGCTGCAGGTGTAGATGAGATCCAATCTGAGCTCCTAAAAGTAGACATTGATTCAACATCAAATATTTGGAGCAATAATACTATACCATCAGAATGGAAGAACGGAATTATCATAAAACTACCAAGGAAGGGAGATAAAACAGAATGCAACAACTGGCGAGGAATTACATTTTACCCGTAATAAGTAAAGTATTTACCAGAGTGTTACTGGAAAGAGTGACACATCGAATTGATGATAAGCTCAGGAAAGAACATGCCGGCTTTAGACCTGGAAGATCGTGTAATGACCAAATATTTGTACTTCGCAACATCATTTAACAAACTATAGAGTGGTAATCATCTTTAAACTTTAACTTTGTTGGTTTTGAAAAGGCATTTGATAGTGTACACAGAGAAAGTCTATGGAAATTGTTAACACCAATTCTCTGTAAGGACCAAAATTCCTTGGCCACTCATGGTAAAAAAAAATACTATAAAGTGATTTATTGTCTTTATTGTGTCAATAATTAATAAAAAAAAGCATTTAAATTTCTTTCATATCATTTGTTGCCATGGATACCCGTGACTTATTTCGGTATTTTGGTGAAATCAGCAAAATTGCTTATATTTACAAATACCAAGTGCTAAGACTATATTTTTGCCAGTCATCACTTTTTTCTCAAAAAAAATATCAAAATATTTAAGTTCTAAATGTCCTTTTTCGTAATATGGATTTCTGGACTGAGTTCTCCCTATAATAAACATTTTAATGTTGAAAAATCATAAAATTTTATCGCTGAATAAATAGAAAAGTCCACCTCTACGTATGACAATATTTTAGCCATTAATACATTTATATGATACAAAAATGTTAATGAAAAAAAATTAGTGGGGTAAGCTTTGGTTTTGTTTAGATTTTCCTTAAAAAGTCTCCAAATTACACAAGATTTTTCATAGGATTGTCTCCCATTTCGAACTCTTCTCTCATAGAAACCACAAACAGAATATGGAACTCTTCTGTCATAGAAAACACAAACAGAATACAGACGACAACAACAACCTGACAACAAGTCGTTTACAAATGTATTTTCTCTAAATTACTCTTTAAACAACATCTTACCTAGTCCATCAAATTTGCGTAGCAAGGTGCAGCTACATATAGGTAGAAAATACGGACAACGACTAGCCTAAGTCAGAGGAATGGAGGGAAAATAACATTGAAATTGTTTAGCATGGAGTGTTGTAGTTTTAAGCCGTTTTCCTCACATTGGATGTATCAAGACTGATCTTTTCCCTATTTTATCCCTTTCCGATACTGAACAACATATTTGCCTCTCAAATATTGGTTTGATAAAAGGGAATTTAACAGAAAATTTCAGCTTGTGCAGTGCTCACAAAAACCAGATAGATTCTGACCATCGTCTCAAAATAAAATCCACTTTATGCGTTGTACCATACCATTTATCCACCCACAAGAGGAACAATGTTCATGGAGAAAGAAAAATAACCATTGATATGATGAAGAAGGTCAATGCCAACACTGGTATTGTTTTACCAGTCGGAACAGGTATGTTGTTTTTTTAATTAGAACCAGTACTTTACAACAATAGTATGCCTGTCTCGTGTATAGAATCTTTCTCAAGTATATCAAGAATTGAAGAAAAAAAAAACATTGTCTAAATTAATGTTTAAATTTTTGAAATTGGTTTTGTAATAAATAAATTTATAAAGCATTTGCATTGCATTACGAATCTATAGAAAGCCTTTATGGAAAACGGCCACTCCATTAAAGAAAGGTTGTGGATCTAATCATATGAATATGTACGAATTTGCTTTCGGATGGTCTGGACCGGTAATTAAAACAAATCCCAAATTTTTTAACAAACACAGTACAGTAGTTTTATATATATTACCGAATCTACCATTAATAGTGCTGGATCCAGGATTCTGGAACGGGGGGGGCGCTCAATGAGTTCCCTGAAATAGCATATATTCCTCTATTTGTTGTTACAGATATCAGGCGTATTGGATGATCATGTCGGGTTTTCAATACAATGAGAGTAATAAACAAAAACACTGACTATCACTTTCAATTTAATAACTTTTATTAAACTATAAAATAATCAAGCTAATGTGCATTCATAGTATTACCGTTCACCGGAAATTATATTAATTTGTATGATTAATATATCCAACTCTACTGTTACATATGTTTGTATTGGCAGCCACTGCCTCAAGGAGAATTAAGTGCTGGACCTGTTTGATTTTAGATCACATTGATAAAAATCAATCAACGTATCAATGAAGGACATTAGTCATTACACAGTTGTATATAAATTTTGCAAATGATATTCTAAATTGAGGGTCTGTCTGATACAATTTTGTCTGCTATACAAAGGACTAGGGTAATCAATGCTTGCTTAATAGAGTGAGGATACCTCAGTATATCTCTAAAATATATCATTGATCAATCATCTCTCTGTAATTGAATTTTTCGGCAGTTAAGCTTGCTCATTCTTCAAAGATTACACACAATTTTTTAATTCTCTGTTTATGTTTTCATTCCCCAAGTTTACTCGTCATTAATATTTTTTTTTTGCTATCTTTCAGCAATATGTACCAATTGCAGAAAGAATTTATTACTTTCTACCAAACAGAGCAATCCAAATACAGATCAAGATACATGTTCCCTGGAGAATTGCCAAATGGTAAATGTAGATACAGTAAAACTTCGATATCTCAAACACTGATATCTCGATAACCTGGGATATCTCGAAGTCAAACTGATGTCCCTACAAATTCTAAAGCATGTAGAGGCTTAACTTGAAATTCGAATATTGATAAATCATATAATTTATTAAAAATTTAAGAATACAACAAGAGTTGTCAGAAGACAAGATAGCTCGCCTGTGTGGGGCATTGCCAGAGTAGGAGGTCAAACTCCAAGGTCAAGGTTACTAGGTGAATAGTCATCTGTCATGGTCCCAAATGAGAGGTCTTGTCATGGGCTAACTAAATTTATGTAAAATATCTAAACTCTATCTCTAATGGTTCCGGAGATATAAGCCAAGTTAAAGTTTTGAAAAGTAGGTCAAACTCCAAGGTCAAGGTCACTATATCTCTTGCTATTAGACAATTTTAAAATTTTATTGTTTTTTTTCACATTTTGGACTTTGTTGTCACAGGGATATTAGTCTCATTCACAGAAAGCTTTAGTTAAATTTCTTTTCAATTCAGGAGTTTGCTGTTGACCCTTTATGCACAACTAGAGATGACATGCCATCAGATGAAGCAGAGAACTTGTTGGTAAATAAAATCTTTGAACTTAACCTATTATTTGTAAATTTATATATATTTACTCATGCCCAACTTGAATTGGTCCTGTCTAAATTAAGTGACAGGCATATTATGCCACGCTAGGCGTTGCTCTTGTTACGTCCTGCATTGCTGCACTTTGAAAATGTTGAGGCATAAGGTATAATCAAGTATTATCCATTTCTGTGCTTCCATCAATACTCAATGAAGGTTTGATGGATTCAAATGATGTTTTGTATAAAGATGTATCAGTGTAAGGTGCAGATCAAATGGGTGTGGTCCGTTCAATATTACAGGAGTTATCTGCCCTTGAACTTTGAGAAATCATGAAAATTGAGGTTTTCACTCCAGAGAAGAATTGATAGATTCAAATGATATTTGGTAGTTATATGTATATGGTTCGATGTAAGTCAAGTTGAATATGGATGTGGTCCTTCCAATATTGCAGGTGTCATCTGTCTGTGGACTTTTTTTAACTCGGTAGATCTTATGATAAACTGACAACATCCGATTCATTTAATACAAATAGTTTTTTAAAATGAATGCACTTTGAGTTAGATTTAGTAAATTATAAATAATTGCTTAGCAGTGAGCATGTTCCAATGATTCTCTGAATCAGCTAAAAGAGTTCTATCGTGATATAATTTGTCATATTTTATCATATATTTTCTAATATATTTCTCTTTTAGTTTCACACAGATACAAATGTAACATGTGGCAAACAGACTCGTAAAAGGAAGTTTGACTTTATGGCATGTAGTACAAATGTAAGTTTCTATGATCAAGTAAAAATAACACGCAAGAAAATTATCAAAGAACTTTGATGAACTACCGATATTCAAACTGACTAACATTCATGTAGGTCAGTTCTTGTGAATAAGTGATAAGAGTTTTTTTTATCCCCATAAATAATTCATAATCTTTTTACAATTGACCTAGAATTAAGAAGATAATCATAATAATCATATCATAGACATCCAATAAAAATATTTGTATATAAATGTTTTTATAATTGTTATTTTTTGCAAGCATTTTCATATACTATATAGTGAAGTTTGTTATGAATAGGATAAAGGGTTAACCTTCATTTTTTCCATATTATATATTGTTTTGTAGGAACAAGACGATGATTCGCAAAGCACAGTTATCATGAGCAGCCAGACAACAGATGCCTCAGTGATGGAAATTGAAAAACTTGAAAAATTGAATGATTTTTTGCTGGTAACTAGCAGCAGCCCGGTAAAAAATTTCCAAGTGCCATTCAGCAATTGCAGTGAAAGATCCAAACAAAGATACCTCCAGAAGGCAAGGCAGTGTATAGATACAGTTTTAGAGACCATATGTCCTGGAGAAGGTGATATCCTTGCAGGTGCCCTGTTCCCACCTGTTTCGGAGACTAAGATGCCCGACCCATTGCAATCTGCTCTAACAGAGTCCTATAACAAGGCAGAGACATGGGCACTAAAGAAACAATTACTGTCTATCATATCTAAAGACAATAGTTTTGATGAGGTTTCAGCAATGATTCCAGGCATAACTAGATATAGGTATTATATGTCTAAACAGCACGAAAGGGATGAAGGATGTGGAATGCCCTTAGTCATAAGCGATACCAAGAGAAAGAAAATTGATGAGGGGACTTTGGAAAGCTTTATTGATTTCATAACTTCAAGTCATATTATCAAGGACTTACCTTTTGGTGAGAAAACTTTGAAACTCTCAAGTGGAGAAGTGATCAAAACACCTAATGTTATACGCTCCATGGCACCGTCAAGCATCATTCGACAATACAAACAGTACTGTCAGGAGGAAAATATTGAAACTCTTGGTAAGATATTTGGACAATTTGCATTGAAAAAAATCTTTAAATATCTCAGGTTTTACAGTAAAAACTTATAATTATATAATTTATTTGGGTAAATCTAGGGTACATGTATAAGGGAGGGCCGGGGGCTAAAAGTTTAATAATTGTCCATCTGTGCAAGTTTTCTTGAATTTTTATCTATGCCCCCGGATCGAATGATATTGTTATTATAGGGGCATATTGTTTTTGTCCTGTTTGACTGTCTGTTGTCAACTTTAAGCTTCGCCATAACTTTTGAACCGTAAGAGGTAGAGACTTCATATTTTGCATGTGTATGTATCTAGAGGAGACGCAACTTTTGGTACCACATTTTGGACCTTTTGACCTTGACCTTTGTCCTACTTTTTCAGGTCATTTACTATCAAAGATGCCACCGGGGCATTCATGTTTCACAAACACATCTTGTTCTTACCTGTAATTGGCAAGAGAAATATAATTTATTGCAATCTATCAATGTTTTATTTTACAAGTATATATCTTGGCATAAAAATATTGATGCACTGGATCAATTTATACAAATTTGTTAATTTTAGGTACAAGCACTATGTACAAAATACTCGACGAGTGTGCTGCCTCTGTTAGAAAATCTGTTGAGGGTGTGGATTATTTTATCGCAGAAGGGGGTCGAGCATTTGGTGACCTTGAAGCCATCACAAATAAACTTGAAATTACCAATGAAAAATCAAAGGAGATTAAAACCAACCTACAAGAAGCCAAAAGATATTTGAAAACAGATTTCAAGGTAAAATTGTAATATAGTGATATATATATATATATACATCTATATGTAATTACAGTAGCATAGTAATAAGTATAAAGAACAAAATTAATTATCTTTTTGCTTAAAACCAAATGACAAATGTAAAAACCAAAAGATGAGAGGCAGTAGAAACTTCTGAAAGTAACTTAAGTTTATATTGATATCACAAATCATATAAACATCTCCATGGTATTGTTAGAAACTACATATATGGTCATTGTAAGATCACTGTCTAGTGTCTGTCCATCAATTGATTAGATTACTGTAATGTAGTCACACACTGCAATTTATTCACACCCGCTTATGTATTGCAAATGTCACACTTTTTCTGGTCATCTAGTCACGCTATCAATGGTTCCAAAGTGACAAACTGAAACTGATTTGATTTCTCTGGTTCAACTTAAAGGTTCACTTGACAGAAGAAAATTCTATTCCTGACCACTGCCTCGGATTTGCTTTGAGTGACAATGATTCTTGTTACAAGAAAAGTTGTTTTACTCATTTACATACAGAACAATGCAATAGCTGTTCCAATTTGGATTTGACCCTAAAAGAAATACAAGATTTGGCGGAAGAAGCATGCTTTGATAATAGGGAAGCTGTACTGTTTCAGGTAATTACTAAATTAGTTCCCTACCGGCAAAGCCGATGGGGACTTATAGTTTCCACCCTGTCTGTCTGTCCGTCCGTCTGTCACACTTTCCTTGTCCGGTGCATAACTCCTCCCCTTGTGGATGGATTTCAATAATATTTCACAGAAATGTTCCTTGGGACCTCAGGGTGTCATGACCTTGAACTAAGGTCATAGATCAAAGGTCAAGGTCACAATAGACACCATGGTCAAAACCTTGTTGGATGTGGATGGATATCAATAATATTTCACAGAAATGTTCCTTGGGGCCTAAGAGTGTGTCATGGCCTTGTGTCATAGGTCAAAGGTCAAGGTCAAACTTGCTGCCGGTAGGGGACTTGTATCACTCACGATCAAACACTTGTTTTTGTAAAGCTCTCTTTAAAAAAGAATCACTGACTTGAGTCTGGAATGATGCATTATGTACAAATAAACGATATCAATAAAAAGGTTTAACTCTAGTACATTGCAGCTTCAAATAATATTTTCAGGGGCCATAAATCTGCCATAGTTAAATTATTTTGTGATTGAATTTTGATTCTGTCCTCCGTCAAAATTTCTCTCTCTGTGTTTTAGGTAGAAAAGGCTGCATCAGATATTTTAGAATGGAAACGGCATCTTCTGAGAGCCAGAAACCAGAATCGAGCAAAAACCAGTTTGCTAAGTAATATGGAGGAGGATGAATGCCTTGTTATTGCAGATTGGGCCATGAAATTCCTACCAAGGCGTTACCGTGAAGGGCAGACAGACTGGTTTGGCAAACGTGGTTTGAATTGGCACATATCTGTGGTATATACAAAAGAAGGAGAGGAGTTAAAAAGTTCAACATATGTTCACATTTTTGATGGACCTGCCTCACAAGACTCATCTACTACATCAGCTGTTTTGGTTGACGTTGCCTCAGACATACTTGCTAACTATCAACCCAACAAGTTTCACTTCTGGTCAGATAATGCTGGTTGCTATAAGTCAACCAATACACTTATAGTGCTCCACCAACACCTAGATGAGAAGTTAGGCACCTATGATTTTTGTGAGCCACAAGATGGTAAAGGCCCATGTGATAGGAAGTCATCTCATATGAAGGCCATTATCAAAAGATTCATAAATGAAGGGAATGATGTTTTGAATGCAAAACAAATGAAACAGGTAATTATTTTCTATTGACAAGAATTTACCATTAATAATATGTATGTCTGTAATATATTCAAATATATTTTTATATTCAAATAATATTTATTTTCAATATTTTTAAAATTAAAGTTAAATATGATAATGGACATAGTATAAAGATTTTTATAGGACTATATGACTTATAAAATTTCATTTAATTGCAATATAGGAATGACTTGTTGTTATTATCATATTCTGTTTGATTTTAGGCTATTGATTATCGGCAAGTTGGTGAGACCAGATACAAAGTCAAAGTTGTTGATGCTGTGATTGACCTGGAAAAGGGTGATGCTGGTTTGAGAGCCATTCCTTCAATATCATCATTGCACAATTTTCAATTTAGCAATGAAGGCATTACTGTTTGGAAAGCATTTGGTATCGGAAAAGGTAAGCATCCATTTGCCTTGTCAGGAGTGAAATTGATATTGACTGGCCTTTTATCCGAGATAATGCGTTTTGGCATTGTTTTTCATAGTGATGTTATAATGCACGTATGTCATGCTTTATGACGTCACTATGAAAAACAATGCCAAAGCGTATTAGCTTGGACAAAAAGAGATCAAAACCGGAATATGGTCTATTGCAAAAGGATAAGTTGGAACAAATTCTGAATAAATATTTTAAAAACCCCAAATATATTAATTGAATAAAAATGATGCTTACAAAGTATCACAATGTCACTAATTATTTTAGAGGTGAGACCAGATGTCTGTTTACTGTTTGGCTTGCCACACCTGCTTTATGTCATTGTCATATTTCAAATATATATTAACATCACATGCATATTTGTTCAAGAGAACTATTCCTTGTATTGATATTTGTGAATGATATAATTTTTCAGGAAAACTTGTGCCTTGGAAGAAGATCAGACAAGGAGATATTCAAATACCAGAGCTGAAAACAATCATTGACTGGAAAAATTACCCCAATGTTATTCCGCCTACAAATGTTGCCCAGAAGACAGCTAAAGAGTTATTTTGTTGTCCAAATGAAGGCTGTGTAAGGACATTTGGTACAAATTCAGCATTGGACCAACACATTATGCTTGGATTATGTGACTTCAGAAAAGAAAAACAAAATCTAATTGATCGAGCAAAATCCATCTATGCTGAAAAATTGATAGAAAATAACGGAAATCCATTATCAGTCACTCTTCAGAGCAGAGATTCTAGTTCTGAAGTATCACTGCTTAAGCAAGGATGGGCTCTGAAAGTACGCAAAGGTCAGACACAATTTAATACAAAGCAAAAAGAGTACCTTATTCAAAAATTTGACAAAGGAAATCGGACTGGAAAAAAAGAAGATCCTTTTATGGTTGCTGATGAAATGAGAACAGAAAAAAGTGTTACAGGAGAATATTTGTTTCGCAGAGATGAATACCTTACTGCTCAACAAATAGCTAGTTTCTTTTCCAGAGAAGTACAGAAAAGAAAGAAAATTGATAATGATGATTTAAGGGCAGCTGTAGAGGAAGAAGATAAATCTAACTTGAAGAACATTATTTTACAAACTCTATCCTAAATCCAGGGCAGTTTTTATCTTGTCTGTTTGGACGGCCGGTCTGTTGTCAATTCTAACCTTGGTCAATAATCTTGAATGGTATTATGTGATAGGGCTTTCCTTTTTCACATAATATGTAATTTTTATAACATGACCTTTCATATGATTCCATGTTCAAGGTCAAATATATAATCAGCACTTAAGTTCATTCTTTCACACTTCACATGTAGATAGACCATGATAAGTCCTATCCATTATCACCTTTGTCTGTGACCTTGAACTTGACGGTTCCAAGGTCAAATATATCATTAGAATTTAAGTTCATTTTACCTAGACCATGGACAATAACTCTTTCACATTTCAAATTTAGATAAAAGATGATGAGTTCTATCGTTTGTCACCTTTGTTTGTGACCTTGAAGGCTTGAACTTCAAGGTCCAGGTTTCAAGGTCAAATATGTTATTAGCATTTAAATTTATAGTGCCTAGACCATGGACAATAACTCTTTTACACTTCATATGTAGATTGTAGATATACCTTCATGAGTTCTATAAAATGTCACCTTTTTCAACAAAAGTCCCTTCACATTCTACTTTCATAACTTGTCAAGGCTTTGCAATCTGGCCATACCACCTTTATCAATTTCTTGTTTATCATGTTAATTTAATAAATCTTTGTTTTACATCAGGTATCATTTACCAGATAAGTGTTATTCTTCATATAAATTGTCTCTTGGTTATAAATTTTATATTGAAATATGATGTCTTAATCTTTTATGTTCTAAACATGTATGTTGAGTGTTTGTAAATCTTTTTAAAAAGATGACCTTGACTTTTGACTTATGACCATAAAACCTGCTAAGCTTCTCTCTTTAGTCATAACAAGTATCAAGTTTCAAATGCTTTCCATATAGGATTTGGTCTTTATCTTGTTCACAAGTCTTTGTTAAATACAAAGACAGACGGGCAGACACCAAATCATATCATTATATGTCCGATTTTCGTCAGACTCACCAAAATTTTCCCTCAACTATATAAATATGCAGTTTAGATGCTTGTATGATCAATATCTCTATCATGTTATATGAAGGTATTGATTTGAGAAGGACACAGTGTCTATTTGGGACTTTGATTATATCTGATAATTTATACATCTTAATGAAAACTGTGTAAATTAGCTAAATTTCTTGATTATTACAAGATTTCGGCAACTTGGAAAAAAATTGAAGGCTCTACCCCACTTATTTTTTTATTTTATGTTTTTATCTATTATTTAAACTATTGAATACTATCAATATGTTTTGTTTATCAGGTGGACTGAAATTTTTATGAGCTTTTGAAAATAGGTTAAAATCCGCTTTTGAGTATTTTTGAAATTTGTACATTCAATGCCATCTTCAAGAACATTACATATGATAGCGATTTAATTTAAAATTATTTTATTGCTTGTAATTTATACTTTGATTCTATATGAAAAATAATAAATCACTGAAAATAATGCGTTCTTTACTTGAAATTAAACATATTAGTTTTAATTTGCCGGATTTTGGGTATTTTGAGGTCGTAAAATGTAGAAATCCGGCTTAAAATTAGAAAATAGGTTGCCATGGTAACCAATAAAAATTTTTTTAAATTGAATTTTTTTGGGGGGATTTTAGGTCAAAACTAATGTATTTACAAAAAATTTTGAAAATCTGAACTCATGTCTGCCACACCAGTATGGTGTTTTTTTGGTCCTTACAGAGAATTGGTGTTAAGACTCTACGGCTTACCACCAAAGATAGTCGACATCATTCAAACACTACAATGAAGGATTCCAATGTAGAGTTATTGTTGAAGGTGAAACAACAGAGTGGTTTCCCGTAACATCTGGCTTAATACAAGGGCGTATGATGTCACCGATGCTCTTCCTTGCTGCCATCGATTCGATGATGAAAAAACAACTAAAGATAATGACACAGGAATAAGATGGAGAATGGATACTAAGCTTGAAGATCTAGATTATGCTGACGATCTATGTCTAACATCGTCCACTCAGCACCAAACACAAGTAAAAACAACAAAATTATATGAAACATCAAAGAGCCTGGGACTTAATATCAACCAGAAAAAAAGACCAAAGTCACGAGAATCAACGCAAGAAATGACCCAATAACAGTGAATTGAGAAGACCTAGAAGATGAAGACAACTTCACATACTTAGGAAGCATAGTGGCAACATCTGGAGGAACAGACTAAGACATCATATCATAAATCAACCAAGCCCGTCAAGTGTTTGCAATGTTAAAGCCAATGTGGTCATCTTCTAAAATTACCATCAGAACAAAGCTTAGATTATTCGATAGTAACGTAAAATCAGTGTTACTATATGGTTCAGAGTGTTGGAAGCTACGGAAAGATCAAGTCAGAAAGATAAGAGTGTTTGTGAATAGATGCTTAAGAGCCATATTCAAGATCAGATGGCCAGATGTAATATCTAACAAGAACCTTAGAGAAATGTCAGGACAAGAAGACATAATAACAGAAATCGCTAGAAGGAAATGGAGATGGGTTGGACACGTACTTAGAAAAGATCAACAAGATCTAACAAGAGAAGCCATCTTTTTGACAGCTGATGGCAAAAGAAAAAGAGGAAGGCCAAAAACAACATGGCGCAGGACAGCAGACAGTGAGCTGAAAAAATTGGGCTATCATGGAAGACAGTGGAGACAATTGCCAAAGACAGAACGAGATGGAGAGAATGTGCGGTTGCCTTATGTGCCACTTGGCATGAAGTGGACAAAGTAAGTAAGTAATCACGTTTACAGCACAATTACTCTGATGCATTGCATTATTTCAGATAACAGCACAATAACTTTGATGTATTACATTATTTCAGATAACAGCACAATGACTTTGATGTATTGCATTATTTCAGATAACAGCACAATAACTTTGATGTATTGCATTATTTCAGATAACGGCACAGTAACTTTGATGTATTACATTATTTCAGATAACAGCACAATAACTTTGATGTATTACATTATTTCAGATAACAGCAGAATAACTTTGATGTATTACATTATTTCAGATAACAGCACAGTAACTTTGATGTATCACATTATTTTAGATAACAGCACAATAACTTTGATGTATTACATTATTTCAGATAACAGTAGAATAACTTTGATGTATTACATTATTTCAGATAACAGCAGAATAACTTTGATGTATCACATTATTTTAGATAACAGCACAATAACTTTGATGTATTACATTATTTCAGATAACAGTAGAATAACTTTGATGTATTACATTATTTCAGATAACAGCACAATAACTTTGATGTATTACATTATTTCAGATAACAGCAGAATAACTTTGATGTATTACATTATTTCAGATAACAGCAGAATAACTTTGATGTATTACATTATTTCACATAACAGCAGAATAACTTTGATGTATTACATTATTTCAGATAACAGCAGAATAACTTTGATGTATTACATTATTTCAGATAACAGCAGAATAACTTTGATGTATTACATTAATTAAGAAAACATCAGTGATCAGCAACTCATTTGAAATTACTGAATGTAAAAACTTGTAATCAATATATATTTAGATAGGAATAATAGATTATGAAGTTAATTATTACAATTAATAATATCAACAGTAATGGATGCTGCTTATAACTCTGTTGTTTTAATGACAATAGGTATGACAGCAGCCCCGTTCCATCATGGAGACTGACATACCTTTACGAAAATTTGATATAACTCATAATTTGTTGTACTGACAGTACTTTTGAACGTAATAGGTAAAACAATCAGTGAAATACGCATATGACTTCATTTTCACAGCTGCTGTTATGGTCCTTTATGATATAGCAACACAACAATATTAGGAAAGTAATCACAACAGATACTTCCACCCTATACGACACGTGTTCGTAAACAAAATGACTGTTGTCCTATCTACATTATTTCATATGCCCTGGGGCAAAATTTTTTGTCCAATTATTTTCAATAGTACAGACATGTCATTGGAACAATATATCATTCTGTTGATATAGGATAATATCATGTCAACATTTTTCAGTCACTATATAAATGTCTCATAGAGCAGTCTAGCTTCAAGCTTAAAGAACAAACCTTTTCTCTACATAAAAGTAATGTTTACGCATCTAAATTATCATGAGTATCGATTGCCTGTATACGTCAAACAAGAAATGGCATATAATTTACATGTCATTGAAAACAATATAAAACGCAAATCGGGTACGTGTTTTGAAATTTCCTATAGTTGTTAATTACCACTTTTTTAAACAGTACCCGTAAAGGGTTATCATAGAATTATGCTAAGATAAATACAAGACATTACAATGCAATACATATTACTGAAACGTTGTGAGTAATATATATATATATATATATATATATATATATATATATATATATATATATATATATATAATATATATATATATATATATATATATATATATATATAAACAGTTTCCCCTTTTATTATAGTTTCTAAATCATATATTTACATTATGTTGATAAATATTTTAAAGTAAATTGGCTAACCAAATATAAATTTATCATGAACACTTATTGAATTTTGTCTCGTTCACAGTATCTTCTGGTTTACCATGCTAAAGAGGAAAGTCAAATTGACATTAACACCGACTCCATTAATTGATTAATATAAAGATACCGTACATGTAAATCACTACTGATCTCTTCATTGCGCAGCAGAACGTTATGTGTACTAATAGGTTGAATTCTGTAAAGATTCTCTACAATTATTATACCAGCTAAGTAAACAGCGCAGAAGTACCGAAGAGATAATCACATCTGGAAGTCCAATAAGTTTTATGACTAGAAAAATACATCTTCATCAGACAGAAAACGACAAAAGAATTTATGAATTATATATCTATATATCGTAATATCTCACACACATTGACATTTTGCAAATACCATATTACCTTACTAAGTTCAAAGCAAATGAACGTCTTATCATAATAGGAGGAAGATCAGACCGAGACAAGATCTATTCTATATTTTGTTTACAAAGTTTAGTTTAATATAATCCAATCCGTAATTGATCACCCTTATAGATATGAGCAATGAATTACAAGTCTTCTGATGTCTTAAGGTATATCCCAAGCTATGTGTTCATAAATGAAAAAAAAAAAACGGAGTTCACAAAAATTTGACGATATGCCAGATTTCATAGTTGAGGACATTTTATCTGATAAACATTGTCTGGGTAATACATATTGGAACATACGTGTATAAAGTTTGGTACACCAAATGGCATGCGCATTTCGGCAATTCATGTCTCTTCAGTGATTCTCATGGTCTGAACTGTGGAAATCGATAATATAGCCATGTGAAGAGCAAACACATTACCAAATGACCTAATAGTCAGAGCCACCCGACCTACGGACGGTTCAGCATTCCTTAGTTTTAAAATAATTTACAAACTTTTAATGAAAAGAATATCACAAATTTGTATCTAGATATCATGTTATCATACGACATCATGATCCTCTGAACGCCTCATCTCATGACATAGGGGAGGATTTCACTTTCATCACCTCAAACTTCTCTTTTTGAATAGCAATATCCATTATATATATATTGTATATACATACACCTTGAGGTGGAAAAAAGACTAGGTTATTTGAAAGGTCATAAAATACGATCACGAATTCCATTATGCAGTATAAATATCTCAATCCAATATCGTCAGAAGGTCATGCCATCGAAACTAAAATCTTTAATTTTTTAATTCGATGAAATGAAATTATCGGAATCTTTGTTCTTCCTAAGTTTGAATATTTGACATCGTAGAAATGGGGATTATACATTCCGCTGGAAACACATTGCTGAAAAGTTACTTTTCCGAATTTAGATAAATAAGCTGAATAGCTGTTAAATTTTGTAGAAGTCTAGTGAGGCTTATGGTATCTGTAACCCTGAGTGTAAAGTTAGAAAGGAATAGTAGATTCTTTTGCATGGAAATCCAAAACGTTACTACAGACTGGAGCAAAATGAACCAAGTGAGAAAGACATATGATTGAAGATAGGATAGGGACATCGCCATCTACCTGTAGAAATTTACAATAGGAAATCTAATGCTAACACATTTTTCATTGATGCTTTTGTGTAAATTTTGTCAATAATCTAATTAATTTGACGTACTGGGCCTGTTTCACTGAAATTCAGTTGAGTAGATGTTACTAACTTATATTTTGAATTCAGAGTTATCAAGTGATAATACAGTGTCTAGATAGATGTGTCATATGTCAATGAGGTAGAAACCTTTAGATAGATGAAGTCAATATATGAAATTCCTGTTCTAGCAATACAAAAATGGGTCTGTAATAAAGTACATTTCAGAAGTCTCAGAAGACTTTATATTAAGGTTGATGACGTGAGAATCCATGGTATACTCAGTCAAAAGTCAAAATGGATATAGGCATCATTTTTAATGATAGGCCTTGTGTTTAGGACACCTGGTTGTCTTTGTTTAAACTCTATGTTAGTAAATGGTGTACCGTGACTCCGTTGCATTCTCCTGCATTCCATTTATTTCATCGGAAAATACACAATACCTCTATAATGATTTACGTACAATACAATACGGACTGAACTTTTCACAAATGAATGTACCTCATTATGTTCAAATTATAAATTCAGACAATGTTTTATCACAACTGAGCCAACCTTTCAAAAGGAAGACATATGAATGTATAGATGGCTTACACATCATCATGATATCAGTCTTGAATTTCACGTAATATTACAACATCTATTTGTCATAGTTCATCCTAACGTGTTAATGAAAAGCACAGTGTCTGGATGCTAACCATCTTAGTCTTAACCGTTCTAAGTGTTTATGTTCTTAATATGAATTCACATGACATACTTTTGGGCATAACATTACAGGCTATATCAAGATAATCAAAAATGAAGCCTTTCACCAATAAGTACTCACAAGCCTGGAATGATTTAATCAAAATCAATGGCACCAAACTTACACATATAAATAATGAATACTGAAGAGGAATAAGCCAAAAATTTGATCAAATAGACATGTGGAATTAGGAACAGTGTCTCAATGGAATAAATGTTTAAAAATAATATAATCTCGAATTTGATGGATACTTCTTATACTTTATTTTTAATGTATGTCAATTTCATTACACTGATCTGACGGTAAGTGAGAGAGTAATGCCCATAAACCGGTGGACCACTTCAAATTATCGTCGTATATCGGTGTTATATAGTAGTTTTTTCCCCATAGTAGTTTTTCCCCCCGGAAAAATGGCTATATAGTAGTTTTTCCCCCTTACGTAACGGTTTGGAAATTATACACATTCGTTCTGTATCAGTCAGATAACAATTGAAATAAAAATGTACTATAGTAATAACCTGTGGATTAAACTGATGGTGTTATTGTTAACGGGTTTCTGTATACTGTTAAGGGTTTTGTTTGCGCGCGTGTGTGTGTATTTATTTTTTGTTTTATTTATTTATTTACAAGTCTTTCTTTTTTATATATTTACCATAGTATGCTATTTTCTTCTATTATTTCATTGTAAAAATTGTCGTTTACTTGCGTATAGCTGTCAATCATGACGTCAGGCTGTGACTCAAGATTCGATCCCAGGCAACTTTTCGTAATACATCATAAGTAAACTAGGAATTTATCAATCAAAATTTTCCAATGACAAAAATAAGAACTGAACGTGCAAGAATTCCTTGAACATTCATTTCCTAAATAAATTAATACTGATGCATTATATATATCACAATATTGCTCATCATACAGAGTACATGATGAACATGAAAACAACAGAAGGGAATTCCACCCAGGTGTCGCGATTTGCAATCTACGACAAGGCTTGTCTAGTCGCAGATGTTGTAAATCATGATAACAAGAATATGATTTCCTTGTCCTTTACGCAAAGTATGAAAGGTTTCATCTTAAAGTATCTATATGCTAAGTTTCAAAGCTCTACACCCTTTTGTGTAGAAGATATAGTCAAGGTAAAAGTTTTTGAAAAGTAGGTCACACTTCAAGGTCAAGGTCATTAGGTCAAAAGTCATGGTCCAAAATTAAAGATCTTATCACAAGTAATCTATATATGAAGTTCAAACCCCCTTCTCCTTTTGTACAAAAGATACAAAGTTTAAGTTTTTGAAAACGTCGAGGTCAAAGTCACCAGTTAAAAATCATGGTCCCAAATAAAAGGTCTCACCACAAGAAAACTATCTGCGGAGTTTCAAAGCCTTGTACCTCTTGGTACAAACGATATAGTCAAAGTTTTTGCCTCAGGGTAAGAGTCACAGACAGGTCAAAAACTAGATGCCCCCCCCCCGAATTTCATTCCGGTGCATAAAACGAACTTGTTTTTCTTTTTTTCCATTTGTATATATAGAGATTTCTCGGATTAAATAAAGATATCTCGAATGAAATTCTAGTAGATAAATCTCTGTTCTAAATATATGCATTTGTATTTGGAAAAGAGGTTAAAATTGAAGACATTAATACTTAAGAAAATGAGATATCTCTAAATTAATTGGATATATCTCCGTATAAAAAGTTGAGATATCTCTATTTTAAATAGAAATCTATTTATTGTTAACAAGGTAACAAGCTGGATTTACTTACAGGTATGTGTGAAAAGAAAATCCGGAATTTCACATTGGGGGGAAAATCCACTATATAGTAGTTTTCCCCGGGGGACAAATGACTATAAGAGGGGGGAAAATGGCTATATAGCCAAATTTCCCCCGGGGGAAAAACTACTATATAGCCATTTTTCCCCCGGGGGTGGGGGACTACTATATAGCCATTTTTCCGGGGGGAAAATGGCTAGGGGGAAAAACTACTATATAACATCGGCACTCTGTCTTGAAATATTTTCGTGACATCCATGATGTCTTCGTATTTTTTTTTTTTTTTTTTTTTGCTTTTTTACCTTTACCTTAGCAAATTCTGTCATACGACCCACATCTCCCTTTTTCTATGAAATTTTAATATATTGCCTTGACCACAAGTTACAAGAATGCTTTAGATTTTACCAGGAAAAGCTGTGCACTAATTAACAGATGCACAAGACTTCCGTTTAAGATCTAGTTTAAGATCTAGATCAAGTCAATAAACAGCTGCACAAGACTTCCGTTTAAGATCTAGATCAAGTCTTTTGACTTTTCGACTCTTTACACTACGATCCCTCATCAGATATTAAAAGACAGATTAGCGGAAATTATTCAAAATGCATTTACTAGTAAAAACGGAAGCCGCAAAGTCAAATATATAGTAATAGGCCACGTTAAAACTTACTTTGTTAGGGAAAATTTTGACTCCAAAAATAAATACACTGAAACAGCTGTCATCCAGATGTTGAACTTTCTTATCGATAACATTTTTGTGGTGTTTGGAGGTAAGGTTTTTCAACAAATTGTCGGCATTCCAATGGCCACTAACTGTGCTCCGCTTCTGGCTGAAATATTCCTTTACTCATACGATGCTGAATTCATTCAGTCTTTGCTTTCGCAGGGAAAAAACAATTGGCTCTTGGCTTCAATTTTACTTACAGATATATAGATGACTTGCTTTCAATTAATAATCCTTCATTCGCGGATTACCTTAGCATCATCTATCCAAGTGAACTTGAGGTCAAAGAAACCACTACTTCGTATTTAGATATTATGTTGTCTTTCGACATTAATGGTCAATGGAACACCTCACTCTATGACAAACTTGACGATTTCAATTTCGCTATCACAAACTTTCCTTTCATAAGTAGCAACATTCCATCATCGCCCGCATACGGCGTATTCATATCTCAGTTAATACGTTATTCCAGAGCATGGTCAAATTACAATGACTTTGTTCTGAGGGCTAGGCGACTTTCAGTTAATCTGCTCAACCAGGGTTATATATGTGCTAGACTAGCAACGTCACTGAGGAAGTTCTACGGTCGATACGAGACTCTTATTACTCCATATGATATCTCGTCTGACTTTTAAATGATATTCTGGACTGAGACCGATTCCGATCATTTTACACAGATTTGACACCTTCTAATCTAGAAGGTTACCTACTTCGACTTCTCCATATATAAATACATATTGAATTTACACGATTTGACCCTTTCTATTGGGTATATGTGACGGGTGTTGCTAGCAAGCAGGAGATGCTCACTCTCCCCGGGCACCTGATCTCACTCCATCACAGGGGTTCACCTATGCTCTTCAAGTAGACATATTTTGTTATTTTCCAGTTGTTTTTCATTTTCACTGATTTTGTATGTCCTCTGGTTTCATGATTTTCGGACTTGTGGTTTGGATTTATCCATCATCTTTACATTGAAATATTATCCAGTACATAATAGGACATATGATAACTTGTCTAGAAATATGTCACATTTACCGACGCGGAATCGTCATTTTCCTCCCCTCAGTTCCGGATTAACGGTGCCCGTTCTAGGCACTATTCCTGAGGCTCAGCCTCTTTCAATTTCTTAATGTGTTAACAACAATTCTTAATTGTTGTTTTAATCAAGTATGTTAAGTCCATAGATAAGTAGGGTAGTCTTTGTGATGTTTAACTAAGCATTGTCAATTAATAATTTGTCCTATGTACTAAAAGGATGTGTGAACAAGTGATTAAAGTAAAGCGTTTAACCTAGTGTCTAAAAACAGAAAGGTGCCGTTGCATTGACCAGCATAGCGGAGTGCCGTGTGCAAAAACAGTGATATAGAAGTGTCCAGACACGTGCCATGCAGCTTACTGCGTGTGGTACCGTGTGCAAACTATGTGGCTGTGTCGTAGTCGCGCATCACTAAACATAGAAGGACGGAAATGAGATGTATGCTGATGAAGTGCTATTAAATATTATGTTAGACATTGAAATTTGTATTATTTGTACAGTAAAATAAAAAAGCAATCATGAAATAAATAAATTCATTAAAAAATATGTAATAATAATATATAAATGAAAATAAATAAAACTAGAGACGAGCTCGTTGCTAAAGCAATGAGTAGGTTTCCCAAGTTAAAGTCAAGCAGCGAAGCTATGATCTTTTATTCTAATACACATACGAAGTCTTAATGATAAGATGTCCACATGTTTGACCAAGAATTGCCCCTCTGCTCGAATAAACAATCCAAAATAAAGTTAAGCGATAACTACGGAAAAGAAAGGTACATGCACACCACGGATTTATTAATAGTCTGCTTCTGCTCATATTTTGTATGCCATTATTACTTAACATTCTAAACTCAAAATATTGCGCGTGAGCACGCGACCACGTTTAGTGATAATTTCATCAAAATTGGCTGATAAATAAGGAAGCTATTTATACCCAAGTATTTGACATTCTAGGTGGCGTACGGGAGCGGGACCACATTCAGTAAGCCCGTAGACTGATCTGGCGATATGGCCTGGTTAGGGTATCATCGCTGCGGGCTTATAAACGGAAATTTTAAAATATGAGGAAAACGCCTCTAAAGAAAGAAAAATTAATTTAAGAATAGCTCTATCTTTAATAGTAAGCAAGAAACCTCTGCCGACATAAAACGGTGGAAAAGGAATAATAATAATAAAGAAAGGATGGTAGAATAATAAAAGGTTTCACAAGAGAAACCTAATAAAATAAATAAATATATACAACATATTTATTTATAAAAACTGGTTTCTTGAATTGGCTACATATTGAGCGTTTCTCTATGAGCTAGATAGCTCATAGAGAAACTGTCAATATGTAGCCAATTCAAGAAACCAGTTTTTACTAGACTAGTGCTTTGTATATATTTTCTATCTTTCTTTTCGTGTCTTTATATTTATGCAAGTGTTTGTATGTGTGTGTCCTGAAGAAGAAGCAGATTGCTTCGAAAATTGGGCAATTTTTTAATTGTTTTAGTATCGTTATCCCTTACCTGTGCTATATATATATATATATATATATATATATATATATATATATATATATGTATTATATATATTATATATATATATATATATATATATATATATATAAACAACTTGAATTATCGAATTATCAGATACAACTAGATCTAATCACCTTCATACAACAATAGATAATGAATTTTAATAAATTAATGAATTTCAAAACATTTGAACTTGTCTCATATTATCATCTTTTATCCTGACATTTTTGGGACAGAAAAAAGAGGAGTTACTGGCTCAGTCACCATGGAGCTATACAATACATGAATATCAATAATATACTAGCACATATAACACATTACAAAAATATTTGATAGTAGTGCAATTACGATACCGACTTAGGACGGTCATTTAATTTGACAAAAGCCAAACAAATTGTGTGGTTAACCGTGTACAGGCCCAACTTCCCACTCACCGTAACGTGCATTTAAAAATTTATAAATAATCCTCCATGTAAAAAACAAGGGTCAACAGGTATCGCATATTGAGAGATCATAAAAATATAAACACATCATGATATAAAATATATGCGACATCAATATGATAAACTGTGCTCTGCCAGTCTGAAAGTGAGCTTAGACCCTAGATCTGTAGGAGTCCCTATTAACAGAGGGAACGAGGTTCAGGACCATGTCTCCTCTGAAAGAGGTTTGGACAAGGCCCGTCATATAGTCCCATCGCCCTGTTAGTCAGCGTGCAACGTTCAAGTAAAAGTCTGAATAATGCTGTAGAGGGGCCTTCAGGCATAATTATCTTTTTGTGTTACCGCTCTTTAATAATCACCTGACGGTCATTGTTGCATAATTAATGGGCTCTGTTGGATTATGTTAGATTGATATGGTTGAGGATCGCTAACTTAACATGTTGGCTCATAGATTGCAACACTGTTTGAATTCCTTGTACTATCCTAATAAATATATCACTATCAGTTCATATTTTATCGAATCTTAGTTTGTCGACTTTAGGCTTTTGGGCATATGGGTTTATTTTATCGCTCTTTAAAAATTAATGGTCACAATTGTATAATTAATGGGCTGAGCTGGATTATGTTAAAGTGATATGGTTGAGAATCATTGACATACCACGTTGACTCAGAGTTTGCCATTATATTTGAATTCTTTATATTATCCCAAAGGTATGGCTTTTGGTTCATATTTGATAAATTCTCTATTTAATGGCATAAGATTGATATTGCCGTGAATTATTATTTAATATATTAAAATTGTTTTTGTTTGCATACAACGCCATTTATCGGGGACACCAATCACAGTACCATGTGGAACCGCAAGTCAACTAGTGAGTCGGTCATACATGCTGTCGGGAACAAATTCTCAATGGGAACTGTAGTCTGTCGGAGCTTTGATCTTTGTAGTCCCCCCCCCCTCCCTAATTCAGTGCCGTCTCATGAAGCTGGAATGTTACTTTTATTAAACTTTCTTCAATATAAGGATTTGGGTAACCTTGTTAGTCAGGTACTGTAGACTCTGTGTACCAACTAGTTGATATTATCTCTACAATCCATACCTTACGGCATAATGTATCCCATATGCTTTAGGAAAAATCTTGTAAGGCCTTTACATGTATGTATATCAAGCAACGTTCCTTGAAAATTAAAAATATTTAGATGCTGATATAAAGTGATGGTCCGACAAATAAAATGTTGACATACATTTTTAATAGACAATAGTACATGTATTTGCAATCAGTGCACAAAGACCAATTCCAACAAGAATGCTCAAATACAAGAATGATGTAGGTCGAGGAAATGAAAAGCTTGAGTACTAGCCTCGACTTAAACAGAATTTCACAATCGATCAACTTCTCTGAAAAAGGCTAAGTAGTTATCCATTATATAGATGCACGTTATGCCACATCTTGGATGAATCAATCCAAGGTGTTGTTATGATTTCAGCATGCTCTAAGTTGATGTCTAGATATTTCAATTGGTTGATTGGGGTTTTTTTTTTTTTCGTCGCTTTCAACAATATTTCAGTTATATCGCCACATGGAATCAGGAGGTTACAAACCTCTTAAACATAGTGGCGCAACCCGGGAATGGAACCCAGATCGTCGGCGCCACAAGCCAATCGCTTAACCACTGCACCACGCCTGCCCCCAAGATATTTCAAAGGTTGTTTACTCATATACCATCGGTTACAATTACGATAACAAAAAACCCCATCATATTCATTATGAAAAGTTTGCTTAGTCCTTGTTGAATAATCTTATTCCATGTCTGATGTAGTTTGAATGACCAATTACTGGTTACTACACCAGAGAAGTGTATCAAGGGCATTTGACACTGCCAAAAACTGCAAATTACACGATCCTCCCACCATATTGCTATTTATCAGGGCAAAAGTTACGGTAGATCTAATGGTTATCCTGTATATTGTCGTCGCAGCTGGTAATTATCTGCAGTTACCTTTTACTAATAATGAGCCTGCATAATTACATATATTTACATATATATTACCAGCGAGGTTCTTTTATGAAATACAGTACGTCATTTTGAAAACAGTTAATGGGTCAGTGTTAGTGCCGGTCATTTCACTTTTCTTCCACTCCTCTGTTGTAGAAAGGCTGATTATTTTGACAAATAATGAGGATTACTATGAATATAGGAAAAACGATTATCTGTTATGTTTACAAATATACTAGATCTTAATCCAAAACATGCTTGAAAAGTACTCAAAAACATGCCCACACATATGTGTTTTAGATTGATCATACGTGAGGGTAGTTATGTAAAGGACATTGGTCTAGATTGAAATGTGCAGTAAATGCGCCCATATGTCTAAACGTTTTATCGATAAACACCTTCCAGAATAGCGTCCCTTAAATCGCCTCTACTACCTTAAACTAGTCACCGTTCCTGAAAAATTTTTGGGGAAAAGGCGCCAAATTGTGGTAACCGTGCATGGGAGGTCATCCTAGCATCACTTCCAATTCCAATTCCGGTGGTTTATTTACCAAAGATATTGCACAAACATTGATGTTTTTACACATACTCATTCCTGGAAGGTGCTGCTGCTCGTGCGGCCAAACTGTGTAATATCCAACATCCAAATACTTCAACTTCCGCCTTAATGACAACTCTCTAAGTACCATACTATCAACAAATTAGGGCCGTGTAGAGCTATATATATATACTGTGCAAATTCAAATAGGGCGCAATGTCGCTTTCAAATATCTTTGATAGGGTCTGCCGACACTTTGTGGCGGTGACTGTTGGTTGCCGTTATCACTTTCGTCAAACAACGGTCAGGTGGCGTACATGCGACCCTATCTACAACTTAATTATCAGACATTAGTGAGATATTGTAAATGAACTTTGTTATATTATGTTGTATATTGAATGATAAATTGATATGATTGATTGATTGATTTGTGAAAACTATATATATTGTGTTACCGAAAATACATATGCGATTACCCTATGTATTTGCTGCCACAGGTTAACCCTCGACCCGGTAACACAATGTGTCTATCGATTGTTAGGGGGCCAGCCCGTACATGTGTTTGGCGCCCCCCACTTGTTACACAATTTGTGTATTGCTTGAAGATGATTTACAATGTATTTCTTGGAAAAGTATTAATTGATATATCATAATTATTAATTGGAAATTTTAGGAATACTAAATTTAATTGTACGCCTCCGCGGCCCAATATTGAATGACATTAGCCTAGGTACACCAGTCAGAAACACCCACTTATTTCATCAAGGGAATTGCTCAAATGTTTACCCTTCTGGATAAGATGATACACATACCGTATCTATGAAGAATTCATGTATTATCTGCTAAGATTCAGGTGTACAATGTTGTAAAATTAAAGCTGCCAGTACGAAGAGGAACTGTGATATGGACACTGCTAATGAAGTGTGATGTTCATTACAATGTCTCCAATACTTTGGTTTATGCATTGAAATATTGAGCACATTATTTCTCACCTACAAAAGTCTTCATTTGTTTTAAGGTGTGTACAGTTTCAACTGCAATCATTTCACAAAACCCTGCGCAGTGTAAAACTCGCAGTTGAAAAGTATGAATTATGCGATATTAAACCCTTTTCCTGACGTAGTCCGAGATTCTCTGCCCTTCTCCCACCTTTGATATCGGCGGTTTGAGGAGGAGGGTCAGAGAAACTTTGCTCGTCGAAAATTGGAATTTTCACTGATACCAGCTGGTATCGGGATATACAAACTTCTGGCGACATATAGCGAACTGGTAACCTATAACCCAAAAGCTGAACATCTAAATTACTCGATCGTAGCGATGTCATTTCCAAATAAGATCTATAAGCTCTGATAGCTGCCGTTTTATCTGAAAACTTCTGAGTATAACAGGAGATATCGTATGTCATAATGTTGCATACGTATTAACATCAAAGAGTCGGAAAGAAATTTAAGGTTAAATGTAGTTTTATTCTTCAGCGTTATTGTAAAAGGTAATTTTGGACGTTGGGCGCCTCCACAATATTCATAAACTTCTGATTTATAACCACCGTGTTGAGAAGCATCCTGTCCTATCTGGGGTTTGATGAAAATAAATGTCAGACAATACACCACTAAAAGCTTTTCATTGTTTTTTATTGTTAAGATAAGAAATAAAATGTTGGACTTCTCTAGTGTCTGCAGATTCATGCTTAAGCCGGTGCTAACTAAATAGTTTGCACCAAAATGTATTTGATACTTGTTAAACGCCACGAAAGTATCACAAATTGTTCAAAATATATATATATATATATATATATATATATATATATATATATATATATATATATATATATATATATATATATATATATATATATATGTATGTAGGTATGTATGTAAAACATAAACCACCCATACAAAATGTCCATAATCTGTTTGGGTATACTTGTATAACATTAATAATACACTCGTTTCATCAATCACCACCTCTAAATTGTTCACAATATACAACCAAACATAAATTATACACCATCATTTATTGATTGATTGATTTTTGTTAAACGTCACACCACGAATATTTCACGTATGTGGTGACGGTATCTGCCTGATGCGGGGCATACAAATTTTGACCTTTGCAACAGACCCACCCGAAGCAGTGAGGGATCTTTAACGTGCCATGACACGGTGCCTCGGTTTTTACAGTTTCATCCGAAAGACATGACACCGGCTTATTATACACCATTAAAGTGACTATATAATACTCGTATAACATAGACAACCCCCATCAAAGTGCCCATAATATACTCGTATAACAAATAACCACCATCAACTTGCCCATAATATACTCGTATGACATGAAAAACGTCCATAATTTACACGTATAACATTAATAACTACCACCAAACTCTTCACAACCTATTCGTGTGACTTCTTGTTAGTGTAGAACTGATATCAACTCAATCTTTTATGCTATACTATTGTCATTGTTGAGTTTGTAGAAAAAATGTTTGACTATAGTGTTTTTAAACCCTTGTCCTTTTGTTGCAACTGTTTGATTTTGTATAGTGTATGTCAACATCCATCATTTATGACCATGGTTGAACTATTTTTGTGTCTTTTGTATAGTTTTGGTAATTATAGCAAGTGGGGTCAGCAAAACATGAGACACTGATCCCTAAACTTAGTCTCGCCTCTGATTTCCAGAAATGTCAACCGGAGTACCTCTTTGTTTTTTATTTATTTTCATTTTTCAAATCAAGACATTGTCTTTCTTATACTCTGTAAATAATTTTTGATGAATATCAATTAATAGTTTCGATACTTCCATATATCTGACATTAACAGTTATAATAATAAATATGAGTACAGACATTTGTGTATTAATTCAGAGCACCATATGTGCATTTTGTCAAAATATGTCTTTTCGGTAATGCTCAAGACCGAATCTGAAGAAATCTTAAGCGTGCATATTCAAAGCGCTGACTAATTACAATACTGACTTGAAATTAAGAGTCAAAGAACCAATCTACGGACAATGTTGTGCATGAATAATTAAGAAAACAAAACTTATACGATGCAATTCATTTTCGATCCTCAGATTTGTTTGAAACCTGCTTTGATTTAAAGGGTAATCTTATAAAGTCAATAAATATGTTGCACCTGAATCAGGTGATCATTTTAATGATAGAATTGATTACTGGTGGTAGGCTTAGCCTCATTATTTCAGATCAACGAATAGTACGATAATGTCAATATTATCTTGTTGATTTGGGAGATCGGTGGTCGAATTCGCTAAAATGCCAAGCGTAATACGTTTCTAAAAACTACTTGTGTAAATTACAAACAAACATTGTTGACTTGATTTATTCCGGGAATTGATTGGATTTTCATTGAATCGAATTCAATACAATAAACTAACTACGTTAGGTACGATCAGAAACAAGATTATTCGGTTACAATGTCTCCATTTGTCTGAGATCTTGATAATCACGTATTTTTTTTTTTTTTTTTTTTTTTTTGTTCAGTGGTTTCTGCACCAAAACTAATGCCTTTAATCAAATTTGGCATTTTGATATGAGATGTACTTTCTTTTATTGATGCAATATAAATGCCTATATAGGGGAAACAAAAAATAACTTATTTTTCTTTCATTATCACTTCTTGTTTTAATCATCTTTTAATTTAAACTGAGTGAGGACATCTCGCAACTATTTTCAATGGAGATATTTAAACGTAAACAAGATCATATTTTTGGGGGTTTTTTTCGGGTGGGTGGGACTGATTTCAAAACAAAAAATGGATGTACAGTAATATCATGAAAGATAACTCATATTTGCTTTAAGAACATGGAACGCAAATAATATTTCTCTAAATATTATATTGAAAAAATGTTTGTAGGTTGTCTGTGAGAGAATAATCTACTTCAGAAGGAGTTTTCCGTGGATGAAATACCAGAGCCGGTGTCTTAGAGTAAACCTTCCCCCATAGAAAATACCCCCCCTCCCCGATGTTTTTCTATATAGAAATTCAACCTCCAGGAATGAATAGTATATAGAAAATCATCACCCATGGTACATTGTCTATACAGAGATTTATCCCCAAGGGGGATAACTTACTACAGAGCATAAGCTCCCTTGTCATAGAAAATAATCTCCCCGGATAATTATCTCTATAAAACTTATCCCCCTTATCCGGAACCAATACGCATTTTTAAAACCGTCTTTTTAAATTTCTATCGACCATGCTACGTATCCGGTATATTTATATAGTGGTCAAAGCATAGTAATTCCATTTCCCATAGGGTCCCATGTTAAATTACCGAACTTCCAGCAAGATTTACACAACATCCTACATTTTAGCTATATATAATCCACATATCAAAATGTTTGTCAGACCCTCCTCTATCAGAATTTTAACAGTTTACCATAGGTTATCCACCTTAATTTCGAGAAAATTGTACTGGAAGGGGGATACCCCCCCCCAAAATTGGCAAAAATTCAAATGTAAACAACCACCCCTTTTTAGCTCATTAAATTTTTACAATAGCGAAATGAGATAAAAATTCATGATTTTACAGCAGAATCAATCTTTATTTATACATAGATCAAATAATTTCATCCAATCACAGCTCCCAATACATTGAATAGTAGTCCCTCTCTCCCTACACCACATCAGCCAATCACGGCTCTCGTTAATAACCTTACTTTGACCTATAGAGGCATTTAACTACTTTATCAAACTAGGAAAGCCGCTATTAAACAACAGTGTGTTGATTTCTGAATAAAATGACACAAATTTCATGAAAATCCATGCAGTAATTCATAAGCATTGCCACTTTAAAGATGCCTACCCCATCTGGAGTGTACTGAAAATGGGCACAAATTTGGATTAGGGGTCATGTCTAAGGGACCTGTAAACTGATAACACTTCATGACTTTTACCTGCTTTAGCCTTTCAGTTTTGAATAATACATTGAATAAACATGTTCTAATAAAATTTTAATCAATTTGTGAGTCATATTGATTTTTTAATAATACTCTTGAAAGCTAAATATGCCATTTTCTGTACAAAAATACAGACATTCCATGATGTTATTATTTCATGTAGAACTTTGGAGGTAAATGATGTTATCTACATTTCGGCTTAATTCGGTGTGTTTTTGACTTGTACGGGGAAGATCGTATGATAATTTTTATCGAAAATCCCAAAAAATTTACATCGAATTGCGTACTTTTACAAATTCAAGTTTCACAGTCCACAATGTAAAAAGTGCACAAAATCCAAAAAAATTGGGGTAAAATTCTGTAAATACTGTTTCAAATGTCTTAAATATCCAACACAATGGAATCAAATCAGTCATCCATGCAAAATACACAAAATTAATTTGTTAAAATTTGGCAAATTTAATACCTGAAAGCCTCAGACGTGTTTTTCAAGACATGCATGAAGGACACATTGGCATTGTTAAGACAAAGGCTATTGCTAGATCGTATATTTGGTGGCCGAAAATCGACCTTGATATCGAGGAATTATGTAATTCTTGCTCCGGATGTCAGAATCACAGTAACAAGCCTAAGACAGCACCAGTGCATCCCTGGGAACGGTTGCATGTCGATTTTGCAGAACCGTTTTTAAATACTATGTTCTTATAGTTGTAGATGCGTATTCTAAGTGGTTAGTCTATGCAGACTACAGCGGCATCAAGAACTATTGATAAATTACTCATACTTTTCGCGCAACATGGATTACCTGAACAGATTGTTTCAGACAATGAACCTCAGTTTGTTGCAGAGTAATTCCGCCCCTTTCTTTTCCTTAACCCCCCCCCCCCCCCCCCCCGAGAACGAATGGTCAAGCAAAACGTCTTGTTCAAGTTTCAAGAATGCGATGAAAATCGCTAAGGAAGATAATCGCATTTTAAGTTATACACTCAGTATTTTTCTACTTACATACCGAACAACGCCACATTCACTCACCATGGAAACTCCAGCAAAGTACGGCCGAAATTTACGTATTAGCTTTGATCCCTTAAAACCAGACTTCAACGCTAAAGTCTCCGAAGGTCAAGACCGCATGAAGCTTTGTAAACACTGTGGGAAGAAAGAATTTGATGCTAATCAAAATGTCATGGTATGCGACTATCTTTCACATGGTGAAAAATGGATTCCACTCACTATAAGTCAATTACAGCTCAAGTGAAAAGTCCGCCTAAGTCGATCCTGTCTAGTTCGTCTCGTTATCCGAGAAGAGAAATATTTAAGTGATTATACAGTGTAAAAGGGCATAATCCATGTGATGCTATATCACAAGTGTTCATTATATCGTTTTCATGTCACCTAACTTTTCTTTTGTTAAAATATTACACAATGCAAAAGGACATAATAATCCCGTGTGTAATCAGGACCTAAAAAGGACATTATAATCCCTTGTGTAAACAGGACCTAAAAAGGACATAATAATCCCTTGTGTAATCAGGACCTAAAAAGGTTCAATGTTTAATTCATATCTGCTTTATAATTTCATTATTATGTACTTATAACTAATTGCCATTTTATGATATACATGTATCTACCAAATAAGCTTAAACAATATCAGAATTGTAATTACATTTTTTGCATCATTAATATTCATATACAAAGACTCTAACATTGAACTTTCTAATATACATAGACAGTAATTTCATATTATATATTTTGAATTCATTCTCTAAAGTAAACCATGGTAACCGTTTTGGAATTAAAAGTGGAGGAATGTTATGTATTCGGATGTATAATTACTGATTTGGTTTATAATGTTATGCATAACTTGTGTATGAATACCTCACAGAAAGAAATAGTTCCAAAATGTCTAGTCAGCGGTATCGTGTCTTCTGAGCCCACACAACACCAATGTATTCTATGACCAGGGGCCTCGTTTTGATTGTCTTATCCAAACAACAGAATACCAATAATCTACTTTTGGGACTCGAAACCGAAGCATCTTGGCCGTGATCGAATAATGCTACCATCGTTTAATACTAATGAGTACCTCCCTCGTTCTTAGCTCTGTCCTTAGATGTGTTATTTGGCTTTTACTTTTAGCACGGTTCGGTAATGAATTTGCTCTGTAACTATCTATATTTTCAATTTAAACAGTTTAGACATTGAGCATCACCGAAGAGACAGAAGTTGTAGAAAAGCGCATATGATGCACCAAAATATATACACATATATATGTTCTGAAATTTGTATTATCATAAATTGATGTTTTTATCTATATTTATAACATAAAAAATTATAATACTGGACTCAAATATCTCTCAAGTCCAAACTTCTGCACTCCTGTCTATTCTGTCCACATTCGAGTAAATTGTCATTGCCACTTAAAATCTTTTTGTATATATCTAGTACTGCAGTTTAATTACCGGTGTACTATGCTTGTATGACACTTCAGTGGGTTGTAAGGTGACGTGTATCTACCCGAGTAAAAAGTCTGATGGTCCAAAGATATATTAGGAAATTTGTACATTTCCCTAGCATCGTTGTTGAAGAGTTAAACCATACCTTATGTTTGAAAACCTACATAATTATGTATTGAGTTTTGATTATTTACTATTGTAAATCTAAATTATTCTAAAAATTGAGAAGTATTTTCATTGTGAATAGCTCTGTCCTTAGATTTGTTCATACTCTGTCTCTTACTTGTTGGTCAATTTTGTGATGAATTTGCTTTTTAAAATATTTATACATTAGGAGCCCGTTTTACTAAACATCGTAAGTTAAGAAATTGTTCGTAAGTCATTCTTATCTTAAGATACGAAGAAAAACCTTCAGCAGATGTGATCATATAATTGTAACGCAACTTACCTAGTAATAAGCTAGGGAACTTTCTACATTGAAATTATGTAATCGTAAAAGTAAAACAACCAGTAGGCAAGCTCTATGGATACCATTTAATGAAGTATTCGTATTATATACTTTTAGATCCCAGAAATGACGAATCCAAAAACACTGACTGATTATTTCTGTACTCGTATTAAAAGAAATCTCACATGCTGGAATCCTAATTAACTGTGATCATTTTAGTAATGGATTTTAAAGCTGTAGTTAACGCAGTATTCTAGAGTCGTTCACCTTTAATGATTACATTTTTAAGATATCATTTATATGTGGAAGTACATAAAAGTTTTCTGTGAAGCATGAGGTTATCCATCCTTGAGAAAATTCTAGTGAAAAATACGTGCTTTTTCAAAAATTCTTTTTTTATTTGAGGAACATTTAAGACACAATTAAATTAGTGGTGTTAAAACATTACCAACCCATAAGTGTTTTGTTTGAGCAAGAAATCAAAATTGATATGATTAATTAGTATTTTGATAATTTCTGAGTCAAAGATATCATCCATTAGTTTGCATTGTACGGCCGATTTTATGTATATGAGCAGATTATAAACACTTCTTATTTGTAGTATATTAATTTTTCTTCATGCTTCAGTATCAGTTTTCGAAACCAAGAGTATTGCATTTATATTATGACGGCATCTGCTTGATGCGATGCACAAAAATAAGACTTTTGGAACAGACACAACCGAGGCAGTGAGGGATATTCTATGTACCACGTCCATCGTGACACTGAACCTCAGTTTTCACTGCGAACCTGTCCGTCACTAGCCAATCTCCTGACGGATAAACCTACGCCGGCTCTTCGTTCGTTTAAAGTAAAATGCAAAACGGTACAGATACAAAAGTGCACTGAACGATCCTTTTTAAGAAGTGAAAACAGAATGAAACAGAAAATTTATCAGTTTGTTTCTTTAATTACTTATTCATCTATTTCTTAATCAGTATATTTATTAATCGTACTATAACACGCTTGCTGAAATCTTATATTGTTTTACGTCTCATACCATTGTATTTACCTTATGACAAGTTTTTAAATCATTTTATTTTGTTATGCAATGGTGAAGAACCAAAAGTATTGATTTTATGAATTAATATTTAATAATATCAGAGGCAATTTTTCCTTCATTTTCATTTTATTTTCTTGGTGCCGCTCTATATGAAATTCCCACTATTGAAAACTCCTAATGATCTAAAAAAACTAAATTTTTAGTTAGGAGTATTTGATTATAGACAATACAGTATTTCATCTATAAGATTGTTATAACGAAGTCTTCAGTATGCATTTTATTTCTGAATGATAGTTTTAGAGGATTCTTCTTATCACACAGGAGCAATCATCTAACTAAATATTGGTCAAACGCAATCCAATAGTAGCGAAATCGATTCAAAGTAAAGAAAGGCGTTAGATAATTACAAAAATATACATCGGGTTATATTTCCTTAGTGTAATGTTAATCCAAAACTTAATGTCATCTACGTAGAAGAGATAATTGTCGGGATAAAATTACCTTGATTTATTGTTGAATATAGAAAGTTTCTTATGAAATGTTAACATAGTAATTCTACTTCGTATTTAGATATTATGTTGTCTTTCGACATTAATGGTCAATTGAACACCTCACTCTATGACAAACGTGACGATTTCAATTTCGCTATCACAAACTTTCCTTTCATAAGTAGCAACATTCCATCATCGCCCGCATACGGCGTATTCATATCTCAGTTAATACGTTATTCCAGAGCATGTTCAAATTACAATGACTTTGTTCTGAGGGCTAGGCGACTTTCAGTTAAGCTGCTCAACCAGGGTTATATATGTGCTAGACTAGCATCGTCACTGAGGAAGTTCTACGGTCGTTACGAGACTCTTATTACTCCATATGATATCTCGTTATCCAGACTTTTAAATGATATTCTGGACTGAGACCGATTCCGATCACTTTACACAGATTTGACACCTTCTATACTAGAAGGTTACCTACTTCGACTTCTCCATATATAGATACATATGGAATTCACACGATTTGACTCTTTCTACTGGGTATATGTGACGGGTGTTGCTAGCAAGCAGGAGATGCTCACTCTCCCCGGGCACCTGATCTCACTCTATCACAGGGGTTCACATATGCTCTTCAAGTAGACATATTTTGTTATTTTCCATTTGTTTTTCATTTTCACTGATTTTGTATGTCCTATGGTTTCATGATTTTTGGACTTGTGGTTTGGATTTATCCATCATCTTTACATGCACCAATGCTTTCCTTTAATAAATCTTGCCTTTGTGATACGAGATTTTACTCTTCTCAAGCCTGAATATGATGTGTAAAGATGATGGATAAATCCAAAGCACAAGTCCAAAAATCATAAAACCAGAGGACATACAAAATCAGTGAAAATGAAAAACAAATGGAAAATAACAAAATATGTCTACTTGAAGAGCATATGTGAACCCCTGTGATGGAGTGAGATCAGGTGCCCGGGGAGAGTGAGCATCTCCTGCTTGCTAGCAACACCCGTCACATATACCCAGTAGAAAGAGTCAGATCGTGTAAATTCCATATGTATTTATATATGGAGAAGTCGAAGTAGGTAACTTTCTAGTATAGAAGGTGTCAAATCTGTGTAAAATGATCGGAATCGGTCTCAGTCCAGAATATCATTTAAAAGTCTGGATAACGAGATATCATATGGAGTAATAATCTCGTAACGACCATAGAATTTCCTCAGTGACGTAGCTAGTCTAGCACATATATAACCCTGGTTGAGCAGCTTAACTGAAAGTCGCCTAGCCCTCAGAACAAAGTCACTTTAATTTGAACATGCTCTGGAATAACGTATTAACTGAGATATGAATACGCCGTATGCGGGCGATGATGGAATATTGCTACTTATGAAAGGAAAGTTTGTGATAGCGAAATTGAAATCGTCACGTTTGTCATAGAGTGAGGTGTTCAATTGACCATTAATGTCGACATAATAAAATCTAAATACGAAGTAGAATTACTACTTTCTGTGGTTTCTTTGACCTCAAGTTCACTTGGATAGATGATGCTAAGGTAATCCGCGAATGAAGGATTATTAATTGAAAGCAAGTCATCTATATATCTGTAAGTAAAATTGAAGCCAAGAGCCAATTGTTTTTTTTTTCCTTGCGAAAGCAAAGACTGAATGAATTCATCATCGTATGAGTAAAGGAATATGTCAGCCAGAAGCGGAGCACAGTTAGTGGCCATTGGAATGCCGACAATTTGTTGAAAAACCTTACCTCCAAACACCACAAAAATGTTATCGATAAGAAAGTTCAACATCTGGATGACAGCTGTTTCAGTGTATTTATTTTTGGAATCAGAATTTTCCCTAACAAAGTAAGTTTTATCGTGGCCTATTACTATATATTTGAATTTGAGGCTTCCGTTTTTACTAGTAAATGCATTTTGAATAATTTCCGTTAATCTGTCTTTTAATTTCTTATGAGGGATCGTTGTGTAAAGAGTCGAAAAGTCAAAAGACTTGATAGAGTGAATTTTAGTAAAACTTTTTGATTTTAGATTTTCTAACAACTCTTTTGAATTTTTAAGGATCCACATTTGATTAATTCCACTTCTGGAATATACTGTTTCGCAATATCTATGAAGGCCAGATTTAATTTCTGATAATATTTTTGTGAGTAGCATCGATACAGATTTTGTGGAACACTTCGAGGAACCAGCGATAAAGCGTTGTTTGTAAGGATTTTTGTGCATTTTTGGAATGCACTACAAATATGGAAGTTCTAAATTTAATCTATTTGAGTCAATACCAAACGTATTGAGGACAGATTTATGATTCTCGAGTACTTCCGAAACCGAAAAGTTCGTGAGAGTATAAGTAGGATTTCCTGGAGCTGAATTTAATCCTAATTCTTTCACTAGGCTGTCAAAGTAATATTTCTTACAAGTAAATGTAAAATTATTGGATGCTTTATCTGCTGGTGTAATGATATAATGTTCTTAGAGGAAGGTAAGTTCTCTGACAACATCAGGATCTTTAAAAATAGATTCGAATCTGGTGTTTACAGAACATTGTAATTTTTTAATTTTTGATCTTAACAGTACTGCAATAGATTTTATCCATTCCGAAAGAGTGTCTATCTGTACTTCCTCTCTTTTTGCCCATCGTGTGGCATATTCCTCGCAGCAGTTCATAATATTCTCAAAATTTTGGCTCCATGTGAATGATCTGGGTTCTCTGTATTTTGGACCTTTAAGTAAAAGCTCTCTTAATTTAGTGTTTTTAACAATATCGAGATCACCAGTAACGACATGGCCACAAGGAGAATATACAAAATTAGATGAGGAACATGCACACGATTGAGGATGGCATGCAGAGTTGCTAAGATCAAGACACTGTAGAAACCCTTTGTAATTATAAATTTTGGGTGCAACTGATGGCGTGTAGCTATAGGAAATACATGGCGGATCTTTGTTTTTGAAATATGGAGGTATTTTCTCTAAAACAGACTTATGATTTAAAATTTGGCCAAAATTTAAATAATCAATGCCTTTATTTGCAAATTTAATTTTGATGAAAGGGCGATTAGATTTTTCCATAGAAATATCTGACTTGACGGGACGAAAAAGTCTAGCGGTCGATATGTCCATAATAATGCCATCTAGTCTATACTCTGCAGAGCTTATATCAGTAAATATACGGTGTCTGGACGATACGTACAACTCGTGTAATTTTCTCAGTGAAATAGAATAAAGTTTTGTACGAATGTGATGAAGGCCCAAAGGTTTATTTATAAATGGCAAAAGAGCATTAAAGGAAATATTATGTATTTCAGGTTTGTTGTATTTGCGTGTACCATGACTTCGATGCCTCCTCTGGCTTTTGTTGAATAAACCGAGTACGTTAACTGATTGACACGCAGGACTAGTGAGGTTACCAATACTACTAATATTGTCATTGCATCCATAGGGCGAAGCAGTGCCGAGACGTCTTATCCAGTATTCTTCTCTTTTCCGACGAAAAGGAGTGCTCAAATTGGCATTGTTTGTGGGGTGATATATTTTTTCTATAATTCTAATTTTCATTGAGAGAATAGAGTGGTCAGGCTGGTTGAAGTGGCGATAGAGTAATTGGTTTGCGCCACAATTTATTTTGGACCTGTGACCTGATACTCTTGTACGGAGTTGTCCCTTTGTCTCTCCAACATATATTAACCCACAGAGTGAACACTCAATACCGTATACAATATTTGTACTCTTACAATTCAAATGGTCAAAACTATGCGTATGAAAGGTATGTTTAGTTAAATTACTCGTAAGAGAATTGTCTGTAATTAAGATGTTGCAAGTTTTGCAATTTTTGGTCCCGCATTTAGATATTACACAATCATAAGGGGAAAATTTCTAATCTTTAATTACGTCAACTAGTTTAACCTTACAGGGCTTGATGTTTATGAAGCTATCCGCATGTTGATACCAGAGTTCATTATTAGTGCTTACCACATATGTTTGATTTCTAACGTCATTTAAGATAATATTGGGGACACATAGTTAACGCTATGCACATGTTCTTGCACATTGCAGTAGATATGCCCTACATCTCACAGTGATAAATCTCTTTTGAGTATATATAAATGTAGACTGCATATATCAAACATTTAATGATGCAGTTATTTATATATTAAAATACACATAATAATCAGAGTAATTTGTTTAGGTGTTTGGCTTGTGACAAAGAGGCCCTGGGTTCGAGTACGGCTTGTCGATATCGGGTGCCACAGTAAATGAGACGCGTAAAAGATCCCTCACAGCTTTCAAATATCTCATCGGTTCAAATGTAAATTTCTATGCATTGTATTAGACAGATTCCGTCACCATATAAGTGCAATAATATTTCTAAGGTGATAAACAAGAATCAACCAAAACACAAGCCGTTATAAGGAAGGAATTGTGCAATATTGCATATAGTTTTAAATAACAGGGTATTGTAAGTGTTGGAGCAAATTTATTTAATGGTATGTTTTGCTATCCTTCACATATCTTTATTGTTAAGTTATTCTCAAGAGTACAGTACTTTCTCTTACAGGGCGGTGGGGACTCTATGACGGGCCTTGTCACGTTTCATGTGTAATAAAAACGTTTATGACCTCTGTTCTTGAGAAACCTGTTGATCCTTGTTTTCTATATGGAGGATTATTTATAAATTTTTGAATGTGTGTCCTTTCATTATGACTTGGCTTGCGGCGCCGACGATCCGGGTTCGATTCCCGGGTTGCGCCACTATGTTTAAGAGGTTGGTAACCTCCTGCTTCCATGTCGCGATATAACTGAAATATTGTTGAAAGCGACGTAAAACTCCAATCAACCAACCAACCTTTCATTATGCTGGTTTTGTGGTGAGTGGGAAGGTGGGCGCCCGTAACCACGTTAACCACACCAATTGAGTGACATTTGTAATTGTAAATTACCGTCCACAGTCGGTATCGTAACCGCAGCACAATCTAATATTTTTGTAATGTTGTTTTCCTGTGTATATCCTATGCTCACTCTCCCCGGGCACCTGATCTCACTCCATCACAGGGGTTCACATATGCTCTTCAAGTAGACATATTTTGTTATTTTCCATTTGTTTTTCATTTTCACTGATTTTGTATGTCCTATGGTTTCATGATTTTTGGACTTGTGGTTTGGATTTATCCATCATCTTTACACATCATACAGCTTTGTCAGATGTCTTCTGTTTTCTCTTTCTCTGTCAATGACACGCACCTTTCTTTTAATTAAATATTTCAAAACTGTTTTAAATATTAACTAGTTACATTTAAACAAGATGTAAAATTTAATGTGAAAGTTGTATTTCGGTGCAAGAAATGTCATCACATGATTCCCTGTAATGCTCACTCATCTGATTAATGTAAATAACCTACTGAATAGAAAAAATTAAGTATATTCCCATTAAAATGCACTTTAAAAACGTCACTGACTAGCAAATCATAATCTTAATTTGCAAGGTGTCGTAAATTTATTATCATCCAATCTGATTAAAAACCATATCTTTATTCCGTTTCTCTATTTGTCCTATTGCGGATAAAGATCTGGCGAAACTCCGTAAGGGGTCGTGTTCTGGTGAACTCTGATTTCCAGCCAATCAGTGGATCGGCTACAAATTCCTAGGAATGAAATTAACATCCCCAGCATGCGTGACCCACAAGGTAGTTTATGAACAGTGTTTGTTACATATTGCGTATACACTATCACGTGCCTAGCCTAGTCATTGATTGGCTATGGAAAATAACGGTTTCGGTGACTGAAACGTCATCAGAGTTCACCAGAACATGACCCCTTACGGGATTTCGCCAGAAGATATGGTTTTAATCAGATTGATTATCATCACAACCTGGATTGCATTTTTGGAATGTTGTAAAATTAAACGTCCATTGTATGACGTTTTATTTCTAACATAATAAAAGAAGAAATGAAAATTCATCGATGAAAATGTACTCGCGATAACTGGGTACCAATATCCATATACCCTTTAAATTGTAAAGAAAAAAGAACAATACGAAGGTTCAATTACGAGGACATTATGTTTAGGCTTCTCTTGTATTGTTGTCTGTAAGAATTTAGGATCATCCAGTTCTGAATTAGTAAACCATAAAGGAAGATGATCGACATCTTTCTAAATGTCTTAGTCATTCACTCGTATTTGAAAAAGATTTCAATACCTTCTAAAAAAAATAGACCACAGGTAATATTATGTAACAAAGTAATCAAGAAAAATTGCTAACAATTGTCATTTCATTTGTTTAAATCTTTTGTAAATAATTACAAAAACACGAATCGCAATCAGTTTTTCGCATCATCCACTTAAATGTGAAATACAACATAAAACAATGTTGTCTAAAGACATAAAAACACTTCATACATCATTTAAAAACGTGAACAATATTGCCATGTAAAGTCTATTTAATTCAATTATGATAATAAGATGATGAATAAATCAACTACAGTGAGGTGCAGTCCTAACATAACATTATATTAACGTCGCGTTAACATGAAGTTTGCTTTCCTCGTGCGCTCAGATTTCCATGTGAACTTAGTTTCGAGACCGCTTAACGCGCTTGACTGCCACGTTCTCTTGCCTTCAACTTAAAGGAAGAATTTAAATGCAAATACATATTAATGTGTAAGTAAAATGTTTAGATTTAAATAAAACCCTTACGATCTCAGGGACGACTTTTAAAAATATTGAACGCAATTTCCGAACATTGACTATAATGAAATGCAGTCCTTGTGACCGCTTTTTGCGTTAACTTGTATGATATGTTAGGACTGCACCCATCCGTGAGTAGTCAAAAATATAAGTGAAAATGAAGAAATAAAAATCAAACCAAAGAGTATCTACTTAGAGTCCTAGTAATATCCCAAAAGGTCTTAAGGTCAGGTTTCCGCGGATACTAAGCGTCACTTAAATCCGTACGTTATTGTCCTTCTGCCATAGGCAGCGATTACTACTTATTAAGGGAAATCTGTGAGGGGGGAATTAAATTCGTCAAGAATGTCATAGAGTGGTATTTTGGTGACCATCAGTGTCGTAAGAGAGAATGATTTCCTGATTAGAAGTAGAATTGTTCCTCTCTGTGCTTTCCTTAATTTCTGTTCACTTCGAAAATCCATCTGATTGAAAAAAAAGGTCATCTGTTCATCCGTATGTGAAGGTAAACCGAAGACTAATTCCTTTTTCATTGAGAAACTGGATGAATTTAGCCTAGTGTGAAACAAATCATATGTCAAGGAGGATTGGGGTACAATTGGTCCCGATTGTTAAATCGAAAAATTGTTGGAGAACATTTCCGCCAAACACCAGAAAAATGTAGTTGATCACAATGTTGTATCTCTTGATAACATCTTTTACAGTATACTTAGATTTAAAATCAAATCTCTCTTGGAGGAAATAATTTATAACCATAAATTGCAATTAGCTTTTTTCATTTTAACAAGTGAAAGCCTTTTGGATAATAGGGTTGTCTTGTATTTTTCATGTGAATCGCAAGAATTCGTTAGAACAGTTCATGCCAGGAAGTTCTGGTTATTGTTATTGTCTTACTTTCCATCACATCTCTTTCTCCTCCCGGGCACCTGGTCTCACCTCGATTTCATTGGGATTCGCATTTGTCTGAATATGACACTATTCACAATATTGTCCTTTTATTCCATGGACTATGAGATATGGTTTACCCTTCGGTACTTCTTTGTTTTTTACTTACAAGTCCCCCATTAAATCCACTGTTAATGGTAACGCTTGTAATATTAAAATATTAAAAAACGAAGACATCACCTGAAATACCTTTAATTCAATATACGTTATAACATGAGTAGCAAGGGATGTGATGCTCAGTATGTAGGTGAAACTTCCCAAACATCGCAAAGCCGTTTTCGTTTTCAATCATATAAAATCAGACATCATTCTAAACCTAAATACAAGAACTTTCTTTACAATCACTTCATCAAATATAATCACTGTATTAATAACGTTATTATTACTCCTATCGCAAGCATTAAAACTGCCTGGAGAAACTAAATCTGAAATGAAAAACGACGTTTAGTTGCTGAACTATATTGGATTAAAGATCTACAAACCCTATGTTCCCTTGGTCTCAATGTCCAAAATTTTCAAAAAGGTAACATTTCCTCTTACCATAACAATATCAATATATTTTCACTAAGACCAGACGTCAAGAGAAAACACTGGTCGCACGGTGGTCGCCGTAATGGCAACCGCAGAAGATATGGTAGATCAAATAGGTCATTAGACGATCTACTGCGGATAGTCAGAAATAACGGTCGTCACGTCATTATCATGTATTCCGGTCACCAGATAAAAACCTATCCTGGGTGAGGCTTATTTAAGGAATTTATGAGGTTTACGTTATACAGATTGATTTAGACTTAAATTGATTATAGCATTTCTATATAACAAACTTCACCCGCGTATACCATGGCTTCCTCCTAAATCGCAATTTATCGAAATTAAATTTGTAAATAAAGGTTCAGATCTGCTAAATGTTTCAAACACTTTTCGTGATCATAGTCACATCTAAAGTTACTCAGTATGGCGAGAGTCTTAAACTACCCCTGATTTGCTATAAGTACAAAAATCTATTAGAAACACTACATTTTATTACGATGCATTTAACATCACATCACATAACGTCACATTTAATCCTAATACTCTTCACTCTATTCCATCGTCCTGTTGATGCAATAACTGTAAATTCATTTATCGGCCTGAGGGCCATATTATTACAAGTGATCTTGACTGCATTTCTGACAGATATCTACGTTCGCTTTTTAATAAAGGGCCAAAGTATAGATTACCTTCCAGGATAGAATTGACCAATTGCCGGGATATTGTTGAAGAAGCATTCATCGCTGATTGTAAACGATGGCGTAAAAACGAAAGTGTAAAAATACATGCCTTGAAGGACTGGAAAAGTGAAATCTGAAATATTATCGATAGGCTGATTTACATAATAGTTATCTCTTCGTACCTGCTGACAAAGCAGATAATAGTATTATTTTGTGTGCATGTCCTTGGTGATTTTTGGCATACAGCTTTGTCTTTCTCGATCGTTTTTTGAAAAATATACTTTATTACAGTTCTTAAAATTGAATTGAATTCTACTACTATGAATGTTGAAACTCCATTGTTTAAGGACAAGATCCTATCTGACCATTGTAAAGCTATATGTGACTGCAATTAAAGCAATGTAAGAACGATCTTTCAACAATGTATTGGCTTCCCAAATTGCAAAAAAAAATCCATATAAATCACGTCTAATATCAAATTCTAGTCATTGCTCTGCAACTGTGCTTTCTAAACATATTGCATCCGTTTTACAGACCATGTTATCAAGTATTGTTATTGGGGTTTTTTTAATAATAGTAACGACAATTACTTTTGGTCTATCAAAACTTCTAACTAAGTCATTGAAAAATTCCGTTTGAGAAATTTTGAAAGAAAAAAGAAGAGTTACTGTGTCAGTTATGTGGCAGATGTCACCATGGAGCTATACAATACATGAATATCAATAATATACTAGCACATTTAACACATAAAATAATATTTGATTGTAGTGCAATTACGATACCGACTTAGGACGGTCATTTGATTTGACAAAAGCCAAACAAATGGTGTGGTTAACCGGTTTACGGGCCCACCTTCCCACTCACCGTAACAGCAGAACAATCAAAGGACGTACATTTAAAAATTTATGAATAATCCTCCATGTAAAGAACAAGGATCAACAGGTATCGCATATTGAGAGGTCATAAAAATATAAACACGTAAGGTATTGTAAAACACATAATGATATAAAAATATATGCAACATCAACATGATAAACCGTGCTCTGCCAGTCTGAAAGCGAGCTAAGACCCTAGATCTGTAAGAGTCCCGACTAACAGTCAGAGGGGACGAGGTTCAGGACCATGTCTCCTCTGAAAGAGGTTTGGACAAGACCCGTCATATAGTCAACACCGCCCTGTTAGTCAGCGTGCAACGTTCAAGTAAAATGCTGCATAAGGCTGTAGAGGGCCAAATACAAGACATATAGTCTTTTTGATGATCTCAATGTCATATTGTCTATTTAGAAGACATTTGACTATTTTATTACATGATATAATAACGTTACCGGAGCCTTTTAATTTCCTTAGTTTATATACGAGATCACCGTAAAAATTAGGATGGGAAATTCCATTGGATACATAGTGTTGAAATGAAATATTTCCAAATTTAGATAGAAGTTCTGCATAAGATCTAAAGAATTTGCCGAATGTTTTTCTAAGCTTGTGATATGTGTAACCCTGAATTAAAAGTTTAGTAATTTGTAAATTTCGTTTATGAAAGTCCAAAACATCGGTGCAGCCTCTGACAAATCGAACTAATTGAGATATATAGATACCATATTATGGGAGTCGAGGGACATCGCCATCCAAATAAGGATAATTTACAATAGGAATTCCAAAATCCTCACGTTTATCATAAATATTAGTATATATTAGGTGGTTGATAATTTTGATGTTCAAATCTAAGAAAGGTGTAGATTTATCTCAAGTATTAGCTTTATTCAATTTGAGCTCTTGTGGATATATTTCTGATATAAATTGTTCGAATTCAGGGTTGTCGATAACCAAAATATCATCCAGATATCTGCAAGTATTATTTAATTTGTCAATGATGTCGAAACGTTTTGATTTTTGAATAGAAACCATAAAATCCCTCTCTTAACAATAAAGAAATAAATCTGCTATCAGAGGCGCACAATTAGTACCCATAGGAATCCCAACTATTTGTTGATATATCTTGCCATCAAATTGCACAAAAATATTATTCATGTGAAAATCTAGTGTTTTACATAATTCCTTGCAAGTCCAGTATTTATATGAAGTATATTGTTTGTTGGAAAAGAATCCGGAGTACATATGTAAGTTTTAGATTCTCTGTGAAAACACCATTGAGGCAAATAACGTTTCTACTTTTGATTTTTCGACACTATATACCTCTCTACCTCACAATTTAATCAAAACCAAATTGTTGGCTCTCATACGCTGGTATATGAAAACAGAGAGTGTAAGTCATGCCTCTGTACTTCAGATTCATCTGGATTTTTCTCAAACAAATAATATGTTAATTATAAATAATGGACTTGTACTGAGTTATGTAATGCCTTCACATTTTTGATGAATAACATTCATGTTCAATTTAATGGCAAGACTTATCAACAGATTATTGCGATTCCTATGGGCACCAACTGCGCTCCCCTTATAGCAGATTTATTTTTATAAGAGAGAGTTCATGCATTTTATTCAAGCTTCTAATCGTTTCGACCTTATTTATTAGTTCAATGGCGCCTCTAGATATCTTGATGATAACCCTGAGTTTGAAAACTCTATTACTGATATTTATTCACCTGAACTTCAATTAAACAGAACAAATAGAGTAAAGAACGTTTATAGCGGATCGCTAGGGACCAATAAAGCTGGTTCGTACTATGTGTAGTTTGCCATATGCATAGTACGAAATTTACCGAGGGAAGAAATAAAGTTCGCTATAATCAAAATATGTAGCAAATTCTGTTTATTTTATAAAGGAACAACACGGTAGAACATTTATATACTTAATTCATTGATAAACAATTAACATATCATACAAGTGTTTGTAGTTTGCACTCAAAGATTTTGCAATGCATCCAATCTTCAAAAGAAGTCAGTTAATTGTTTCTTTCAGTGGCGGATTCAGGATTTCCGAAAAAGGGGGGGGGGGGGGGGGGCACATGTGTATTAGCCAAACTACTCAGTCATTTTGGTGCAAAATCTGGATTTTTACTAGTAAATATGTGGCCAAAAGGGGAGTGGGCCGGTGCACCCGACCTCTCCCCCCCCCCCTCTAAATTTGCCACTGTCTTTGTCATTGTATCTTATGTTTTATCTGATACAAATTCCTTGAATGTATGAAGACAGTTGAAAAGGTCAACATTATATCACGGTTTTTAAATATTGTACTCCATGTATTTTTGCAAATACCAAAGTCCGCCGCAGTGTCATTCTTTGCCGGTAATCCTTTATCAACTTTAACAATGATTTGGTATTTAGTTTCTCTGATATCACTATGCGTTTCCTAGATGCGGAATCCATTACCAAACTTAAAATATCCACTCCAAAGTAAGATAAATACGGGTAAGACAGACGCACTTTTTGATTGTCAAGCAATTATCTGGAAAATCTGAACTATGGTGACAAACAAGTTATTACTAATCGCGTAATTGTAGTTATCACAGGTAATCAGTTCGTAATAACAGTGTGTATTTATGAAAAAATTTAACCACGGAGCCAATGGTTTTGGTTCGCAATATGCACTAGTTCGTACTATCAAAGTTCGCTAAAAACAGGAAAATTTCCCATAACTTTACATGACGATAAGATCGGCGAAATCATCTTGGTCCTTAATAAGCATGAATTCTTAATAAACGTGTTCGCTGTATGTGGAGTTTACTGTACTTCCGATCAGGAATCACCTTCCTGTACTTATATATAAAACTTATTAACAAGAATATTCATATCAACATACATGACAAACGTCACGACTTTGGATTTCCTATTGTAAATTTCCCTTATCTAGATGTTGATGTCCTCAGACTCCTCTCATATTGTATTTATATTAGTCAATTGGTGCAGTTCCCTAGAGCCTGCACTGACGTTTGTGATTGTCAAGCAAAAAATTCTCAGATTCCTTTTAAACTTCTTACTCAGGGTTATAGATATCATACACTGCTGGTAGACTGATAGTCCCCGAGGGCATCATAAATCTAGTTTTCAATGCTTTTGTACTGAAGGTCTACTTGTCAATGCGTTTGTGTTGGCATGAAAAATATAGACTTCAAATTGTCAGTCATGAAATTATGTAAATCACTTTTAAACTAAGGAATGTCTCCCTCATGCATAGCTCTGTCCTTGGAGTGATTCTGTGGTTCACTTTTCGGTCAGTTTGGTTTCAACACTGCTCTTCAAATAATTATATCTTATGTGAATTCCACTTATTCGGCCACGAGCATCTCTGAAGAGACATAAGTTGTCGAAATGCGCATCTGGTGCACAAAATTGAAAGGTAAATATGTTCTATATTTATACAGACTTTTATTTGAGCGTTGCACGCTGACTAACAGGGCCGTGGGGACTCTATGACGGGCCTTGTCCAAACCTTTTCAGAGGAGACAATGTCCTGGTCCTCGTCTCTTCTGTTAGTCGGGACTTCTATTTCTCATGAATCTGAGCTTGCTTACAGACGGACAGAGCACAGTTTACTTTTGTTGATGTTGCCTTACATATTTTTTATAGCAGCATATAATTCTATAAACGTTTCGTAGATAAAAAAAATTATGTCTTCTCGTCTTGAGAAACCTGTTGACCCTTGTTCTCTATATGGAAGATATTTTATAAATTTATAAATGAGTGTCCTTTGATTGTGCTGCTTTTGCAATAAGTGGGCAGGTGGGCGCCCGTAAACCGGTTATCCAAACCAGCTGAGTGACGTTTTTCACTATAATTGACCGTCCTAAGTTGATGTCATAACAACAGCTTAATCGAATATTTTTGTAATGTCGTTTTTCCTTGTTCATTTTACTTTTATCATGTTTTGTGTGCATCCTTGGTGATTTGTGTCACACAGCTTTGTCTGATATCTTCTGTTTTCTCTTTGCTATGATAAACAAAAAAGTCCAAACATCAAAGCTTGGATTATTCTTAAAGATATGAATATAATTTTGTGTAAGTAAATAATGAAACACAACCTTCCGCGCCAAGGTTTGTCTAGGGTTCAAACGAATTTCGAATTACTTACTTGTATGGTGACTGACCGATATGCGTGTTAAAGTATGAAACAAATACACATTTGATCATGTGATGAGTTAAACATTTAATTTTAATCCAGTGACATTTTATACAATAGCCAGCAAGTTTTATTGCCCCAAAACAATTACATTCATTTACTAAATGACGATCCATGACGAGGTTCCGCGCGAGCCGTGCTGATTCTATTTCGAAGAGCCTCTTAATTTTCGATGAGGGAACATTGTCTTAAGTGTCTTAATAAGTCAGACTTATCTGAATTTCATTGAAACTTGTGAACCGAATATACAATTTGATTGAATATTGATTGAATATTGTTTTACGTCACTCCACGATTATTTCATTGCATACAAATTTTGACCTTTGCAACGGACCACCCTTAGCAGAGAAGGAACTTTTACGTGCCACGCCTACCGTGACACGGGACCTCGGTTTTTACTGTTTCATCCGAATAACACCGGTGCGCCCTGGGCAGGAGTCGAACCCGGGATCACTCGATTACAAGTCGAGCACCTTATCTACTAGCCACACAGGCTTAATCAACAATTTGACATCTACCTACGATTTCTACTGAACGTAAGAGATAGGTATTGCTAGCAAGCAGGATATGTTCACTCATATTGGATCTTTTGGACGCTCATCTCAAATATCACAACTGACCTTGGTATTTTCACTAAGTCGGATCCATCAACTGGTTGATTACACCAAATGAATCACTTCCATTGACTATCCTGGTTTTTGACATTGACCAAACGTTTAGATGTTGATGAAACCTGAAGTAAATGGCAAGATCAATTTCTGTTAATTTATATTCTCATTCATGTGGTTTCTTTGTCATTCTAAAATAGGATGTCTTTATTCTTCATTATAATTCCTCAAAGATTCTTATGCCTGTCATGCATCTTGTGTTGTTTCTTGTTGTTAGCCGATAATTTAATAACATATATTTAATAACCTCCATAGTACATTAATTATTCATGGGATATTCAATTTGTCCATTAGAACGCATTTTTATACCACCCGCAAACGAAGTTTGGGGGGTATATAGGAATCACCTTGTCCGTCTGTCTGTCTGCCTGCCTGTCTGTCTGTCAGTCCGTCCGTCTGTTTGTCCGTCTTGTTTGTACAGAAAACTTTAACCTTGACCATAACTTTTGAACTAAAAGAGACTGAATATTCTTACTACACATGTACATTCTTTGTGGCAAGACCTTTCTTTTGGTGCCAAAATATTTGACCTTGTGACCTTAGCATTGACATTTGACCTACTCCTTAAAAACTTTAACCTTAGCAATAACTTTTGAACTAAAAGATACTGGGTATTCATACTACACATGTATATTTTTTGTGGCAAGATCTTTCTTTTGGTACCAAAATGTTTGACATTGTGACCTTGGCCTTGGCATTTGACCTACTTTTTTAAAACTTTAACCTTAACCATAACATTTGAACCAAAAAGGAGACTGGGTATTCATACTACACATGTATTTTCCTTGTAGCAAGACCTTTCTGTTGGTGCCAAAAATTTTTACCTTGTGACCTTGGCCTTGACATTTGACCTACTTTTTAAAAACTTTAATGTTAGCCATAACTTTTGAACCAAAGGAGACTGGGTATTCATACTACACATGTATATTTCTTGTGCCAAGACCTATCTTTTGGTACCAAAATTTTTTACCTTGTGACCTTGGCCTTGTCATTTGACTTACTTTTTAAAAACTTTAACATTAGTCATAACTTTTGAACGAGAGGAGATGGGACCTTCATACTACACATGTGTATTCCTTGTGGCAAGACCTTTCTGTCGATACCAACATTTTTGACCTTGTGACCTTGGTCTTTTGTCCTTAGTCTATGCCCTTTTTGGAATTTTGGTGCCGCGGGGGGATTTGTCCCATTAGGACAGTTCTAGTTGTTTTTGCGGTGAGATGTGTTAATGGACTCAAACAGAATATCAAATGGGCCGTGCCCAAGATAACCTGATAATTTGTAGCCTGATTCGATCGCTTCCCTTGTTCGGTTTTAGAATTATTATTTACCCAGATGATGGTACATTTAACTTATTCAAAACTTTTGCATTATACTGTATAATGAATCAAAAGGTAAACTTTTTGTTGAGAAACATTCTGTACTGTATATCATCATGATGATGTCATCAACATTTGCTGTTTTGGAGATAGTCAAGGGACATAATTTGACGTAGTCTATTACAAGAAAAAAATATTTCTGTAGGTTTCATCACATAAAGGTATGTTCATTGAATTAAGAAAAATAAAACCCAAATATGTTATATCACCTTAGTCAATGGAACTCTTGCATGGATTTTTTCTGTCACTGTCATAAGTGTACATAATGATAACTTCTTCATGACATATGTCATATTATCTCACTGTCATAAGTGTACATAATGATAACTTCTTCATGACATATGTCATGTTATCTCACTGTCATAAGTGCACATAATGATAACTTCTTCATGACATATGTCTTGTTATATCACTGTCATAAGTGCACATAATGATAACTTCTTCATGACATATGTCTTGTTATATCACTGTCATAAGTGTACATAATGATAACTTCTTCATGACATATGTCATATTATCTCACTGTCATAATTGTACATAATGATAACTTCTTCATGACATATGTCATGTTATCTCACTGTCATAAGTGTACATAATGATAACTTCTTCATGACATATGTCATGTTATCTCACTGTCATAAGTGTACATAATGATAACTTCTTCATGACATATGTCATGTTATTTCACTGTCATAAGTGTACATAATGATAACTTCTTCATGACATATGTCATGTTATATCACATAAAGTTTATGAAAGTCCGAGAAAGTTGGTATATACTGTAGTAATTTGGATACTTCACAGACCTTATAGACACCACTAAGAATAAGTGCGACAAAACATTGTGTGACCGAGCAGTAATGAGTAAAAGGCTTCCAGTTTCCAATTTTATTGTAAATAAGTAAAAAGGCATTGACTTACAATGAATAATAATGTCATATGACAGACAAATATAAAGACATGACAAACATATTGCAAATGACAATACGATATAGAAATAAGTTGCGATAAAATGAATATGAAAATATAAACAAAACATATATGAAATTACCCTAGAAACAGTGTACGTTAACCAAGATCAACAAATTCAAGTAAATACAAGTACAGCGAGTGAAATAAACTCAGAACAATTACTGACATGTACCAAAAAAACATTTTCATTGCAGAAAATACAATAAAGTATAAACTTTAAAATAAAAATAATATCATAAAGAGTAAATACCAATGGCAATGCAAAACATAATTAAATATTAAGATTACATACTAAAAGATGTAGACGATGTCTCTAGATCAATAAATGGATGGTAACGATTTCAAACGTATTACTGCTCCACATGACATAGACAAAAGTAAGGTACTTTATACCAACAATGATCAAAGATATGCGCACAAAAAAATCAAGCGGTGCAATCAATATTTCGAATTATTTTAAACAAAAGTAATACACAGACATCACAAAACACACAAAATAGAAATTCGAATAAAATCATATGGGAAGGTCATTATCGGTTATACCACAATTGTATAGAAAAAATATTAAAATCCATCACAATTTATTTTCGAAATTAAAGGGTTACAGTGAACGCATGGTACCAATCGCCATATATATATATAAATATATATATATATATATATATATATATATATATATATATATATATATATATATATATATATATATATATATATATATATATATATATATATATATATATATATATATATATATATACATATATATATATAGACTATGTGTGGGAAGTCGTTATTTTCTAAACTTCAAAGTATAAAAATATACTATTACATCTAGAAATAAAAGAAGCACATATAACATATATGTCATTTACCGACCTCATCACTGTAGTATGTAATTTCCCATAGTTGGTTTATCGATTAATGCATTATTTCGTAAACTAAGTGGGGTGATCGACAGTATTAGTATAGTGAGTGCAATGATTGATAGGCGAAGAAACCCATCAAATATTTTTAATTTCATTTAAAATTTTCTGAGTGGTTGTTTTCTTGATATATGTTGTACTTTTCCTCCATTCAAAAATTGCTTTTTTAATTTAAACATAAACATACATGATACATATAAAAGTAAAAAACGAAGAAGTTCCGAAGGGTAAACCATATCTCAGTCCATGGAATATCGTGTTTAGTGTCATACTCAGACAAATGGAAACTCCAATGACATCGAGGTGAGACCAGGATACATTCACAGCACTCAAAACTCACAAAACATGATATGTTTAATAATTATATATATATATATATATATATATAAATACATATCATTACAAAAATAAGCGGCTTAAGCATGTAATGTCTATATATTTGTTCATTTGTGATAATACTAAATACTGGATATGCATGTATATGTTAAATGTAAATCCAATGCACATACGCATCATAAAAATGCTGCATTCATGTACATACATACATACATACATACATACATACATACATACATACATACATACATACATACATACATACATACATACATACATACACACACACACACACACATACACACACACGCACGCACGCACGCACGCACGCACGCACGCACACACATACACACACACACACACACGCGCGCGCGCGCGCGCGCGTACTTAAGGACAGATCCCAGTTATTCAATTTTCAGATATCTTTCTATCAATTTTGAGGTGCTGTATTAAACTTGAGCATTATTGAGTTTCATTGTAACCTTTGATATTACTACCAATAAACATTTTGAGATTTTCAAAGTTCCTGATTTGACAGAACATGGAATTTCTTCATTACCTCATATAGGCAGAAATACACAATTCATAATAAAAAATTTTCTAGCAGATATTTTCTGTTCAGAATTCAAATACAAATCTTTGAAATACATATTTCTAAATAAAGACAGGAACTTGGGACATTTCCCTTGTACCTTTTATGAAATTGGCACTGGGAAAGTGACACTTGCATTTATTCTGTAAACCATCAATAAGAGTTATCTCTCTTGATGATATAGTCTTGCCAGCACAACGCTCAGTACCTACAATATGCATTGCAGTCTTTGCAAAAACGCGTAAAAGAGTATGCATGAAGAATATAAAATACCTATTAGGCAATTCCAAGAAAATGATTGGAAACATTTGCCTCACTTTCTTCTTCAAATTCCCTTTGAACAGGGGTTTCAATTGATTCATTTCCTTTCCTTGGAGAATTATAATGACTACTCAGGTTATGAATCCTGATTTATATGAGCACTGAAGTGTGACTAACAATGGGATTGACTCAAGTGTTATTATGCCTTTTGCCGAGGGCAAAGAAAAGTACGGAATCAAAACGGAACTTTTGCCGGTTATCGTACACGGACGGGGTGGAACTCTTCAACGCGGAGATATAAAAAAAAAATCTGACTCCCGCCTCTGTCCTTAAACGTACAATTATATGCAACACACTATGAAACATAATTAGTATACTAATATGGGGACATGTAGTAGAGATACTTGATACAAGTTATAAAGATATCAATAATGATAGTAATGATATTTTTAAAAACATTCCATTTATTCTTCAATTTCATATTAAGTGCATATGACATTTTTCTGCTGTATAATATGTTAAGATATTATTAATAAATTCATTTAAAACTAATGTGAATATGGTTGATTGATTGATTGATTGATTGATTGATTGATTGATTGATTGATTGATTGATTGATCCATTAATCCATTCTAACGACTGTGCTTAAAATTTGTATATTTTTATGTACACAAAAGTAAATTGCGACGACATCTGTGCGAGGCACTGAATAAAAAATTATACCTTTCCGAAGCAGGGAGGGATCTTTTACGTGCCAGGGGACCTTGCTTTTCACTGTCTCGTAGGAAAGACGGGATACCAGTGTGCCCATGGCGAGAGTCAGACTCGGGACTTTTCGGTCATGAGTCGAGCACCTCATCGATTGAGCTTCACAGGCTCAGCTATAAATTTGAATATTGAGAACATGAGTGCTGATTATGAAGGATATAAAAATATATTCAAAGTGTTTAAATACATAGCGCTATATATCATAAATCTGTTCGAATCCGACCAGATGCTTCAAATTAAAGGTACTCGTGAATGTTTAAAAACGGAGTGTTCGATTAAAATGTTGTTTTGAATAAGTAAAGCAAATAATGCAACCATGGCAAACATGCAACAAAACAACTAATAAAGATATAATGATGAGAATTTATTCAGTATTTTTTTTTTCATGTTTCATACGAAAGACAAGAAAATTTATTAAATCGACGAATAATACCATGAGGCACAGTCATTTCCTTTATTTTAACTTTGTAGTCTTAAAGCAGAGTGTAACTTAATGTTAATCTTATTTTTCATGTCGATACACATTTCTAATAACTTATGTTGAATTGTAAATTATAAGTGTATATTATATGTAAGATGTATTATTTATATATTTTATTTTATTTTATCTATTTTATTTCATTTTTATTATTCAACATAATTTTTTTTTATTAATTTTATTTATTTTTTACTTTATTTATTTTTTTATTTTTTTTTTTTTTTTTTTTTTATTTTTTTTTTTTTTTTTTTTTTTGCGGAAACTTAAATTTTACTGATTTCTACAATTTTATGAGACCTGATGCAAAAGCGATAATTCCCCAGCATTTTGTTCCTTAATGCATCATAATTAACAGAATTGCTCATCATTTACATAGCATGCCGGAATCAATTCATAGACTTGCTACTAATGTTCCTTAAATATGACAATCGTGTGTCAGCGGCCTAATTCTAGATTTAAGAAAAGTACCAGGAGATCATTAAGTATCTCCGTACAACATGTTTTATGAGCTTCAGTATAGTGGTGCAAATTTTATTAAGATTTGATTCGCTGATAATCCCATGAAGCTTAGTCGAATGACGCAGTCGATCAAAAGTGTTTCTATGATATGAAATTGAAGAAGCAAGTTGAGGTAATTATAACTTTAAGAAATAGGTATAAAATCGGAGACATTTCGCCAAAATCTTGTTTGATGGTTAAGAATGCGCTCATGTAGTACATGACAATGAATTTATTACAATATCACGTGCGTCATATGATGACTCATATCGCAATGTTTACAAGAAAACTACACTTTTGCATGAGATTTGTAGAAAAAGTCTGTGTCTCGAAATGCTTATTACATGCCAGTTTAATTATCAAACAGTAAACGTAGGGGCGACAAAAAGGGTCAAATGAAATAAATAACATAACACACAACACATAAAATTACCTGAATCAAATGTAAAATAAATAGTCGTTGCACTGCGAAACGAACGGAATGGTCAATGTGTTCATAACAAATAATCAACAATGCAAAATGAAATAGACATCTACTATAACCAGCCTTCGACATTTTGTGGTCATGTGATAAAAAATTTCCGGAAATAAATTATAATAGATGTGTAAAAAATCAATGTAACTTCCAGCTGCTGATTAAACGACTCATCTGAGACAACAACCCACCCACCCCCCTTTTTTTTATCACAACCATGTCAAAATACAAATCATCCGCACAACTCGTAACCTAGCAACTAAAAGACCAGACAACCAACAAAGAATTTTACAATTTTCTACTTAAAAGAGGAACCCCAAATGCCATGGTATATACAGAGTTGGGTAGGGTTCCTATGGTTTGTATTAGAAAAATTAGAATGAATAAACATTGGTGAAAAAGTTTACGCTCTGACAAATGTATTCTTAAGACGTGTTGATTTTTTTTTTCTGTAAAAAAATCTAACTGTACAAACTGGTTATCTAATGTAAAATGAATTTGATCAGAAATTGGTCGTAGTGAAATTTGGTCATATCAATGTATTTTAAATGAAAAATCATTGTAACGGAAGTGAAGCAACGTCTTATTGATACATATAAGCAGTCTATTGTGGCTGAAATAAATGCGTCATCGAAATTTTCTTTATATAAACACATTATTGATCATTTTACATAACAGTCTTATTTGACCAAACCCATATATATGCAATATAAGACACTTATTAGCAGATTACGGCTTTCTTCGCATTGTTTAAGTATTGAAACTGCGCGTTATAAAAACATACCTGTTGAAAGGAAAGGGAAAGACATCTGACAGCTGTATGGCAGAAGTCACCAAGGAGATGTACAATAAAAGTTGATATCAAGTAATGAAATGAATCCAATGACATCACAAAAATATTGATTGTACGACAGATGTAATGTCAACTCAGGACGGTCAGTTGAGTAACAAAAGGTACTCAGTTAGAGTGGTTTACCGGTTTACGGGCCCACCATTCCACTCATCGCAAATGCAGTACAATCAAAAGACACACATTTAAAAATACATAAATAATCCTGCGTATAGAGAAAAAGGATAAACGAGTATATCAAATTAAGAGGTCATGAAAATATATAAACATTAATAGTCATATAGTGTAAGATTATGGTATCAAAACTATGCAGAGCGACATCAATATGAGGTAACTGTGCGATGCTGATTTGGAAGCGAGCTCAGACCCATGATCTGTAAGAGTCCCGATCAACAGAGGGGACGAGGTTCAGGACCATGTCTCTTCTGAAAAAGTTTAGACAAGGCCCGTCATGGTGTTCCAACTGTCCTATTAGTCAGCATGTAACGCTAAAGAAAAAATCTGCAAAAGACTCTTTAAGGGCCCAATACAAGACCAATAGTATTGGCGATTAACTTAGTGTCATATTATCGATGTAGAAGATGTTTGACAATTTTAGATCCTGACAAAGCGAAGTAATAATAACATACTACCTTACCCTCCTTAATTTCTAAGCTAGAGCACCGTATAAATTGGGATGGGAAATTCCGCTACACACATATTGCTGAAAACTAATATTTCCGAATTAAGATATAAGTTTTGAGTATGATCTGTAAAATTTTGATGTTTAAATCCAAAAAGGTGTTTCTTTATCACAAATATTGACTTTATTCAGTTATATGGATATATACTAGATATATAATCTTCAAACTTAGGGTTATCTATCACCATGATGGCATATAAATACCTAAACATATCAATAAGGTCGAAACGTCTGGAGTTTTTAATATACTGCATAAAACCCCTCTCATAACAAAACAAAAAAAAATCCACGGTGAGACGAGCGCAATTAGTATCCATCGGAATTCAAATCACCTGTTGATAAATTTTGCTATTAAATTATATATAAATATTTTCCATCAAAAAGTTCTTTACATAATTCATTACAGGTCCAATATTTATATGAGTTATATTCTTTATTTGAGAAAAATATACAGTTATCTGATGTATACAGGTACGTTTTGGATTCTCTATTGAAATACCAGCGTATCAGAGACAACAACTTAGTTTTAATTAAATCATGTGGCAGTGAGTTGTATAAGGTAGAAAAATCAAATGTGGAAATTTGACTATCTTTAGAATTTATATACAATTAAATACAGTTTATCTATGATTTCGCCACAGGTTTTCATAGACCAAAAGTGATTTATATTACTATTATGCAAAACGACAGTTCAGTACTCAATAACATGATCTTTGATAGCTGTAAGGGGCATAAGTAATGTGTTTAAAAAGCAAAATAGTAGAGCATTGACTAGAATTAGATATAAAGTATGATTTATATGGGTTTTTGTGTAATTTAGGGAGCCAATGCATGGAAGGAAGATCATTTTTATGATTACTAATTTTAAACTTGTAGCAGTGGTGCAATCCGGAAATCGAACCCGGATCGTCAGCGCCGTAAGCTAGGCGCTTAAACTACTACACCAGGCCTGTCCCTTTCTACTAAAAAATAGTTAATGAAGATCTATTTTGTAATAAATACCTTAAGTCAATGACAATTATGTAAAATAAATCAATGGAATTTGTGTATTCACATTTTACTTAGAATACTAGAATTTTCTGTTGGCCTTTATTCAGTTAATCGAATTAGAAAATGTAGACGTTGTAGAATTAAATTCATTTGTGCTCTTTTCATCTCATTTGCAATAGTCTTATACCAATTTATTGAATAGAATGGGGTAATGTGCATAGTATATTTTATGAATATGCAGTACGTATATTTTGAAGCTAAACTTGAGTTTTATTTCATTCCATGTATTTTTACGTTTGAAATATTTTAAAGTAAAAAGGCTTTAATGTATTATAACAATAGATTAACGATAATTTATCTACGTATACGAGTAAACTACATTTCATGTCCAGTAAGTTTGATTTTGGAATATCTAGTTTATCAAATGTTGAACAACTTGGATCACAATCGAAAAACGAAACGAACTTCCATAAGTACTTGGCTTCAACTCGATTAATACTTTGTTACATGCTTTCATAGATTAAATCAATTTCTTAACGACTATACTTTAAGAAAATGTCAATAATCATTTAAATCATTCAAACGACACACTGTACAGGAAAAGTCTTTTTTCTGTTAGAAAATATAACTTTGTGTCCAGAAAAAAATATTTCTGTATTTTGAATTATACAATACAAGCTTCGTAATCATTTGCAACAATCTCTATGAATTATTTTATAAATATATTTTATTCTTATTCAGACATTTTATCTAAATTCGGAAATGTTACTTTTCAATAATATGTATCCAGAGGAATTTCCTATCCAAATTTCTACGGTGATCTAGTGTACAAACTAAGGAGGGTCAAAGGTTCCGATAATTTTATATCGGCTGGTTCTAAAATTATAAAAAGCCTTTGACATCTACAGTATGACCCTGAGATCATCGCTTAGACCATAGGCCTTGTATTGGGTCCTTTTACAACCCAATGCAGACTTTTACTTGAGCGTTGCACGCTGAATAACAGGGCTCTCTGACGGGCCTTGTCCAAACCTTTTCAGAGGAGACAAGGTCCTGATCCTCGTCCCTACTGACTGTTAGTCGGGACTCCTATTGATCAAGGATCTGAGCTCGCTTACAGACGGACAGAGCACGGTTTACTTATGTTGATGTCCCCTTACATATTTTTGATAGTAACACATTATTCTATAATTTTTTCGAAATAAATTTTATGACCTCTCTCCGTGAGAATCCTGTTGATCCTTGTTCTCTATATGGAGGATTATTTATAAATTTTTAAATGCGTGTCCTTTGATTGTGCTGCTTTTGCGGTGAGTAAGAAGTTGGGCGCTCGTAAACCGGTTAACCACACCAATTTAATGACGTTTGTTTGACTTAAGTGTTATTATACCCTTTTTTCCTGATGTTATGTGGCTTTGACAATTTCTACATAGTGTTTGTTCACATTCATTTATATATACAATGCTGAATTATATGGTTTTGTCTGTATGTCAGGGCATTCGCGGCGGTTGTGTCTAGCCAAACAAGAGACGCTCACTCCTCCCGGGCACATGGTCTCGCCTCTGAATTTCAGGGGTCCGTGAATGTCCACTGTGGTAGATTGTTGTTAGTGCCATAGTCATGTGACACCAGTTACTTTCGTATTTTACTTCAATTGACCGTCCAAAGCCGGTATCGTAATCGCAGCACAATCGCCTATTTCTGTAATATCGTTCCGTGTATATTCTACTATCATCATTTTTTGTATGCAGGTCCTTGGTGATTTGTGTCATACAATTTTATCATAATGGCTTATCGGTTGGTTCTAATGTATATGTACATACATTTCTATACCATGTAAATTAGTGTCATAAGGTTGTATCTGTGTGATAGTGATTGTTTTATACTTTTATGTCTATGTACCAGAAATTACTCGTTACAATAAACACTTTCTTGCTTATAGATGGTAAAAACAATATAAAGAAACATCTACGAGACGATATCATAATCTGTCTGACTCTGTTAGGTATAGACATGTCTTGCACCACAACGGCTTACGTCTCCACTCGTATTTAATGGAATAAGATTAAATCTTTGGGGAACCAAGTGTTACAGGCTTACATTCCGCCTAGCGCTAATTCAGTGCATTACATTGATGACTGCTTGTTTTACATCGGTGGCCATTTGTTTTGCAAATGGTAACTGTTTATTTCAAATCTGATATTGTTAATTTCATTTCTGTTAGTTTACTTTACCATCGTTTGTTCATTTTGTATTATGTAGACGCATATTTTACCCTTCAACAGAAGTGAACAAGGCATAGATATGGAAATTTGAAAAAAAAACCCAAAACAATTATTAAACTCAAGACGTGTTTCTCAACTTATTTATCAATAGCCTTGTTGACATATTGAAGGAAAAGACAAAGTTTTCATGATAATTCCTTTGAAATTTAGAATATGGCATTTTCATTACCTATGAATATATTAGATATTTCATTTCAGATTATGGGTATATAACTTATGTGTCATATCAACGTCCACTGCACACTAGAGGTTTATGTATTTTGTAGTTAATAGTCAATTACCCGAAAACGCCATATAAGAACTTATGAGTAGATGGCGTGTTGCAAAATCAAATCTCAATTATTTAACCCAGATCAGAAATAAGAATGCGGTTAAAACACTTGTTTTGTTGTGAACACATGGGATTATTTCATTGATCCGATATCACTATATGCAAGGCAGAATAAATGGATGTGGCTTGTTTAACAGGTGGCGTTTACTCCTTCAGGTACCTGTCTCTCGAGGTAAATGGATATCCACCGCTGTAAGTTGTGTGCTACATACCACAAACTACCTCCGTATATATATATATATATATATATATATATATATATATATATATATATATATATATATATATATATATATATATATATATATATATATATATATATATATTACTACATGTCCAGTGTCCAGTCTAACATTGCAATAAGTTCTACATACACATTTAACCATATCATAAGACCAGACAATACGTTATAATTCATATAAGTTTATTTATTTTACATATTGATTTATGTAAACATCAAGATCAATCAATTTTCCCAGGGCCATCACACAGCTTCAAAATCAAATAGCAGAAGATTTGTGTACATAGAACATTCAATTTATTCTAAATATGCGGTAGGCAACATTAACATATAAACTGATAAGGTTATAACTCTTGGAAAAACAGACTACGAGAAAGATGTTAACTACATATGCGTATTATAAATAAAAAAAGATCACATATATCATTTTCTCATTCTTGTGCGTTTGACGGTATAACACAATGGAAACCGAACTCTTTCGAATTTGAGACAAAAGCTGGGAAAATAAAAGAAAATGCATATGGGGCATAATTAAGAGTTGCAATAATAGCCTAAAGCAAGTAAATCAAACAATTCTTATGAGGAATTGATTTGTTTAAGGATAAAATATTCACCAATATGGTTTCTTTTGAAACCTCAAAAGTTCTGGCACGATAACGGCGAACTTGATTTGACAGAATTCTTATTAAGATATACAAGAAGACAAAATAAATATCGTAAATAAATTTGTCATTATAATGTAGTCTCCTTTTATCCTTTTATCTTTTAAAATATCAGCCGTTATCATAAATGTGAAAGATGGCAAAAGTCAACTCGGTCATGCAAATCAAGGAAAGAGGAGCACATAACAGATGTAATGAAAAACTATATTCGACTGTAATGCAGTCGTCATTCACCTGGGATGGTTAACAGGTCAACGGCCACAAACACATTTCAAATTCGTAAATCATCCTGCGTATGAAAGACAAGTATCATCATAAATTCCCTTTCGTCCTGTTAGTACAACGCTCTAAAAATAAGTTTGCAAAAGACTGTGCACGTTGCAAAATTCAAGACTTGAGGCATTCCGATTATCTCACGGTCATATTGGCAATGTCGAAGTCGTTTAACTTTCTTGAAACCCAATGAGGTGAGATCATAGGATTATTTTTTAATTTTTACCCTCCTTTATATATATAAAAGATCACCGTAAAATTTGAATGAAAGATTTCGTTAGAAATATACTGCTGGAAAGGAAAGCATACAGACCTCTCACTTAGCCGTATAAGAAAAGTCATTACAGACAAATAAACAAACAATAAAGACATAGAAAGACATCACAAAAAATTCAATTGTAATGCAGTTGAGATACCAACTTAGGACGGTCAATTGAAATACCGCTAAAAAGTGCAAATCCAAGATATCGTTCCGAAACTCACAATTCGAAATCGAAGAAACACGACAATACATATGTAAATATAATACAAACAGTCACGAACTTCTGTCAAAACAGAGGTGGGATCAGGTGCCATGGAGGAGTAAGCATCCCCTGCCGACCGGTCACACCCGTCGTGATGCCATAAGTATAAGCGAAATAGTATTATTCGCTGTCACAGAATTAGGAAACGGCACAGCCGTAGTCAAAATAGGTATATGTCATAAGCAGTAAGAATACTGCTATATAGTATAGGTAATACAGATGGTTTAGTTACTGTGAAATAAAGAAGTCATGTTAGACAACGATACATCATATGAGCAAATAAGGTCAATTGATGTGGTTTACAGGCCGACCTTCCCACTCACCACAGTGACAGAACAAAGTAAAGGACATACATTGAATATATTTAAATTACACCCTATATATGTAGATCAAAGATCAATATGCTATCCAATTTGAGAGGTCTTGCACATACACCATAGATAAGAGAAATGTATGATGGATCAAAAAATACTAGTTAGCGAATAATACATATCTAGATGTCACTAAATATGTCAACAAAGTTGAAATGTTTATATTTTTGAGTTGATGCATGAAATCTTTCTTATACAATACGAAAACAATTTTGCAATGAAGGAAGCACAGTTAGTACGCATTGGAATCCAAAGAATTTGTTGGTAAATCTTACCATTAAATTGCACATAAATATTGATGATCAGAAAGACGAAAGCATTACATAACTAACTACAAGTCCAATATATGTGAGACTCATACTTTGTGTTGGAGAAAAATCTCTAGTTATTCAAAGTACAGAGTCCTAAGTAAACTGAGAAAATACATGTCATAATTTCAAATTCTTCTGTTCAACAATGAATTAATAACTGGGATTTGAATTTTATTGAGTTTTACTCAGTCGATAAATAGAATTAAACCATTCTGCATGACAATTTATTTGAATGTTTGATAATGGAATAAATAAAAGAAAAAAGAGGAGTTACTGGCTCAGTTATGTGGCAGAAGTCACCATGGAGCTATACAATACATGAATATAAATAATATACTAGAACATATAACACATTACAAAAATATTTGATTGTAGTGCAATTACGATACCGACTTAGGACGGTCATTTAATTTGACAAAAGCCAAACAAATGGTGTGGTTAACCGGTTTACGGGCCCACCTTCCCACTCATCGTAACAGCAGAACAAAATCAAAGGACGTACATTTAAAAATTTATAAATAATCTACCATTTAAAGAACAAGGGTCAACAGGTATCGCATATTGAGATGTCATAAAAATATAAACACGCAAGGTATTGTAAAACATATAACGGTATAAAAATATATGCGACATCAACATGATAAACCGTGCTCTGCCAGTCTGAAAGCGAGCTAAGACCCTAGATCTGTAGGAGTCCCGACTAACAGTCAGAGGGGACGAGGTTCAGGACCATGTCTCCTCTGAAAGAGGTTTGGACAAGGCCCGTCATATAGTCCCCATCGCCCTATTAGTCAGCGTGCAACGTTCAAGTAAGAGTCTGCAAAAGGCTGTAGAGGGGCCAAATACTAGACCTATAGTCTTTTTGATGATCTCAATATCATATTGTCTATTTAGAAGACGTTTGACTATTTTATAACATGATGAAATAACGTTATCGGAGCCTTTTAATTTCCTTAGTTTATATACGAGATCACCGTAAAAATTAGGATGGGAAATTCTATTGGATACATACTGTTGAAAAGAAATATTTCCAAATTTAGATAGAAGTTCTGAATAAGATCTGAAGAATTTGCCGAATGTTTTTCTTAGCTTGTGATATCTGTAACCCTGAGTTAAAAGTTTAGTAGTAATTTGTAAATTTCGTTTATGAAAGTCCAAAACATCGGTGCAGCCTCTGACAAATCGAACTAATTGAGATATATAGATACCATATGATGGGAGTCGAGGGACATCGCCATCCAAGTAAGGGAAATTTACAATAGGAAATCCAAAATCCTCACGTTTATCATAAATATTGGTATATATTAGGTGGTTGATAATTTTGATGTTTAAATCTAAGAAAGGTGTATATTTATCTCAAGTATTAGCTTTATTCAATGTGAGCTCTGGTGGATATATTTCTGATATAAATTGTTCGAATTCAGGGTTGTCGATAACCAAAATGTCATCCAGTTATCTGCAAGTATTATTAAATTTCTCAATGAGGTCAAAACGTTTTGATTTTTGAATAGAAACCATAAAATCCCTCCCATAACAATAAAGAAATAAATGTGCTATCAGAGGCGCGCAGTTAGTACCCATAGGAATCCCAACTATTTGTTGATATATCTTGCCATCAAATTGCACAAAAATATTATTCATGAGAAAATCTAGTGCTTTACATAATTCCTTGCAAGTCCAGTATTTATATGAAGTATATTGTTTGTTGGAAAAGAATCCGGAGTTATTGGAAGTACATATGTACGTTTTAGATTCTCTGTGAAAACACCATTGTATAAGAGACAGCAACTTGCTTTTAATCAAATCATGAGGCAAAGATGTATAAAGTGTAGAAAAATCAAATGTAGAAATTTAGCGAAAGAAGTTTGTCTATAACTTCATGAGAATTTTTAATCGACCAAAAGTAATTGATGTTACTATTATGAAATGCGACATCACAATATTTGATAATATGATCTTTTATAGCAGTTAGAGCAGACGTAATATGCTTCGATAGTACCGTAGTAGAGCAGTGGCTAGAATTAGATATGAAACGTGATTTATATGGACTTTTATGTAGTTTTGGGAGCCAATATATGGTTGGTAGATCAGATTTATCAGTTTTAATTTTAAAGTCGGACATGGTCATAAGGCGATCGTGCAAGGTGCTGTCTTTTAAGGTAGGGCTTTCCACATATGTATGAGTGGAGTTTAATTCGTTTTAAGTACTTCAATATAATATAGTTTTCAAACAACTATTATGTTATTACCTGCTTTATTAGCAGGAACAAAGACATATTTAGCATGTAAGTCAGCTATCTTCTTTTCAATAGAATTTGCCGTCAATGTATTAGGCTGTTGAAATAAATGCGGATTTTCCGTAATGTTCTTACTACGGATATCGACAATTCTTAAAATCTCGTATTTCCAATCATTAAGAGCATGAACCTTTACCTGTTCTTTTTTACACCAACGTTTACAATATGTAGTTAAAGCATCTTCTATAACGTCACGGCATTTATTGAAATCTATCCTGGACGGTAACCTATATTTAGGTCCTTTTCCAAAAAGGGTGCGCAATTTCTTGCGCAGTTTCCGCAATACAGTTTAGGTCACCAGTAATAACATGACCTGCCGGTTTATAAACATATTCAGAATTTTCACAAGAACACGACGAAGGAATAGAGTCTGAAACATCAGGGTTAGATGTAACTTTATTATAATTTAGAATAAGATTTCTTATAGGCTTTTTGTACTGGTAACAAATAAGTGGAGGTTCTAAATTCTCAAAATATTGGGGGATTTTAGATGTGACTCTATGATCAAGGAAAATATAAGAAATGTTAAGTAGATCGAAGCCTTTATTAATAAATTTAATTTTGAGAAATTGCTGCTTGGGTGGAAGAGAGGGAATACGAGGAAAGAGTTTATTATATGAAAATAAAATAATCAAATTGAGTTTATATCAATCAAAATTGCGTAAACTTCGAAGATCAGCTTCGTCCAGGATAGGTTTCAATTTATTTACCGGAATAGAGGATAGTGCATGCAAAAGTTCATGACGGCCATTATTTTTTGCGATAAATAGAAGATCGTTTAATGACCTATTTAAACGATTACGTTTTCTGATGTTACGATTATGGCGTCGACCATGTGACCTACGTTTTCTAATAGTTTTATGTCTTAATGTAAAAATATTAATCTTATTCTGACGAGAAGATATATTACCTTGTCGATATATTTGGTCGTTGAGACCGAGAGGGTATGGGGTTTGTAGTTGTTTAATCCAGTAGAGCTCGGTTTCCAAAAGTCGTTTTTAACATCTGATTTTGTATCACCTGGTAATTTAGAGATATTTTCTACTGGAATTATTTTCACATTGTTAATATTATGTTGGTATTTATTAAAGTGGTTATAAAGAAAATTCTGGTATTTACGTCGTGAATTATTACGAATTTTATAGGAATGATTCTGAAAACGTTGTTTCAAAGTTTGAGAAATTTCCCCGACATATTGAGCCCCACATCCTCTAGCTTCCCAAGTGATGACATATATAACATTGGAAGTATTTCAATCTATGTCTTTGTCTAATTTGGTATTAAATATATTTCCATTAACCGAAGATTCAATATTGGACTTGCAGCTTAAATGATGGCAAGTAAGACATTTCTTGGCGTTGCACTGATTAATCTCAGAATACTCTCTGCGTATAGAATTGACAGCTCTGTAAGAATTTATAGGTGTAAATGTTTTTGAAAATGAGATAGAACGTTTAATAGGGAAACTACTTTTAAGTGGAGAAATATGAACTTTAGTGGTGCCGAATAATTGAAATGATTGGCTTAAGTATTTTCTCAGTTTATGGCGCCGGACCCTGTGCTCTCAAATAAAACACTAGCATATGAGAGAAAACATTTTAGTTTTAATTAAATCGTTTGGTATAGAGATATATTAAGTACAAAAATAAAATGTAAAGACTTGAGTAACTTGAAGTGCAATCAAAATTTCAAAACAACAATATGTAATCAGTACAGCAGTTTCTGTTTGCTTTTCTGTCTGAAATGACTTTGTCATACGACTGAGTCAGATGTCTTTATGCCTTTTTAATACAGCTAAATGTATAAATATATAATTAAAGGGATGTTTTAACATTTTAAATCATGCATAATCTTCTTATATAAATCCTACATCATCTTCTGATATAAAATGAAAACAAATGCCAAAAGTGATATAATCACAAAACGCCTATCACTGTTCATCAGTTTTATAGATGCTTCTAATTTTGCCATTATTGGAATATTGATAAGGACAACGTGATGTAATATTCATGTGGATTAGTAAGAAGTATCAAAATATGCACTACTGGGTTTCTTTAGCTTCCTCTAATTAATTCCGATAAATCAGTGTCTACCGGCTAATTCTGTGTATGTGATGCTGTCTTTGACATACTTTGCGCAGCAGTATCGTTCATTTAGTCTTGTCATTAATGACATTGTATGGTAGGAGACTCTTTGTTTGATAACCTCGTCACCAACTATTACTTACCACATATTATCGTACGGGATAATTTGCTTCCTTTATATATATAAAACAGATACAGTAAAGCAATTAGGACAAACAGTAGAGATAAGTAGTAGATATTGCACAATGATTTTGGAATTCTCAAACTTCAATTAAAGAAAGAAGTAAAGCTGAAATGGAAGACAATGAAATAATATTCGACTATATTCATTGTTTGTTGTTTATTTCTATTTTGTTTCATTACAAGTTTTATTCTCAGCTGTATGTATGTATGTATGTATGTATGTATGTATGTATGTATGTATGTATGTATGTATGTATGTGTGTATGTGTGTATACATGCGTGTATGTATGTATGTATGTATGTATGTATGTATGTATGTATGTATGTATGTATGTATGTATGTATGTATGTAGTGCCGTAAAATAATGCATGAATGGATGTATGAATGCATGGATGCCGGATGGATGCATGTATGGTGATGGTGATGGATGACCATACCGCTACCATGTGATTTTATCATTACCCTTTTTCTTACCTTTGTTTGATAAGTGACCATACTGCTACCACGTGATTTCATCATTACCCGTTCTCTTACCTTTGTTTGATATGGAATCATACCGCTATCATGTGATTTTATCATTACCCTATCTCTTACCTTTGTTTGATAGGTAATCATACCGCTATCATGTGATTTCATCATTACTCTATCTCTTACCTTTGTTTTATAGGTAATTATACCGCTATCATGTGATTTCAGTATTACCTATTCTTTTACATTTTGATGATCTATTAATTTATGGTATTTAATCGTCACTCCATGATTATTTCACGTGTATGGTAACGGTATTTCCTTGATGCATCGCATAAAAACCATATCTTTGCGACAGACATACCCAAAACAGTTAGGGATCTTTCATGTGCCGCGCCTAAAGTGGCAACAGACCACCAGAAGCAGAGAGAGATCTTTTACGTACGACGCCTAAAGTGACAACGGACGCCACCCAAAACAGTGAGGGATCTTATACGTAGAACGCCTAACGTGACAAGGGACCCACCCGAAACAGTGAGGGATCTTATACGTGCCATGCCTACCGTGACACGAAACCCGATTTTACTGTCTCATAAGAGACAGCACACTGGTGTACCCATGAGGCGGGAGTCGAACCCGACACCCTCCTGGTCACGAACCGGTCACCTCGTCCACTGAGCTAGACCAGCTTACATTTTGATGATGGATGATTATGGCACTACCGTATGCTGTCAGCATTACCCTTTCCCTCACCCTTGCTTGATTAAAGTCAATTACCCACACAGACGACATTAATCAGAATGGTCTCCAAAACAATAATACTTACCACTCAAACATACATGATGGATTATCAGTGAATCACTTACAGGACACAGCATATTAGCCATTCACACAAGGGACTAAGCTGTGTGTGTCTCGTGGCTGACACATGGACGCCTACCGCTAATATCATTGAACGAATTAATTAAATTTTCAAATAAAATGGGCTGTAGGGAACTTAAGTTAAACCTTTGATAAAGTTACGTCTGAATATATTACATGGGAAGGACACATCATTATTCACGTAACGACACTAGATGACATCTAATACCACGATTTTTTCTGCAATTTGATATTACTATTGAATGTTACAATATGATACAATCTCTTTACAAGTAAAGAAAAAAGAAAGAAAAAAAACATTGGTGTCGAATTTAACACCTTACATTTCATACATTTATCAATGATACCTGCATGATGATGCAAACGTTGAGTATCATATTCTATTTCTATTCCATTTTATCAGTGATTCCATCAACAGCATCAAATGCAATCTATTGTTTTATGTTCGTTTGAGACAGAGTTGATTAATCTCGTGCCATCCTATTATATCTCATTAGTCATTTTATAGCTGTGTCGTTTTCAGGATCACTCTGTTTACCATGCTACATGCCTTATTATGCACATCAATCTTTTTAACACCAATTAAGCGATGCAATATTGGCGGTAATGTCAAGGACGCAGAGACTTCAGTTCTGATGAATTCACTTCTTTTAATACTGAAGGGAGTTTGTAAGAATTCTGCCTTAACAGGTGAGAGAATCCACGATAAGCACACCAACGATGAAAATGAAATAATACGGCATATAGAGCGTAATTAATTTAAGGTCGATTTCTAGATAATTACGATGTTTATCATAAGTCATATCACACGTACACTTAATCGTTATGGTTTTCCCATATCTTAGCCTTACCTTTCCACATACCATAAAAATGGGTAAAACTAGAGCACACGCATTTCAAAATAGATAAATCTATGTATAATAGTACAACATGATGATAGTCGAAAGGAATAGCATATTGAGAAATGATCGTAAGGAGATAGGGGGAAATTAGATTATTCTATTTCACAATGATATAATTCTCCATCATCTTGCACCAATCAGTTTTCTAAATGTCATTCCCGGCGTTTCCCTTGTAGAGACTATGTCTAGGGAAGCTAATGTACTTTGTCCAGTGTTACTTAATACTGCCTAAAGACAAGAGCAGAGAACTACAAAAAGATCGGAACTTGTCTCTTGATGGCACGGCTAGCATCTTAAGTTTAGCTGACCATAGGTCAGTCTGAAAGACCTAAAAACTACCCTAAGTGTGACGATTATTCGGACGGTGTCGGGTGGAACACAAATCTGTATGGAATTTTCACTATCCTCCAAAGTATCAAGATTTCGGAAAGATCTTCCACATAGTTAAAGAGTGTACATGCAGTGGTCGTGTGGACGACCATTATATATGTAAAATACCCTTGATGATAAAATATAATCAAAGGCTTGAAGAGCCACAAAGGCGTCGAGTTGAATTTGATTTAAAGCTGTCAAAAGTAGCAGAAACTGATCAGTCGTGTTCATCTTTTTTGTTGAATTCCGATAATTTTTGGAATCGAGTAAAAATAAAAGCTTAAGTTCCAACAGCCATATATCATATAATACATCATCATAACATTTTATTGTTCTTTACGTCATTCTTGCAGAAATATGTCAATTGTCTTATCACAAAGAATGTACATGTGAAATCAATCGAACACCATTGCCTTTTTTTTTACAAAGATAGAAATGGACGAGTTGTTACCATTGCCTGTATAATATGGAAGCCTTATGCTTAATTTGTTTTAAGATGGTCTAGGTTACAGTTTTTGCCTATGCCACTAACACTGTCACTAGGGCCAACAGCTTCTTTATATCGTCCAAACACACTACTTATTATTCGGTCGTTTGTTGTATGTGGACGTGTATAGGCTACAACGCCATACCGTTCGCCGTAATGACGCAAGCCGATTGTGCATCACAATCGCACTTTATCGGTTGATTTGAAATAAAATCTTCACATGTAAGTTCTACGTAATTTATTTTTCATGCATTCAATCTAAAATTCTGTTTTAATCCATGCTATCATCCTTTAAATCGGTATTAAATTTTGTAGGCGATTTGAAAACTATCTCGGCTTCCATTTTTAAGCCCTCGTGGGAACTTTTTCAGATATGGGGATGACCATGTGATATATACACATGCTACCTCCCCAATAAGGAAAAAATGAGGCGTGGCTTTAGAAATTTTAGCGGGAAAATTCACAACTGCGCAGAAACAAGTAATTCCTGTTTACACAAAGCTTTGTGACCAACATCTTGAACATTTAATGCTATTCCGATTGCAACCTAAGCTTTTTAAAAAGCTATGCTTGTTTAAGAAAGACTGGAGTTACCTGATCTTGCTTGCTATTGCCTCGCGAAGAGACAAGTGACCACCGCCATTTCGTAGAGGCTATTCCCTGTCCAGCAAGTGTTATTCATAGCACAGGCGGTAAGGGCAGATAAGAAGCTGTACACACTGCGTATAGATATTTTTAAAATTCGTCTGTAGTAGCATACACAGCATAGGTATACAGTACCTGATGTAATTTACGAGAGGCTCGTGATGTTTAGCCTTGAGGATGTAATTAATTTTGTCGATATTTGTTGATTCTAGGTTAAATGAATGAAACAAAACGAAATCTACTGAGATAAGAATAACCGATAACTCGTCACTTGAATCTAGGCCAGCCTCGTTATGAATTAGTGGTCACCTGTCTAGATATCTTTGTGATTCGCATTGCTAGTCTATATCTAGGATTCTATGAATATTTTATTTGTTCTTTTTAAGACTGAAATTTATATCTAAATATATTATTATTATATTATTTATATTATTATATATATTTCGAAGATCGCTTTCCATTTTGGCGCTTATATGTCAAATTAGGCTTGATCGCGTGTTACAAGCGTTCTACTATGATTTCTCCAAATAAGGCAATATGTCACGTGGTCCTTCCCATATTTGGAAAAATTCCCATGAAGTGCGACTGTAATTCATACTCGGCTTGCGTCATTACGGCGAATGGATATTTTAACACACAATAAGCGACAGAATAATAAGTGTTTTAGGGCAATATTATTGATCATTTTTTAAGTAAAGCAGACCTATGCTTAAACCTATTTCTGTGCAATGAAATTTCAAAAACAAGGATAACAAATCCGGTTTTGCAAGAACTTTTACTACTTTAAGTACTTTAAAGAAGGTACTACTTTGTTACGTGAATTAAAAAGGCGGTGCAGAGGTAAAAATTTTACGATCGCTAGAAGACTGTCGAGCAAATGCTCGACGCCTTAAAAACTGCTTGAAAAAAGAATGCAAGAAGTCTTAACGTCACCAGATTACAAGGATAGTCCTTACTTTTAGCTTCCTCAATGATCTTTGAGAAAATAATCTGGAGATATTAAAATATCTGAATACTTTACAGCCTTCTAATGTATCTCTAACATTGACTTTTGGTCTATAAAGTTTATGAAATAAATCTCTATACAATTCAAGAGACATTCCAAACCTATTAATTCACTCAGAAAAGTAATCGTTCTTAGAAAAAAATATCATTTTGAATTCTTTCTCTTCTGATTTTAACCTTTGACCTCGTGACCTTGAAACTGTGTCACAAGAATTTTTAAATATTTTCACAACTTTTTCACAACCTATGTTCTCAAAATGGCAATACTTTCTGTGAAAACAACATTATTGATCTTCTATTGCGTATGTAACCATGAGCTTTGACCTCACGACCTTGAAACTTGAGCACAATAATCCTTACACAGTTTCTAACAATTTTCCTGTTTGTTGATATATACACCCGTAATGGCTACTTATTGACGGATGTAGGTTTCATACGCAAGCTTTATTAGCATTGAAAGAAGAATTACATACCTACTATTCTAACGAAATCTGACCACAGTTCTCCGAGAAGATAACTAACTTCACGTCTGTGCATTTCACATTTAAATTAGAAATCCAACTATTGCACTTAACGGTACTCGAAAACCCATCCAAAGTTTCTACATCAAATGAAGGTACACAACGATGGATATATGGAATGTCACCTTTATATATTTGACCTTGACCTATCACTTAGAAACAACTGGAATTCAGATCTGTTGTAGAAGCACTTTTCTATGTATCATCGAATAACCTACGATAAATGTGTAATTCAAAACTGATCGTGATTAAAGCAATTGCCTGGACATCCAGCATTAACTTTTAATAAAGTTGAAGAAACATTTTAAAAATTTCCATGAAATGCACTAAATGAATACTGGTTTGCATGTATGGGTTACTGTGATCAACGTTTCATCTCTGATGTCGAGGGGTCTATGAATTTCCGTGTAATATGTTGTTCAGAGAACCTTAAAGCCAACGTATCAATTACTTTCCTATTTTGAATAACTGTTACATATCCCTTTCACAGTGTGGAGTTGATCCGCCAGAGGAATGGAGACACCTGCGTCCAGCGCCATGGACTGAGAAAATGCTGAAGTCATATTTTCAAATTCTTCTGTTTAGCAATTAATCAATAACTGGGATTTTGGATTTTATTGAATATTATTCTATTCATTTATAGATTTATACCATTCTGCATAACAATTAATTAGAACATTTGACAATGGAATAAATTAATAATGAAATAATTGGCTTAAGTATTTTCTGTTTAAGGCGCCGAAGCCTGTACCGGTTTGAATACAACTGCGACACTTTCTACATAGTGCTCGACTACATTCATTGCCAAAGCTGTTGACTGTAGCGTTGACACTTTCTACGTAGACTTAGATTACATTCATTGTCACACTTGTTCCGGTGTGACGGTAACTGTTACACTTTCTACGTAGTATAAGACTACATTCATTGCCACACTTGTTTCGGTGTAACTAAAGCTATGACATTTTTTTCTACTTGGTGTTAGACTACATTCACTGCCACACCTGTTCCGTGGTAACTGCAGCTGTGACTCTTTCTTCGTAGTATTAGACTGCATTCAATGCCACACCTGTTCCGGCGTGACTGTAGTCGTGACACCCTCTTCGTAGTGTTACACTACATTCAATGCCACACCTGTTCCGGCGTGACTGTAGCCGTGACACCCTCTTCGTAGTGTTACACTACATTCAATGCCACACCTGTTCCGGCGTGAATGTAGCCGTGACACCCTCTTCGTAGTGTTACACTACATTCAATGCCACACCTGTTCCGGCGTGAATGTAGCCGTAACACCATCTTCGTAGTGTTAGACTATTCAATGCCACACCTGTTCCCGCGTGACTGTACCGTGACACCCTCTTCGTAGTGTTAGACTATTCAATGCCACACCTGTTCCGGCGAGAATGTAGCCGTAACACCCTCTTCGTAGTACTAGACTACATTCAATGCCATACCTGTTCCGGTATGACTGTAGCTTTGACACTTTCTTCGTAGCGTTAGATTAATTCAATGTCACCAAATGTTCCGGTGCAACTGTATCTGTAACAGCTTCTGCAGTGTTAGACAACATTCCTTGCATTCATGTAGTGCTTAGCTATTTATGTCTGTATTTTAAGGACATTCATGACGGTCTTATTCAGGCAGACAAGAGACTCTTACCCCTCCGGAGACCCTGTCTTAGCTTTGTAGACGTTTATGAAGGTTTACCATGGCAGATTATGAGAGCGCCATAGCGGCATACAATCACTATACTTTCATAGGTTGCCAATAACGGGGCCCGTTAAATGATAAAATTCAGATTGATCTAGTTTATATTAGAAAACTTTTGCATTTTTCTGTAAATGGATATCATTCATGTTATTGTTTCATTATTGTGTTTGTATAACAAAAGAACGTTAATCCTTGATGTGAACAAGTTCACACAAATATATATAAATCAGTGTCTGACGGAGATTATTATCACAGACATGATTTATACTGACACTAAACAAGAATGACTTCCTTTCCAGCCTCAATGTTAGTTTGATATTGTAGTCATAACATACACATAAAACATATAAAATGCAAAATTATTCATTAAACTGTCTACACATTGGATCAGTCGACTCTTGTCAACATAATATGGTTTACAATTTCAATTTTCAATTTGGATAATTCATCAGAGGAAGTTGCTCTTATATTTGTATAATAAATTGACATTACATCCGGTCTTAAGATGTCGAGAATATAAACCCAGAGACACAGATCCCAGAGATTACGTCGATTCTGAACCTCTACAGGTATACGTACTGGAAGAAGCTGTATAAAAGGATCTTAATATCTTTTATATTAAGATTTCGCTCTTAACCACTATGACTGAAATAAAGGAAAGAAAGTTTTGTGCTTGAAATTTCATGCATATTTCCTATCCTAGTACATACGTCACTTACATGATCATTATTGGTAGATGATCAAAATTGCTGAAAATTCCTGCTCTTTTTATGATGCATATTGTAACACCATTGTCAAAGGCGGATCAAGATGGCGGAACCCACCCACCCCCTTCTTGCAATTTTCGAAGCATTGTTGATAAAAATAATATAGACCATTCTATTGGGCACTTACTCAATAGTTATCTGCCCTTTACCGATAGGTGTCGCGGTCGAATCCGCCATTACGGTACTGAAAAAAGCTATCGAGATAGTAAAATGACCTATGAGCGTAGTGGTTAAAACCATATTTGTGTTTATTAACGTTTAATTGTAGTCCATTATAAATTTCAGTTTAAAATTAAATATAAAAAAAAAGAAAAAGAAAAGGAACTTTTCTCCGGCCTTATCAAAAATGTTAGTCACCAAGCTGAGTTATTAATTCAGTAATGAATGATGTATTTATGTATTACAGATTAATTAGATAATTATTAAATAATAATAAAACTTATTAAATACATATCATAGACATAGACTACTTTCAAAACATAGTCTATGCTTCAGCAAATACCAATATCAACACCTAGACCATTTCGCAAACGAAGATTTTTCGTAATTTTTACTCAGATAGATTATCACTAACTTTCAGCACAGACATATATACATATGTGTATATATGTCTCTGCTTTCAGTATGTAGATTAATTGTTGTATTCGGGGATGAGAAATATCATCTACTTAACTATTTCCAAATCCAAGCTATCCGTATTTGCAAAACCTGGGGTTGAAAGTTTCGGAAAATCCTTTAAAAAATTTAGTATATGATCTTTTGGAACATGACCTGCAGTTTTATGAAAATTAAATTCAAAAGTACCGAAATCAACTTGTCCAAAATAACTTAGATAAGCAGAGGCGGATTTAGGGGAGCGGAGGGGTGGCTCGCCCAACCCCCGGCAGTGACCCAAACTTTTACCAAAACCCTGTATTTTGGCCAATTTTCGGTTAAAATTTACAAAATTCGCCCCTCGACACTCCCCCCCCCCTCAAAGGAGGCGCTGGATGAATAAAAACGAACGTCATTTCACTGCATTACTTCCCTCGTGTATGCATTGTTAATTAATTTGCTTCAATCAACATACGTGTATCAATAATAGTCTTACGGATGATGGGGTTAAACAGCCGACATAAATCCAGTAAGTTTATTGCGTAATACGGACGACACTTTCTGGAATGTAGCTTTAACTTTTGCCAAGGATACCTCGGCTGAGATATTACTGACCCCAGGTGATAACCTGGTTTTACACCTGTTACATAATCAATTTTCTGTTAGTACAAGCTACCATTCGACATAGGGACATGGATCGAAGTAACAATCATGGGACTAATCAGAGATTTATGTCTCTGAAATAATCTAATTTTAATAGATCAGTACTAAACAGTATATTATTCATAAAAACTCGCATTATAAGCGATAAGATTGAATCTATCTCCGATTGCTTTACGTTTTGTAAAGTAATGTTACTAAGGCAACCCATGGCAAATAGTCTGTATTTCACATATAATCACTGTCCAAACTGCAAAAACAACTTAATAAAAAACAAATGAAAAATCAAAGGACTCAAAAGTCCTGAGAGTCGGCTTTGCTGATTTTAAGTATGTAATCATTTTACCATTTTAGTGGCGGATTCAGGATTTCAGGAAAATGGGAGGGGGGGGCAAAAATTAGGTCTTTGTTGCAAAAACATCGTCATTATACCTATGTACAAAATGCTAATAAAATTTGCTCTCTTCATACTATCTTACGGCAAAGAGTTTGCAATTGCATGTATCCGAAATGAACGTACAATCGACAACTTCATGGCAACAAGTTTTACTGCATTGTTGTCACGAGTCGAAGCTGAGCCAAGGAACGACATTCCTTCAAGTGGGACATTAAATAACCATCTTATTCACGATTCTCATAATGTTTTAACATCATTTATATTTAGAAACATACAACATTTACCTAAATATTTATATTGCATTTTCATCATCAGAGGAAATGCGGGAAGATCGATCTTTAAATTTGTCATATATGTGAAAAAGAACTAAAATTCCAGAACATGTTGGGGAAAATCTCGATAAAAACAAGCGATACAAGATCAAGACAAATGCTTTGTCCGGAGAATTACACAATCGAGTACATCCGACGGTGTCGGTGATAAACACATCGTAAAGTAGTCACAACTACATATTATTACGCGAAATTTGAAAACATTATTGCAACTCCTTTTTCAACAATATTTCAGTTATATCGCGACATGGAAGCAGGAGGTTACCAACCTCTTAAACATAGTGACGCAACCCGGGAATCGAACCCGGATCGTCGGCGCCGCAAGCCAAGCGCTTAACCACTACACCAAGCCTGTCCCTTTATTTTTGAGTAATATATATATATATATATATATATATATATATATATATATATATATATATATATATATATATATATATATATATATATATATTCGATAATTCCTGCGATGTTTCATCAAAATCGCTACAAAATGAGCCAAAAATTAAAGTTCAAAATTTTTCAAGATGGTCACCATGGCAGCCATATTTGATGATGTTACACCTTGCTTTTTTCTCACACATTCGTAAGGTGTCTTGAAGTATATTACTATCAAGAGAATGTTTCTTTCCTTGGCTCTAGGGTAAAGAGCAAATGCAAAACATCTGACAAAATGACTATAGCTGACATTACCTGTTAAACGGTCTACAAGGAGTAACAATCATCAACTAAATCTTCCACCAGTAGAACCAGTACTGCATTAACTTCACCACTTCTACCAGTGAAGATAAGCTGCAATTCACATATATACAGTCAAAACAGAAAAGCAAAATACAAAAAGGCCCATATGAGCCTATATCACTAACCTCTGCACGTAATAAAATCGATAATATAAATTGTCTCAAAAGTTACCTTCAGAACATACCCTTGAACAGCAATGCAGTATCTAGTTTCAAACATTATGGCTATTGAAATCATTTCACTTAATATGGTTAAACTTCAAAAGTCAAGGTCACAGTCATAAATAATGGTACAATGTATAAAAAATGGAGAAGTCTAACCACTAAGGACACACGTGTGAAATATCAAAGCCTCACTTCCTACAGTTCTAAAATGAAGATCCATGTTAATGGTTTTCTTCAAATTAAATCAAATATAGGTAAAACTCGATAGTCAAAGTAACAAGGGCGTAAATCATGGTATTAATGAAAATGTCTAACAGCAAGGAATAAACCTGAAATATGAAAGCAATAGTTCCCATGGTTATGGCCAAGGGGTTAATTTTTTTTAAACGATGGTCAAACATAAAGATCAAGGTAAAAAATTATTGCCAATGCAGAGGTCTTGCCACAGGGAACACATACCTATAAAATGAAAGCACTAGCTGGTATGGATAAATAATCAGTCCAATGTTAGAGAACGATAGACAGGACAAAAATGATGTGCCCTGACTTATGATTAATCAATCCAATCAACAGACAGTTTCATCCTCTCTTAATAAGGAACAATAAATCCAAAGTTAGTTTAATTTTGACAAATGATACAAGAGTTACCATCTGGAAACCTTAAAGTGATTAGCCCAAAACTCAATCAGTGAATTCCTGTTTTGATAAGTGAATCATATCCAAAGTTGGTTTGATTCTTATGAAAAGTACTTGGGTCTTGATCTGGAAATCTTAAATTCAATTTATCTTAAGCCGAAGTTCAGGAGTTGTGAAGTTGAACTTTTACCAATTCACCACAATAGACTTCTTCCTCTCTTTGTAAGTAATAACATATCCAAAGTTGTTTTGATTCTGATGAAAAGTACCCGAGTTTCGCTTTGTGTCACCTCTACATGACCTATGAATATTCAGTGTGTTGCAAAGTTGTGAGTGCCACTGTGATACTGCATAAGTTACTTTTATATTTTACATTCATGCCACATTTCATAAAGGATAATGTATACCAGATGTAAAGTAACTACAGCATCTGGTTATGACATTTTTAGCTATGTCCTATAAATGCCTGTACTGTGTACCTTTCACCAAGATGGCCCAGCTTTCCCTGTATGAACTTGATACTACATGTAACAAAAACGCTGTACACAATGTGGCTTATTGAGTGTTTTCATAATACAGAGTTATTTCCCATACGAGTAGGTATCTGACATCATACCATTGTGACTTCATATAATGTCTATATCATTTCCCATAATTTTACACCAGTTTCCATAGAACTGGTTGATGTCACAATGGTTTGACATCAGATACCTGCTCATATGGGAAATAACTCTGTATAAGGAAAAGGCCTAATAGGTGGAAATTCCCTAAAATAAACTCATATCAGTTGACCCTTAAGATGTTACCAAATGTTACAGCAGAACCTTACTCTGTATTAAGTTCAAACCACTTGTCCTAAGGATACTGTCTTTCAAACAGAGATAAAGATGCTTGTCCTAGAGAAGATTAATCTTATCCCCTTAATCTCTATTCAATGTTTCTAATGTTGCATTTCCTTTCCCAATAAGTTATCCACACTAGTACATGTAGTGAGAGTTGAGATAGATGGACCACACACAATGAATTATCATCATAGCTCAAGTAAGCTTAGAAAGAAAAATCTACATTTGCAAAACTCCACTGATATCCTTTATTACTTCATTCTGATTTTTCTTTACAATACTTTCTCCTTTTCTTATTGGAATGATGTATTCTTTCGTGTTTTCTGGAAAAAAAATGGAGTGAAACATGAAATGATGTCTATACATTTGTCCTTTATTCATAGTCATTTATATGATAAAGAAAGACCTAATTTTGATAAAAGTGAAATTATTCAACTCGTGCACAGTTAAGTTCATTAAATCTATAAGTTAACAAAAACGCTCAGGTTTAGTTGTTTGAAGTTTTGTCCGTATCATCTATGTAAAAATGATCTTGGCTTAAACTGGCCTTTTTCAATTTCCTGGGCACTTAAGGGTTATCCATCCCTAAGAAAGTTCTAGTGAAAAATATGTGAAAAAATGTAAAAATGACAAAGTCTAACAAAAACAAGTCTAACATAAAATGTCAAAGAATTACTTTCTCTTTGATGCATTCTGTTTGTTAATCTATGCAGGTTGTCTGGAAAATTATGTCAAAAGAGGGTACCTACTGGACATGCATTACCCTGTCCTGTATCCCTCCTTAATAAGGCTCAAGAACAATAACAATTACAGGGGAATTTAAGTCCTTCATTTCAAGTTTCATCAAAATCCCTAAGGTGGTTCTGAAGAACGTGACAGCAAATTCCTTAATACAACCTCAATGTAATTATATCACTTGACCAATCACCAGTTTGGTAATAATCACTGGCAATAGGTGTTAATTTTACTTGCTGCTTACCTAAAGACCTGAAAATCACTTATATTTCAAGGGACTATATTCATGAGGATCTAACTTATGATATCTTTATAAGATAAATTTCATATTTAATAATATTGTAAAAGTACAAATAATTATAATTTATAAAGAAGTTGAAATCGTGATAGGTAATTTCTATACCTGTTTTTAATTATTTGATTGGTATTCTGTTCATTCTAATTAAGGTTTTTCACGAGATGTGGAAGGTGAGTAAACACATTTCCATTCTAAATAAAAATTCAAGTATATATGGAAATGTGGCATAAATATTATCTTTACTATATACTGCCTTTTGATCATATATCACTGTACCTTTTACAGTCTGGAATTTGATCTTGTTTGTCAGGACATTGCTTTCTTTTATGATTCATACTACCACAGATATGGCACCCTGTTGAATATTATTCATAAATAATTTGAATGCTAAGATAAAACACAAAGTCAAAAATCTAAGTATGCCATGCATTACACAATTTAAACTAAGTGAATGCTAAAGAAATCATAACCTGCCATAGAAAAAGGCATTAACCTTAGAAACATGACATTAACAGGTAGCATTGAGTCTTCTCGCTATACAGAGTGATTTCCCATATGAGCAGGTATCTGACGTCAAAACAATATGACATCAACCAGATCTATGGCAAGTGATGTAAAATTACTGGAAGTGATATAGAAATTGTATGACGTCACAAGGGTTTGACATCACATACCTGCTCAAATGGGAAATAACTCTACATATCAAAAAGACCAAATAGTTTGTGACACACTATACTGGAGTAAGAAGATATACCTACAGGTCACATGCCTTTTTTTTTGCAGGGACTTGCAACAATATACAATTTCATATTTTACATGATATATGGGGCCTCATGCCGGACAAGCTAGGTTTTGCTGGAATTTTAATAATGACGATGATGCTTGGATTTTTATGTCACAATAAGATGAGCGGTAAAACATCGTATGTCCGATAATAGACCTCTTCCCAACTGCGGAGCGGTAAAATTGGATGGCAAATTGATTAACGTTCCCTTTAAATTTATAATATCAAAATGTAATTTGACGTCATTCTGATCGAATTAGAGAGAATCTTAATGATTCTGCGGTCCACTGTTACAGCTCCGCAGTTATTGTGAAGAGATCTATTGACGTGGATATAAAGAAGATCTATTAACGAGGCCGTCTCTAAAACGTATGCACATCACATATGCGCAACGTCACGCTCGACCTACGGTAAATGCAATCTGATGTAATGAGCTTCGACGTTCGTTATCATCCGATAGGCGGCGCTTGTGTACTATGAGTTAGAAACGACATTGAACATTAGCAATCTTATGACGTCATAAGTACGTTTTATTGTTCTTTACGTCATTTTTGTGGGAATACGCTTTATTTCCTCCCTTAACATTAGGACAGCAGTTACTGGCGGCGAAGTCCATTCGAATTCCATGTTCCACAAAACATAATTATTTGTCACAGTAATGACATCATCTGAAGACTGATAAACCAGAGACCTATAATACATAGGTCTCTGGATAAACTACCGACGAATGATGTATCCGTTTATGACTTCATGAATATTACAATTGAAAATCTTCAATATGCATATTCCTTTTCGAGCGATAGAACATTTTTTTATTTACGCTGCAATGCCGAAAGCAACCTAAGTATCATGACGATAGGCAAAACAGTGAGCTCATTTAGATAGCTAATAAACTGGTAAAACCGGCGTAGATTAGACGGTAAAGTACTACAGTCTTGGTCATAGACCGAAAGGGCATTGTATTCGAGTCATACTATCCTATTTTTCTAATGAAACAATTAAAAAGAGACCCTACGTGTTAAGTAAAAGATTCCTTTGCAATGCATCAGGCAGATACAGTCACCATAAAAGCGAAATTATATTTGCGTGAAAATAAACAAGAAAGAACGAAACATAGACGGAATTATTTTCTTGTACACAAGAGACCCATTTTTTCAAATTATAATTACTCAGACATCGGGCAAAAGCTAACGGGGACTACGGACACCTCACACAAGAGACTCATCTATTCAATTTCAAATTACTAAGACATCGGACAAAAGCTTACAGGGGAATGCAGACACCTCAGAAATCAAAAGGTCAATTTTATTTTTATGATAAATTTTACAAGACCATAATTCTACGACCACCACTAGATCATCAGAAGACAACCTATCGACCATCGCACGGATCTCAGTCGATATTCATCAAGTGAGTGGATTTTTAGGCAGGCGTTTTGACATCAGACGGATATCGGAATGGCTCTGACAGGAGAATATAAAGTGATGTTATTGAACTAATCATGCTTGTTCCAAAATTTCAACAAGCAGGACTGTGTCAGATTTTAAGAAAACATACACTTATACCCGGTACCAATAGAATTGATTGATTGTTACGTCATTCCACGATTATTTCACGTAGGCGCATATGGTGATGACATCTGCCTGTGCATTGCACAGACATTTAGACCTTTGCAACGGACCCAAACGAAGCAGTGATGGATCTTTTACGTGCCAAACCTACCGTGACAAGAGACCTCCGTATTTAATGTCTCATCCGAAAGAAACCGGTGCGCCCATGGCAGGGGTCGAACCCGTGACCTCTCGGTCACCGACAGAGCACCTTAATGTTCAAAGAACATACGATCAATGTAGCATTCTGACCTGACCTGGACATAAAAACCCTTTCAGAGTCGGTTCGAGCCCTCTGCGATTTTTACATATCATACTGTGCCCATGAGGATTCTTGCGGATGATTAATTCAAGTTACATACTACCAATGCTCGGGCCAATACCAATTCGGAAATCCTAGATCTGTCATTGCATGGAGTGTCCATCTTTGCTAGTTAGTTGTTTTAATTTTTTTTATAATGATTTGTATATTTAAAGACTAGATTGGTTATTCAAATTATGCGATGAGACTGATGAACTAAAAGCAACAGTGTTCCAGGCAACAAATTATCCTTTTAATAGTGCACAGATACTCGAAACGCAAAGTTTGAGACGTTCCCTCACTTTAAGCTATTCTATTAAACGCAAGCTTAAAGTGAGGGAACGTCTCAAACTTTACGTTTCGAGTACCTGTGCTTCAATTCTTGAAGTCGGGCTGGTCACGTGACCTAATTTGCATCATATTTGTTGGGGGATAAGTCTCGGGATTTATCATCGCTCTCTACGAAGAATCCGATATTTTAAATTCTTATTTTTCCAACCCGGTCATATAGAATTCGAAGAAGGAAAGGGACTCAATCGTTGTGAGATTCCTCAATGAATTTCAAAAGTTTTAGGACTAATTTAGCTCCTGTGCATAAAATATAATTCAGCAAATTTGCATTACGGTCTATGATAAACACCGAGTTTATCCCAGAGGTCATCCTCGGAATGTTTCAGGGATTATCTTCATTTAGATCTTAGTGTGGTGTCACGCCGACTTCGAGAATGAAGGCTACATGCTGGGTTATGATGTTTTCCACATATGTCCTTAATTTTCAATGACGACAATGTATTGCAATGAAAATAGTCCGAGATTCTCTGCCCTTCTCCCACTTTTGACATCAGCGGTTTGTGAAAATTCCGACTTCTGATGAACAAAGTCTCTCTGACCCTCTCCAACAAACCGCCGACATCAAGAGTAGAAGAAGGGCAGAGAATCTCGGACTACAATGAAAACCTAGACAACTCGATTTGACTGTAGTTCGAGTAAAACAAAGTACGAATAGATAGTTTTCGAAAGCATGAAATTTAATAGATAGTTTTCGAAAGCATAAATTTTAACTGGAGTTACTTCCATTTTCCACCATATTGGAGGTATATGACTGAATATTTGTGCATAAATCAACCAAATTGTGTATGGAATTTCTCCAAACTAGGATGCTTCTTGATGTTTTGCAATTGTTACGCAATGGTAAAACTATTGAACAATGTCAAAATGTTTTCAGAGTAGTAAAACTATTGATAACTTTCTCAAATTAATTCAATATAATCTGTATCAATATGAAGCAAACACTCCAGCTTCACCTCCAAAATGGAAGAAAAGGGAAGTAACTCTTATTAAATTTCAGGCATTTGAAAACTATCTATTGAAGTTACTTCCCTTTTCTGCCATTTTGGAGGTGAAGCTGGAGTTTTTGCTTCATATTCATACCAATTACAGTGAATTACTGTGAGAGCGTTGCCTATATTTTCATTCCTCTGAAAACATTTTGACAATGTTCAATCATTTCATTATTGCATAACAACTGCAACAATTTAAGAAGCATTCTTAGTTTGGAGCAATTCCTTACACAATTTGGTTGATTTATGCACAAATATTCAGTCTGTTACCTCCAATATGGCGGAAAAGGGAAATAACTCCTATTAAATGATATGCATTCGAAAACTATCTATATTAAATCAGTTCATAAAACACATTGTTATACATTTGTAGTTTGAAATGTTTTATCTTTATTATTATATAAAATGTGCATAAAAAAAAACCATTTCATTTTCAAAGTGTGAAAATTAAGAAAAAAAGAAGCCACGAGGATATCGAAGATTTCATGTATGAATGTTTGTCATCACAAATGTTGATCAAGCGAATAGACTGATGAACATAAATTCATACACCATCGCTTTCGCCTTGGCGAGAGAGGGGACGTTTTCTAAAAGAATTCACACAACTGTGGTCAAAACTTTCATGTACATGTATCTTTAAGAAAGACTCTTACACTGAATTGAATAAATCATTACAGATGTTCTCGCTAAAATAGACAAACGCTGACACAGACATTGTACTATTTCTTCAAAGGTTGTAGTTGGGTGGACGTAAATCTGACCTTTGAACAGGATAACAGTCAGATACTCCTTGATAAGGAGTATCTTAATAATAGATAAAATATATCGATAAATAAATACATAAAAGAAATAAATACATAAAAAATTTATTAAAAAATAGAAAAATAAAAACAAATTTTTAAAAAATAATTACGCTAGTTTTTTTTACAGTATAAACTGAAAAAAGAATGTTTTTCATAAAAATTTTCATTTGCTACATCTATATCATAGCATAGAATTTATTAAGCATGTGAAAGTGCAATTGGATTGAGCACATCAAGGAATAGTCGTGGCACATGTGCTAAAGCAGTCCTCATGACCACTTTTCATGTTAGATGTGCTAAAGCAGTCCTCATGACCACTTTTCACATCAATATGTATGTTACATTAGGACTGCACCTATCTATACAATGAGAGGAACAGAAATATATGTAGTTGATAACTAGTAATACACGCTATATTCCAAAACAACTCTACCCTTGCTATCATTAGATGTGATTTGCCATACCTATTCTCAGTACACCACATTGATGACCAGGCTGCTCACAGCGTTTACAGGTGTTGCAGTGAGTTCTGTTTGGTTTCACACACTTCTCACACATATAACAATGCTTGTATGTGCTACCATCCTGCATAATTATTATAAAGAATAATCAAACACAACAGAGTAAGAAATATAGTATAATTCTTATAATGTTTAATCAATAGATTGTTAAACAGAACATAAAGGTTACATCTAGTGAAACATAAACCTTGTTTGACAGTCTTACAACCATTACCTACACAAAATGAAAGACATAAGGTAATGGCATGAATCTCATTTTCAGTGAAAATGTTTTTCAATGTCCATAATATATTTGAAATTAAACTAAATGCAAATTCAGATGGACAGAAAGACTAGAAAGAAAGAGAGAAAGATAATAGTGGAAAACAAACCGAACACTATATAACAGATGGTAGGGGAATCGAATGCTATATACGAATGTTTGTAAATTAATTAAAAGGTCTTTTACCTTGGAAGGGCATGTATCACAGACATCACAGTGCACATTCTCCTTAGCAGAAAATCTTTTACAGATTTTACAATACCTACAATTTAGAACAATTATGATCATATTGTTCTCATTCATTCTCATGATACAAGGATTACACTAAGAAGTAACTAAGGTCTTATTGTCTGTAATTTAATGCAGCAGCTTGCTGGGTTCTGGAGAGAAAGAAAGTAGGTTCAAACTTCACTAATGACTCATCAGTTTCCTATCCTTCAGGTGAGACAGCAAATATCCAGGTTCCATGTCATTAGATACATTGACACATAAAAGGTTTCCCATGATTTAGAGTAGGTTCATTGCATTTGTTTACAATAACAAACAAACACAAACAATTCTTCCAAGTATACCATGATTAAAACTAAACCAATCTTTACCTAAATCATAATAACTACAACATAAATCATCAATGTAAACAAATACTAGTAAATATTCATAACATTACTCAGCTGTTTATATATAAATTTACATGCAATGGCATTCACAAATATTTTTACCATAGATGGTAACTCTACAACTTTCCTTACCAATATCCTTCATCTGATGGTAGACAGATCTTACATGGATCAATGTTAGTAAATATTCTGACTGGAGATCCTTTTTTCTTCTTATTATGTTTATACAATGAATGATTTTCATAATCTACCTGCAAGTAGAGAAAACTGCAAGATCATTAAGGTGAAAAAAGGAAATGAAGAAAAAAACTAGTGGGTATTGTTTTTTGAACAAAATACACATGTCTCCCCTTCCTTATGGATGTGTTTCAGAATGGGCCATTATAAGTGGAAAAATCTGACTGGGATTTCAAAACATAATAGGAATATAATTTAAGATACCGGTACTCTGTAGAAATGAATGTACAGTAAAACAGGCTTTTAACGAAGTGCCTGGGACGACCAATTCTGATTCATTATAAATGTATTTTGCTACAACCGTTGCATTTTTAAGTTCAGGGTCAAAACTTTTGACAGTTTATATACAGTGTTATTATATGCTATAAAATTAATGTCCATAAGTCAAACAATTTACAAATTACAATTTAGAATCTTTTTTAAATAACCTTGATACATTTTTTTATTTGACCTTGAGATTGTAAATGTAGGTCAAGGTCAAAAATTTTTATGCCGTGCACCTTGACTCACTGTCACATTTCTATGTTCCAAGTTTCAAGTTCTTACCTCAAAGGGTATTCAGGTAATGCCTGGACAAATTTGTTTTAAATTTGACCTTGAGATTGTAAATGTAAGTCAAGCTCAAACATTTTTATGCCATGCACCTTGCCTAACTCTCACCTTTCTATGTTCCAAGTTTCAAGTTCTTACCTCAAAGGGTATTCAAGTTACAACCTGGACAAATCTTTTTAATTTAACCTTGAGATTTTAAATGTAGGTCAGGGTAAAAAAATTTTATGCCGTGCACGTTGCCTGTCAACTTTCTACCTTCCAAGTTTCAAGTTCTTATCTTAAAGGGTATTCAAGTTACGGCCCGAAGAAAATTGACAAAAACAATATGTCTTCTCTTTGAAGGGAAGACATAAATCCAAATAAGACAAACTGGTACTGCGAATGTCATAAAAATCATGTTCAGTTGTGACAGATTATACTGAGTGGTATACACAAAGATATACAATATGTTTAATGTCTAGCATACAGAAAACAGGAAATCAATTAAGTGTTTAGCAAATAGTTTGCCCCATAATTAATATGCAGATAATGACATTTAGCACCGATACATAGCTGTTATTGACACATGCACACTTGACTTGAGTGAATACTGTATATATCTATTTTCATTTTCACTTTGACTTTCTAGATGATATTGTACCTTATAATCGAGCATAGTGAATTCAGGAAGATACTCCTTCATCTTTGGCTCCATGAAATAAGGAAAGAACCAGAACACTGGCATATCTCCACATTTACCTTAAATTAAAAACATATCTTGAGGAATGTATTGAAAATGTGAAATAAATGGTAGAAACTTATAAAATACATGTGGTAGGAAATGTCAATAAATTCTGCTGATTTTCAGTTTGAATTGCAAAAGCATAAAAGTAACAAGAAAATGCTAAAGACAACATGTCTTGACTGCAAAGTTAGATTAAGGGAAAACAAGAAGCATGTCAAAATCACATGCAAAGTATTAAAGTGCTGTTAGAATGTTGAGGGATTTAGCATTTACATAAAATCCTAATGTAATAATTATAAAATTCATAAAAATTATCACTTCTTCTGCTTCAATATTTCTCCAAGAGATATCTAAAACTATTCATTTGCCCATTTTTACAGGAAAACCTGAGTACAGTAAACACTTTTGATTCAATCTGTTGCAAAACTTGTATAACCTTTGATGTAATTTAACTGTGACATCTCAATTCCAACATTAATGTCATAATGAAAAACAAAGGAAAGGTAGCATTTACACAACTTCTGACGTCATTTATTACAGATATTTATGACTGAAAAAATCCATCGAGCTGATCATGGATTATTTTATATATCTTGTGATTGGAGCCATGCAGAAGCATACTCTTTTGTATACAACTCGTATATGTAGATACATTTGTATACACATTATATAGGAAAATCATGAACATTCTAATAACGCTTTAATTCAGTTGTCCTTCTAATTTTTGAAATTTAGAGAAAACTTTTTTATGTCATTCATAAAATGTAATTAATACTAGTTTGTAGATAAGCATATCAAAGTCATCGCACATGCAAGGTATCAAATCTGTGGCCTTTTAAGTTCTGAAATTTTTCAGAAAGTTAATGGACAGACAGTCTGATGCACATATATGCAAACATATGGACGGACACACAGATAGATGAGCATCAGCCGTCTATAGACAGGAATTGGTTTAGCAATCTGGCTATAAATATTACAAATATAATTTCTAGTTTTTTAATAGATTAATATCAAAACAACAATATATGCAAACCTGAATTCAAATCTAAATATTTTGTTATCATTTTCTTAACAGATTCCGCTAGTGCCTGTACCATGCCCCCGAATGGTGGATCTGTAACCATGGCAACTGTCTTTTTACTATTAACAGTCAGGAATTCATCAAGGACACTTTCGGATTCATTGAAGAAAAAGTTATTAAACATGTTGTATTGGCAAACTTTTCCATCAGGATAAAACTGCATCTGAATATCAAATAACAAAAAATGACCATGGTTTAAACAAGTCTTCTCTAACTTAGTAATGCCAAATTATTTGGTTACATGTCGATTCAAAAGCTCTTCAGAGCTAATGTCTCCAATGTTACATGACATGACGACTTAAAATAAAGCTGATATTATCTTATCTGTTTTCCCTTCCAATAATACTAATCAAAGAGGTCTTCAAATCTAAATATTTCTTTCAATAGCAAATAGCAAAACAACACTTCCCCCCCCCCCCCCCCCATTTCCTTTCCTTTTTTCATATTAGATTAAACAACACTTCACAGAAAAATATTTTTTGCTTTCAAGTTACTCACAAAAACATTTAAATATTTGTATCCTTAAAATCAAGTAAAATACATACACAAATTAATGCATCATATGCAAAATTCAATGTAAAAATCTTACAAATCACCTGATAATATGCAAAAATTGGGAAAGTCTTAATGAACATAGAAAAGACTTTAAAACTGCTTTGAGAATGGAATCAAAATCAAAAACACTTCATAAAACACCCTTCACTATCACTCTTATTTATTAGCTTGATCAGTCTATACTGTCTGATGGGGAAGTATACTGTCTAGGACTAGTATCAACCCAATCTCGAACCACCTCTTCATTGATCCAGCAGAATAATAGAATTTAGCACTAGTTTGAGTTCCATATAGAAAAAGATCAGACGAGACTTGGATAAATCAACAAATCTCAACCGAGGTGTTAGCCGAGGTTGAGATATGTTGATTCATCCAGCCTGAGACTGATCTTTTTCTATCTGGAACTCAAACTAGTGCTTGATTATTTTTCTCGCACCTCAGGAGCTCGATATAGGCTATAGCTATTTTGAATGTTTTTGTTTACTTCTTTTGATGGCCGAATCACTGATTGAATAAAAAGATAGTCCGCTGCAATAAAATAAAACACCATGATATGCATGAAGAAACTTTATATTTTGATAGGATTTTTCAACATTGAATTTAACGATAACACACAATGTTCACTATCTCTCTGACGCAAAAAACATGAGTCGCCATGTTTCATTTGTTTGTAAACAATGCAGACGACGCGCGGAAGGATACAAAGTGTTCCGGATAGAATTTTCCAGTACTGATAAAAAACGGGATGAGTCGATCTCCGGTTCGAGAAAAAGTTTGTAGAAACTTGAGTCGATCTCCGGTGCGAGAAAAAGTTTGTAGAAACTATGAGTATTTTATCCCTACCAAATTTCATCATAATCCCTTCAGTGGATTTGGATTTTAAAAATCTGAAAAATTTACAACAATGGATAACAGAAAGATGTTCAAGGATGGCAAGCTAAGACAGGAAATTATTTTGTGCTTTAAGCTCAGGTGATCAATAACATTATTTCTCTATTAAATACAATAAATTTCTTAAACAATTTTTTTTTTAAACACCTGAGTACAAAACTCCCCATAAAGAAAATAAAATGCATTTCTCTTAAGTTACAAAATTGAAATTCAAGAGTTATCTGCCTTGATTCCTTAAATGTGAAAAAAACTGTTAATTAGTACAATGTCAAATGATGTCAGTAAAAACTAACTCCAGATGTCAAGGTCACATAAAGGCATTTCATTGTTACCTTGATAAACATACAGTTTAAATAGACTGTTTCACTTCTTAGATATTCATATTATAGCTGTACCTGTTAAAAGCCTTTTAAAAATGTTGTTACAAAGGACCAGTAAAAATGTTGTTACAAAGTACCAGTAGTGTATCTTCCTAAATTCATTTTATAGATATAGCGTTTGCCATCTACAATCGTTACTTAAATTATTTGTTTCTTTAGTAATACATGTGTACTTAATGTTCCTCAGATTATTTTTCAGTAGAATTAACTTACATATCTGGAATCAAGATCCAACAGTAAGCTATCAGCAATATAACATGTCTCCTCTGACATCCCTTGTTGTATAGCTTCATGTATTCTACAACAGGAAGAAAATAATGTTACTACTCCACATAATTAACAAGGCGGTAAAGATAGTTATGAAAAGGCATAGCCTTAGTTGTCTAAATCTATAGAATGTGACCTTCAGTAAATAGGCACACCATATAAAGAAAATATAGATCAGAATTATGGTCCCACATTTACTAGAATTTTAATGCTAGTAAGTACCCCAGGTAATCCATGAAAAATTATGAAAACTTTGCATCTTGAATTATTTTGATGACCAATCTCTTAAATACCTGCACAGCAACACAAGTAATTAACAATCACAACAATTTTCACAGATCCAGACAGGATTACTATATTTGAGTTCATATACATTTTGGACTTACCTTGGTGCACCTATACATAACACATGAGTGATATGCAAATCTTCTAATTTAGACACAATAAACTGTACTGTTCTCTCAGAAAAAAGATATTGCTGGAATAAAATAATTTAAACAAGAGCTTTGTGATACATGTACTAGTATTTTACAATTAAAATTACTGTTAGAACAAGAAATACAAAACAGATAAACAAAACAATTGTGCACAAAAATTAATAATAAATATAATTTTACTATTTGATGTGAAATTTTCACTTGTAGAATATTTTACAGTTTTATATGCAATTCTACTTCATGATTACAAGCATTCACTATAAAATGATCACAAAACAGAGGTGATGCAGGTAGAGTATATTTCACTTGACAAACATCAACATTTAATTTAACAAAATGTTCAAATACAATTTGAAACAAGTTAGCTTTACTTATTATGCTCCTTCTTCGTTTCTTTGAATAAAATTTACATAGGCATAGTTATGAATTAGCGCATAATTTATAGCATAAACTCCAACAAGCAAATTCAGGGAATTGTGGTTCCCCGCTTTGGGGGTTCTGTCAGTATGGGTGCAGTAATCTGTGACATACAATCATGGTTGTGCATGTCCACAGACACACATGCCAAATATGAAGGCCCTACGTCTTATGGTTAAAAAGTTACATTGAAGTAGGTCACAGTAAAGGTCACATGAATAAAAAATTGCAAAACCAACAGAAAGGTATTGCAATTAGGGACACACATGCCAAATATGAAGGCCCTACATCTTATGGTTCAAATGTTATGACCAAGGTTAAAGTTTTTGTGACAGACTGACAGAGGGACAGACAGACAGGCAGACAGACGGAGAGACGAATGAGATTTAATGTTCTCACGCTTTTTCAAAAATGGGGGACAAAAACAAGAGCAATGACTGATGTTACATTATACCCTTCGTTTGATTTGAAGTGTTAAACATAAACACTGTGAACTTGACTTTGCAGATATGACCTTGATTCATGGTCAAGACACATCCTTGGGTCCTCAGCAATAATTCGGCAAAATATGACACTAATCCATGCAAGGGTGAGAAGTTATGGCCAGGATGAAGATTTACACATCATATGCATTGTGACCTTGACCTTGCAGATATGACATTGGTTCAAGATCATGACATACCCTTGGGTCCTGGGCAACAATTCTGCTAAATATTATTCTAACCCATACAAAGGGTAAGAAATTATGGCCCAGAAAAAGATTTACCCATCATATGCATTGTGAACCTGACATTGCAGATATGACCTTGGTTAAGTTCATGACAAGCTCTTGGGTCTTGGGCAACAATCATGCGAAATATACTCATCTATGCAAGGTGTAAAAAATTATGGCACAGACAAAGATTTACCCCTCATATGCACTGTGACCTTCACCTTGTAGATATCAACTTGGTTCAAGATCATGACACACTTTTGGGTCCTGGTCAACAATTCTGTGAAATATTCAAATCCATGCAAGAGGTAAAAAGTTATGGGCAAAACAAAAATTTACATATCATATGCACTGTGACCTTGATCTTGCAGCTATGACTCTGGTTCAAAGTCATGACACACTCTTGGGTCCTGGTCAACAATTCTGTGAAATATTATTCAAATCCATACAAGTGGTGAAAAGTTATGGCTCAGTTAAACTACAGCAGACAGACGCAGGGCATACAATGCCGTAACACAATATGCCCTGTCTGAAGACGTGTGTATAAAATTAAGAATGCCACACTGAAATAAAGACATGTAGTACTAGGGATGGTATTACAATATGGCATCATGAAATTAAATGGGGAAGTATACAGGATGGTAGTTTATGAGGTAGATATTTAAGGAGAGTACTGTAGAACTAATAAAACATGCTCAGTAAGTCATACTTACAGCTAATGTCTTATTGTCATCTTTGGCTTCCAGAAGTTTAGTAGGACATCTCAACATTGAGTTAGTTATACCACTTAGTAAACTGTGACCTTGATCTTTGTGGTCTTTACATTCACCAGATAATAACAGAAGACCACAGCTTTGACATAAAATTCTATCTTCTTTTTTCAGGTTCTTGAATTCTTGAAACCTAAAACAATAGGCTCAAATGGTAAGAGCAATACAGATCTACACTGCATTACAACATACAGGAAAGTAACACTCGTGTAGGTACATGAAATACACCATACAGTAATCTTATCAAATGTACACTGTTCAATAAAAAAATTCCTATCAATTGTGTCACAAAAATAAATACTTCATCACAGTAATCAGTTTCAATGCATCAGAATCCTAAATGTTCCATATACGTTACTTTACCATATAAGATCTTACTGGTATACAAAAAATCACACACTGTATGAAATCATGTCTGGTTTAACTATCACAGTTTTTCAAAAATAAATGCCTCACGGATTATTCAGATGTTCATTTTACAACAAAATGCCCAGCATAATAATTTAGCTGTTCAACAAAATGCCAAGCATGATTATTTAGCTGTTCAAGAATTAACAAAATGCCTAGCACTATTATTTAGCTATTCAACATTCAATAAAATGCCTAGCACAATTACTCAGATGTTCACTATACATTACTCAATAATTATTCAAGGTTCAATTTTCAAGGAAAAATGTCCTATTTTTCTATTTTACAGAAGAAATTACCTAGTGTAAAATCATATCTCAATAAAGCAAAGGCACAAAGTACTGATAATATCATATTCTAACTACTTAGAAGGTGCTAGTAATTTGTATTGTTCTATCTTTTAACATTAGAGATTTATTTATCTAAAATTTCGTCATTTTTCCAAAATTTCAACACATAATGTAAATTTTCATTCAAAATTTGTCACAGAATTTGTAGGTGTACAACTTTTATCTCTCAATATTTGTTCAACAATCTCCATCTATATGTATTCGCTGAACTTTCAGCAAGTGCTTGGTTATATCAGTGAAGTTAAATGACCATGAAATAAGTAGCAATTATAATGTCTTATACCTGCTGTGATGAAAAAACAAGAGGCCCAAGTGGATCTATATCGCTCACCTGAGTACCTAGATGATCAGTCATGCAGGAAGAAACAATTCATTTATTTTTGCATTACTGTGACTAAGTCAACACAAATGTTGAAAATATGTCAAATTTTATTTCAGACCAGAATAAAAAACAACACTTTTTTGCACATCCATTCAGGTGATTTTGATAATAAGCATTTGCTTTGTCTCTGCAAGATGTCATTCAGGGCAACAAGTTAGTCATTTTCTTTAGGTGGGGCCTTTTTTTGACCGATTTCAAGTCTGGGTCATGAATAACAATTGTTTCAAATATTGTCCAAATCTAACTTAAAATTGCCTAATTTCATATGTTGAGTATTAAGAAACATCTAAAACTTATTCAGATGTGTAAAGAAATGAAAAAAAATTTTTGACCACAGCTGGATTTGAACCACTACTCTCCATATTTCAATTACCAAGTGGTATATGTACCATTATGAAACCTACTTTTTAGACATGGTGGCATTATCTGTTAGCCAATTTGGATGAAATTTACCAAATTGATTGAGGACCTTTAGTACTTCATGTATTCTATGTTTCATTAAAATCTTTCATGTGGTATAACAGCAGAAGTCTTAAAAAATCATAGAAAATCCAAAACTTGAGATATTGACAAAATTCTTTCAAAGTAACATTCCTTACCATAATTATGATCACAATAGTCCATAAGAAATCATCATTATCAATTAACTAGGAAATATGACACTTTTCTGCGTTGAAATCACCAAGTCCAAAGAAATGTCGAAAAAAAAATGTACTCTTTTGTGACCTACTTTTGACTATGGTAAAGAGGTCTGGACGAAAACAACAGAATTTGGAGAGGATCATAAGTGACTTATTTCTACCAAGATTTATTAAAATCAAAAATTCATGAAAAATCCGAAAATTGAGATATTGACAAAATTCTTTCACAATAATATTCCTTACCACAATTATGATCAAAATAGCCATTAAGAAATCATCAATATCAATTAACTGAAAAACATGACACTTTTCTGCATTGAAATGACTAAGTCCAGAAACACGTCCAAAAAGCGTAAATTTCTATTTGATGGATCTTAACCCTGAACACAATTTTTGATAACCCCTCTTTATAGATTGTTGAAATGCAATTAGTTTCCAAATTTATGTACTGGTTCTGGAGGAGAAGATGTTTGAAGATGGGTACCGTTTTGGGCACTTTTGGCCCCGCCCTGGATCCACCCCTAAGGGAACCTAGATCCCGAACACAATTTTAGTAAGGGACCTTGAGTAAATCATTTATACAAAGTTTGATCCAAATCTGCGATGTGGTTCCAAAGAAGAAGTCGAAAATGTGAAAAAGTTGACGATGGCGCACTATGAATATAGCTCACATGAGCCTTTGGCTCAGGTGAACTAAAAAGCCCAATTAGGCTCATAAGAAACTTAGAAAATATCAGACTGTTTTCAAATGAGAGTATCCCTTTTCAGATATATGTATTTTATTGAAGAACTGAGCCAAAAACAATGCCATATCATTCTAAAACACTCTCAAACATTCTATGTAACCCATTTAATATTTCTCTAGAAATCATGAAGATGAAGAATACCAGTACCTTAAAAACTTTATTTAGTGCCAATATTCCAGAACTTATCAGTATTAGTGGAGAAATAGATCGCTTTAAAGTATCTATATGTACGGCTGATCAACAAGCATGGTTTGACACATATAAACAATACAGTTCAAATAAAATAACCAGTTTTTGATAATAATAGGGAACCTTGTAAGAAACTCTCTCAGGGATAGTTGCCAAGAAATCCTCAAACTTGTTGGCATACAACCAAACTTTTTTGTGGGAATTATGGGATAGTGTTTCCCAAAGAACTATACAATTTTGTAATTGGTAATCTACATACAATTAACCAGCTTTTCTAGAATGGCGTGATTTATTTGTTCATTCCATATTCACATGTTAGATATAAGTCTTAAATTATCAGATCTGCATGGTTATGTCATTTTCCTTGAAAACAAAAGTAAAATGATACATGTAATCTTAAACTAACTTTGTTGAGTTGTTATGTAACTTTTATTATACTTTCTAAACTCAGGGTCAGTAAAATTGTGATTTGATACATTATATGATGCATTTCTTGGTAAAATGTGATAAATTGTTCCAGTGCTACACAAGTGTTACTTATTCTACATTGTAAGACTTGCGATGTGATGTTGGACGTACAATTGGTAGTGTCTTCACATTGCTAAAGGTGATTTACGGGGTAATTTGCAGTAATCTTTTGTTTCATCGGCATGATTATGAACGAACTTGCTTTATTCTGAGATTAATCCCTTTTTTTTTCTTCACCAAGTGTAGTTGACAGAAAAAAATGAGTAGTCGGCAAAACTGCCAGCTGTCAGGACTTGTACTAGTTCTTCATGTATTATGTTCTATCCCATCAACTTCAACATTAAACAATTCATGCTACAATGGAAGCATCTTGTCAGTCAAGCACTGATAATGTCAAAACTTTGTCCAATAACACTCGCTGTATAGCCTTTTTTAGATACATATCCAGGGTATTATGATGTATTGGTAAATGAGTGGCAGTGAAACATTTATCTAACCGATCTCACTTTACAGACACCCAACAATTTTTCAATGATTTTTATTCTGCACGTTATACATGGAATGTGACCTTTTTCTTGACATTTTCTCCTACATTTTGGAGGTGCATTTTATACATGAGTGAATATGGTAGTTTGTTGACTGAAAATTAACAAAGTAGAAGGAGTTTCTGTTCAAATACAAGGAAAAATCTAATCTATCACACACATAGTAATTTGTTACAAATATAAATACAGACCTTTTACAGAGCCTTTTTTGTATCACATCTCCTTGATCTTCTTGAACCATAGTATTAGTACCGAGATGTTTCGCTTTTTTCTGCCATTCATCCTGCCAATAAAACAGGCTGCAATCTTTTCTGTCTCTGCAAGCTGAACATGCATAGAATCTCCTCCCTTTATCTCTTCCAGAAAACCGAGCAAATAACAATGCTGGACCTATAGAATAATAGGTTATTGTTGATAATGGTTCAATACATCTTTGACTTTAATATATAGAAGCTATACATGATTTTCCTACTCAAAAGTCACAGATAAATTTACAAAACTGGCATTGTCTCAAAATCAAAATTGAAGAAAACAAACCTGACATTAATTTCCATTTTGAATTTAGTGCTTCAAAGGATAAATTAAAGATAAAAAAAAAATAGAATAAAAGGACCTTACAGGACCTGTGCTGAAAAATCACCATAATTTAATTTGGTAAGGAACCATAAGTAAGAAATAAAGAGTTGTCTGTATGACTAAAATGACACATTTGCATGTTATTATTCGTTTTAGTTGCCCTTTTTGGCATTTTGCACGGAATAAAAGGAGACACAGGCTTTTTCACGTTAACTCTGAGGAGCTGTATTAAATATTAGATGGCAAAATGATAAACATTCGGCCAAATTGATCAGATTATGATGTCAAACTATTTTATGACGTTAAATTTGAAGAGAATGTTAATTAATTTGCCGTCCAGTGTTAAAACTCTACAGTTAACATGAAAAGGTCTATTGTAGAGCATGAAGTAGATCTAGTTACTGCATGGCAAATAACTTGTTAGGCAGTGACTCCCCGTACACAGGATTGTGTATGCCTATCCCGATGGTTAAAGGTACACAGGGTAAAACAAGAGCCAAAAACGGTTCCGTATATCCGGAGTTCAACTAATAAATGTTACAATAGCCTTATAGGTCGAGAAAAGGAATATTCACACCATATAGTACACAGTACATACATGGTATTATCTTTGTTTTTTTAATTTTACGTTCAATTTGTTTATCTTGCAATATATATGTGCTCATATGAATTCAATGCATTTGCTTGTGTAAACTAAAAACTTAAATAGTCAAGTTTAAATATTTGTGTAAGTAAACTCTAGAAGATAAATATTGATTGATTTGCATGATTTACAAAACCAATACATTTGCTTTGGTATGTGTTTTAGTCCTGCACATTTCAAATGGATCCATTCGAGACATCTGTCGCATCCAATAGATTCACATGCACTTAAGTCCATGCTGCACAAGAAACAGTTCCATGCGTCATTTTCCTTTTTTTCTTACATTTTTGTTGCCAGCAATCTTTTGTGAAATATTTTTTTACTCTTTCTATATAAACATTTTTGTCGTTAATTTTATTAATGTCATATAAACTATTTATTTATTTAAAAATCTTCATGAATAGTACCTTGTGTTTGGTCTTGAACCCGTATATATGACTTAAAAGAAATCCCAACTTTTAGTTCACGATCTTCATCCATTGTGTCCATTGTAACTAGTCACATGAACTCTCAGTATACTGTGTATAAGTACAATTCAGTAAAAAGAAAAAGAGGACAAATCATTTGATTAATATTGATTTATTATGTCAATGACTGTACATTGGTCACCAAGTATGAGCTGCGGCTGGTAAGTAAGACTTCCGGATATGCGAAACCGGTTTTGGCTCTTTTTTTAGCCATCTGGATAGGAATACACAATCCTGTGAACAAGCAGCACTGCCAACTTATTGCCAATATTTATTGGCTTTGGACTTCTTTTTAGGGGCAGGGGGGGGGGGTGTTGAAATTTAAACATTTTTTCAACACACCATGAACATGTATATCCTTGCGTGCACCATGCCTGATGGTCAATGTGAGACCCACGTGCTAAACTATACTGTACTAATACAAGCACTGAAGCAGCCTAACTATTAGATACTCATCTAGTACAGAAAACGGTTACTGAGTATCTATAAATACACACTGTGATTAATATTAATATTCTACTTGCTATCCGCACTAACCATGTTTACATTTAGGGATGACACATTGTGGGGAATTGTCAAAGATGACATCAACATTCGTTAAGTTCGCTGTCATTCTGAATCTGGTAAGTTGTAAAGAATGAGTTACCTTTCTTTGCATTGCAAAACCTACAGCGGTCTCCTGTTTTCCGCGATACATGCTACGTGATTAGATTGCTAAACCCATCATAAATACTATACAGTATCACAATTTTATTTCTGTTATATTTTCTGGGCGGGAAGAGCGATAATCTCCAACTTTTGTTGATATTTTTATTTTCTATAAAGAAATGATAAGAAGTCCTCGAAAGGGATGTACTGTATGATTTAAACAAGTGAAGTGGCAAAAACACCTGTGTCCAGAAAATTTCGGCAACTTGGCCTTTATATTGAGTCTTCCAGCGCGGGTACTGGTTATACAAGTATTCTTAAGAATACTATATTTAAATTCTTTACCAAGAACACTGATTTTCGCTCGCCGGGATGAGTGTCCGAAGAGCTATTGTTATACCCCGGCGTCGTCGTAACCAGGAACATAACTTTAGATAGAACCATTAGAGAGGGCTTTAATACTTCACACATGTATCCTCTGTGCCAAGACCTTCCATTGGATGCCAAACTACTATGTATATGAACTGATTAATCAGTGAAATCTTTTTGAAAGTAATTTATACACTTTGAATTTAATTTAATACAAACTTTGGCAAAACAAAACAGACATTATTATTATGGTTATTTATTTATTTATCAATTTATCAATTAATTTCAACAAAGATCTTGCTCTTCTAGATCCAACGAACGATGAAAACGGAAACTTCGATACCATTGAAATATCCGTTTAATACTACTGAAGTATCCTTATACAAGAATACAGCTTGTTCCATTTGTAATCAAACCATTGACAATCTTAATCCTCTCTACAGTGTAGTCCAATGTCTTACATTCCTCTCTACAGTGTAGTCCAATGTCTTACATTCCTCTCTACAGTGTAGTCCAATGTCTTACATTCCTCTCTACAGTGTAGTCCAATGTCTTACATAGGAAGAAAAAAGGATAATCAAATAGTATTGAGATACTCATTTAAAAATATCAATATACAATAACACTGGTTGTTTCAGTATTCTTGATTTAAGAATTCTGGAATAATACTGGAAGATACTGGTAATGAATTTAAATCCAACATTCTTAAGCTCTGCACGAAAACAAAACAAAACAAAACGAAATAAACTAAAAACAAACAAACAAAATCCCACCAAAACAAACAAACAAACAAACAAACCACCAAAAAAAAAAACAAACAAAAAAGAAAAAACACAAAATTTATTTCACCGGCAGACATGGATTTCACTTACTCTAGAGATTTTGTTTCCACTTGACAGAGACATATATATGTCTCTGCACTTGATAAAGGTCGAGTGGCCGAAAATTGTGGACATTGAGTGTTTCTTATTACTTATTCCCTGTTAGTATGTGCATTAGCCCTTTTTTCTGAAATTCCAATTTGACTTCGTCTTTTCCTGCCTAATACGCATAAAAAGTGTCGCCTGAAAATATAAATACGAATTGTTCTGCTAATGTCCGTCGTCTGCCGTCTTCTTTATGTATTGCAGCTCCCTATATGTAAAGTAAGTCATTTAAGAAATTCAATACTATTGTAATACCCCTTGCAATAATATTGTCCACGGAAGTTAATTAATGTTCATTATTGAAATTAACTACAGCTAAAAATGTTGCTTCCATTATACACCAAGGTGATGAGATCCTTATTAGAAGGCATTTAGATCTGACTTGGAAGTGACTCGGAATACACTTGGAAACCTTTTGGAATTAACTTGGAACTTTCTTGGCAATGACATTTGGAAAAAATCATTCGGAAGGCAACTTGGAAGTACTTGGAATTTTGGTTCCAATACTCCAAGTGGTAACATGGAATTTCCAAGTACTTGTTTCAAAGTTGTTTACTTGGAATCTCCAAGTTGTACTTGGAACTTCTACACACGGGTAGTCAACGAAAGGTTAGATCTCACTCTAAGTACCTGCTAAACCTAGAAATCTTGTCTTGTTAAGGCATTGTTCATTTGATAATTCGGGGGGGGGGCCTCTGGGATTTTATTTTTATTATTTAGTGTAATTTTATTCTATTGTTATTATTTTTTCCGTTATTGTTTTATATATATATATAGTAGTATAGTAGTATATATAGAAGTAGTACAGGGTGTAGATAAATAATTACAATGGAAGCATTACAGATTTGTTGTACTTGGAACTTCTACACACGGGTAGTCAACGAAAGGTTAGATCTCACTCTAAGTACCTGCTAAACCTAGAAATCTTGTCTTGTTAAGGCATTGTTCATTTGATAATTCGGGGGGGGGGGGGCTCGGGGATTTTATTTTTATTATTTAGTGTAATTTTATTCTATTGTTATTATTTTTTCCGTTATTGTTTTATATATATATATAGTAGTATAGTAGTATATATAGAAGTAGTACAGGGTGTAGATAAATAATTACAATGGAAGCATTACAGATTGTAAGTAGAATATAATTGAATTTCATATTATATATATATATATATATATATATATATATATATATATATATATATATATATATATATATATATATATATATATATATATATATATATTGAGAGAGAGAGAAAAGAAATAATCTTGTCAGTGACACAGCAAAAACAATAATCTATAATATATATATATACATATATATATATATATATATATATATATATATATATATTGGTATCAGATTATTGCTACATTACCACGTAAAATCCAAGACTCCAGGATCAAGGTATCAATTATAGTGTGTACTCTGTAATTTTAGTGTTTACCATTTTTGTAGAAATTAAAAATCAGTCTCGGACAGCTATTATAATAAACCATCAGAAATTTCAGCATATTCCAGTAACCTTTTCATAGTCGAGGCTCCAAACACTAGTAGTACATATATCCTATCGACTACCGCCTGGGAATGTAACATTTTGAGTGTCCTGTGCCAATATGGTTCTGTTATGTACGCCAGTCTGTAACGCCCTGTTCAGAAATACTTCAATTCTATGGAGGCGACTCCAGCTCCTATGAGAGCTCACAACGTCTGACAGGTAGTCATGTCCTATAAACCATTAGAAATCTCTGCTGAGTTGGTCCAGTTAAAATCACAGACGGCAGCTGCAGTAACCAAAACGTAAATGCCTGATGATATTTGAGTCCTAATATTGTGAATTGTTACGAGTGATATTTACATGGCATATATCTATATTGATCGCAGACGGACCATTTAATTACGTACACATGCGTAGGATGCAGCGTATTAATATTTACATTTGTTCTCTTACTCTTGCTATTTTCAAATTTTTGTTGATTTTGTAAGTACACTGATTATCCCAGTAAACAATATATGTACAACTACAATGTGCTTTTCATCGATTTGATTACTTTAGCATGACTGTTGATAATAGATCTTTTTTCACTTACTATAGAGATAATCTATATTATTTAAACACGTTAGTTGAACATTGAATGTAAAATCAAATTATTTAATCTATTTCATGTAATTGGAATGCTTCTTAAATTTTACCCCAAGCATCGAACCACCAATGCAGTAGGAAATCTTTCGTCATGTCTACCTTACCCACCAATGAAATAGGGAATCTTACATCTTGTCTACCTTAATCCCCCTAAACACCAATGAAGTGAGGAAACTCATATTTACCTTAACCACTAACGAACCACCAATTAAGTAAGAAATCTCACGTCCTGTCTACCTTAACCACCAATACAATGAGGAATCTTATGCCATGTCTACCTTAACCACCAATATAGTGAGGAATCTTATGCCATATCTACCTTAACCACCAATATAGTGAGGAATCTTATGCATGTCTACCTTATCCACGAATATAATGAGGAATATTATGCATGTCTACCTTAACCACCAATGTAATGAGGAATCTTATGCCATGTCTACCTTAACCACCAATATAGTGAGGAATCTCATGCCATGTCTACCTTAACCACCAATGTAATGAGGAATCTTATGCCATGTCTACTTTAACCACCAATGTAGTGAGGAATATTATGTCTTCCTTAACCACCAATATTGTGAGGAATTTTATGCCATGTCTACCTTAACCACCAATATAGTGAGGAATCTTATGCCATGTCTACCTTAACGACCAATATAGTGAGGAATCTCATGCCATGTCTACCTTAACTACCAATGTAGTGAGGAACTTTACATCATCTCTACCTTAACCACCAATGTAATGAAGAATCTTATGCCATGTCTACCTTAACCCCCAATGTAGTGAGAAATCTTATGTCTTTCTTAACCACCAATATTGTGAGGTATCTTATGCCATGTCTACCTTAACCACCAATATAGTGAGGAATCTTATGCATGTCTACCTTATCCACAAATATAATGAGGAAACTTATGCATGTCTACCTTAACCACCAATGTAATAAGGAATCTTATGCCATGCCTACCTTAACCACCAATATAGTGAGGAATCTTATGCCATGTCTACCTTAACCACCAATATTGTGAGGAATCTTATGCCATGTCTACCTTAACCACCAATATTGTGAGGAATCTTATGCCATGTCTACCTTAACCACCAATATTGTGAGGAATCTTATGCCATGTATACCTTAATCACCAATATTGTGAGGAATCTTATGCCATGTCTACCTTAACCACCAATACAGTATGGAATCTTACATCATGTCTACCTTAACATGGGATCTCTATACCAGAAGAAGAAATCATTTAATTTCCTCTAATGTGCTCATCACTTTTTATATTCTAAAAATTAATGAATTTTTGAATGTTGACACGTTCTTATTGTGGTGAATAAGTCATGCAGTATACTTCAGTTATAGGGACAATCTGATGCAAGATTTCTTCTGTGGAAAGGTTTGACGATACACCACACATCTCTATGTATGTTATCTAGCTATATTTTCTACACTTAAGGCCTTAATTATATCATTTCTATTACAATTTACTATACGTGGGATTAACAGTTAGGTGTAACTTCTTTGAAGCCTTTAATTTGTATATATATTTTGTATATCGATACATGGTTTCATGTTATAGTCAGTGAGATTAATAGTTAGGTGTAACTTGTGTCAAGCCTATCTTTTGTTTATATATTTTGTATATTGATACATTGTTCCATGTTACAGTCAGTGAGATTAACAGTTAGGTGTAAATTGTGTCAAGCCTTTGTTTTGTATACCATATATATTTTGTATACTGATACATTGTTTCGTGTTACAGTCAGCGGGATTAATAGTTAGGTGTTACTTCTGTCAAGTTGGTCGGTTGGTTGATTGGTGTTTCATGTCACTTTCAACTATTTTTCAGTTATATCGCGACATGGATTCAGGAGGTAACTAACCTCTTAAACATAGAGGCACAATCTGGGAATCAAACCTGGATCATTGGCACCGCAAGCCGAGCGCTTAACCATTACACCAAGCCCGCCCCTACTTCTGTAAAGCCTTTGTTTTGTATATATATTTTGTATATTGATACATTGTTTTGTGTTGCAGTCAGTGGTATTAATAGTTAGGTGTTACTTCTGTAAAGCCTTTGTTTTGTATGCATATTTTGTATACTGATTCATTGTTTCGTGTTACAGTCAGTGGGATTAATAGTTAGAGGTTACTTGTGTCAAGCCTTTGTTTTGTATATATATTTTGTATATTGATACATTGTTTCCTGTTACAGTCAGTGCGATTAATAGTTAGGTGTAGCTTCTGTGAAGCCTCTTTTTTCATGTATATGTATTTTATATTGATACAATGTTTTGTGTTACAGTTAAGTGTGGTCAATAGTTAGGTGTACCTTTTGTCAAGCCTTTTGTTTTATATAGGTGTATTTTATGTTGATACGTTGTTTTGTATTCTTTAAATGCCATGCAAGCTATGGCGCACAAAGAAGATCTACAATTACAATTCGAGGAGGTTTCCTATTTTAGTGATCCATTTTCATCTAAAACATAACTGACTGTAATATATTTTTCACTCAAGCATGTCCTAAATAAAGGTTGATTTCTATAATTAGCCACTTGTGACTGACAGAAAATACTTAAAATCCTTCAATGTAAAAAATACATGTATCTTCATTTTCAGGGCAAATGTTGAAGAAAACAAAAAAAAGTCTGGCATATGTACAATTTATTTCATCACTATCTTCATCACACAATAAGGGCACTATCCTAAGTTTGCCTCTAGTCATGACAAAACTCCTGTTGGTCTCATTCCAAGGATTACACACCTGTTTGTCTTGATATAAAACCATGTAATGTGTCCTCTGAGGGTTTTTTATAGTCCATGTGGTTCAACATAACATTTAGAAAGAATGATGTGTCCAGATGAACTCAACATCAACACACATCAAGAATTCCAAGCAGCTCCTGAGGATTATATCCACTAAGAAATATAATTTCTTTTCTACCCTGGACTGTTTTTGCTACAAAAAAAAGGAAAATAACAGTCAAAAGTGCACATGCAAAGACTACAATACTGCAACTGTATGGTAATAGTACATGTACACCTAGACTAAGGTCACTAACTCCACTTCTAGACTGGTGATTTTCACAAAATGTAAAATTTGTAAAAGGCTGATTTAGGGTAATTGGTGAACTTTATGATCTGGCTGGATACTGTAGATAAAAATCTGAACCTTGGTGGTATTCTCCACAGACAGTATAGTAATCTAATTGAGCTTCTATAGTAAAACTTCAAGTTAAATTTTAAAAGCATTGGCTTGTTGATTACAATGGTGACTTATGAGAGGTATATATATATATATATATATATATATATATATATATATATATATATATATATATATATATATATATATATATAAATCATTATGAAGATACAACTTATCACTTACTAATCAAAAGCCGGTGTGGCCTAGTGGATAAGGTGCTCGGCTCGTGATCGAGAGGTCCCGGGTTCGACTCCCGCCCTGGGTGCACCGGTGTTCTGTCTTTCGGATGAGACAGTAAAAACCGAGGTCCTGTGTCACAGTAGGCTTGGCACATAAAAGATCCCTCACTGCTTCGGGTGGGTCCGTTGCAAAGGTCTAAATTTGTATGCAATGCATCAGGCAGATGCCGTCACCATATACGTGAAATAATCATGGAGTGACGTAAAACAATAATCAAACAAACACTTACTAATCAAAAGAAAAGATATCCATTCAAAGATTTACCTCTGGGATGCTGCATCCATTTCATCTCTTCATAGTAATCTATAGCACAATCTGCTTCCTTTGGTGAATACTTTGGAACATGGATTGGAACAAAGGGATCAAGGAATTCAAACCCCTGAAATGCAACTGTTACTAGTAAAGATATGATGAAGAATTACATCTATAATCTTGATCTTTTTTATGTGAATACACTGGGGTTTCTTTTCCTAACGAATCTGAATTTTAAGTATATTAAAAAGTTATGTGAACATGATGTATTTGTGAAACATGAATGCCAATGGCAGCAACAAAGTCCTCCTCTCTACCTCTTACGATTCAAAATTATAAACAATGTTAAAGTTTTTGAAATGTCTGTCAAAGCTCATGGTCAAGGTCATGAGGTCAAAGACTGGTGCAACTTGAAAGGGCTTTTCTAGTGGAGAACACATGCTAAATATGAAGTCATTATTTATCACGGTTCAAAAGTTAAGGCAAAGCTTAAGGTTGACAACAGAGAGACAAACAAACAAATAGAAAGACAGGACAAAAACAATATGCCCCCGATCTATCGATCCAGGGGCATAAAAATTATACTGTTAACATGGTAAATTGATCAATAAGTCAATCCATCTATATAGGTGTTTTGTACTCTTGTATTTACTTGTATAAATCTTTAATCTAAGCTTAGTTATTTGTCTCCTATTAAAAGTTTTACTTTTTTTGTGTCCACATAAATATTCCACACTTTGTTTGACATACCTCTTTTCCTAATAGTTCATGAGGAGTGAATTCCTCAAACTTTCCAATTGAGCTCCCAAACTTATACTTCTTTTTACCTTTTACTTCTAAATCCACTGTACACAATGTCACTGCATTAGTCTAAAGAAAACCGTGTAAATGTTATTCTAGTATTAGTACTCATCATGGGTTTATCAGAATTATACTGTTTCCCATAATACCTTTTTCTTCAAGGAAGAAAAATATTACACCATCACTAAAATGATACTGTTATTGTTGTATAGTTGTAAAAGAAGAATGCATATTCACAGATTCTTGGGATGTTAGTGATTGATCAGCAGATTTCAGAAGAATTATAAAACAACTTCTAAGAATTGTTCACTTCAGGAAAGTAAACTTGAGGTCAAAATTACAAAATTCTAAATATCACTATTAATAGTAAAGGAAGATAAATAATAAGTGATGTAAATAAAAAGATTATCAATGCAAAGTCCTTGTTGAAAAATGATTCAACATTTACAGATTTCTGTTTTCAAAGACAAACATATTTACAAGATTTAACATCCCCACTTGCAATGAAAGCAAACAATGAGATCACACTTTGCTTTAACACTGTGTAGCATTACATATATATATACTATGTGTTGACAATTGATTGAAATCTTAGAATAATCCTTTGTTAAATTAAAGTATAATTTATCACATACTTACAGTGTTAGATGATATGGCATCCTGAAATATCTTAACTAATGATAACTCCTGCATATGAATCTGGAAACATAAACATAACATCATAGTAATTCCCATAAACAATGTCTAAGGCAACACATTAATTTACTAGGTATTAACAATGTCTAAGGCAACACATTTACTAGGTATAAAGTATGCAAGTCTGAAAATATGTTTTCTTCAATGGTTTTTTTGTACACAACCACATCTTGATCCAAAATCCAAATTCATGCACATGGTACTAAGGACTAGCTCTTGTGATACTGATGTATCACACGAAGTATGAAGCAATCTTTAAAGCCTTTCTCGAAGTAGTATTAAAGGGATAGGTTCCCATAATGCAGTAAAATATTCCCTTAAATAAACTTGTTACCACAAGTCATGAACATGCAGATACTCTGTCCAAACCGATCATAATTTAACAAGACATCGTAACTGTATTTAGTCTAGTTCACATTATTTCTATCACATGTAATATCTCTATAATAACAGTAACAGATCATGTCACCAGATTTTTTAGGATGCATTTAGTGAACATTTCTGTAAGTTTCACAAAAATCGCATCATATATGACAATAAATCTTTTTACTCAAGAAAGTAGTCACATGGTAACTTAGATTACATATAAACAACATGTATAAGTATGGTAGAAAAAGCAATCTCAATGTATTTACTTGTGTACAATCCACAATATTTTTTCAAAATTTATGACTTTGATTTCTAAAGGGCACATTATACATAAGACCTGAATATAACTCCTTTTTTCTCTCTCTCAATGAAAACAATATTTCTGCAAGAACATCCACCTAAATGCGATTGCTGAACTTTCATGTTTTATTGTAAAACATATTATATACTGGTATTTTGGAGATATGCATTATACAGGAGTATACATTATATAACACTGAGTATTGTATATATACGTGGGCAAAACAACAATAATGTTTAATTCAGACTCACTTTTGTCATCTGATATTTCTGTAAGGAAGGACACCAAAACCCATTCACTCCATCTATGGCTATCAGTAACCTTATCCTGAAAATAACAAAATTAATTCATATATACTTCTAATTCTCATATAAGTATTCTTGAATGTAGAATTTAGTCTACAAAAGTGCTTTGAGAATATCATTGAGGAAATACATGTACATATTCCCTACCAGTCCCTCCAAATTCCAAAAGGGCTATACAGTAGGGGATTTTCACAGTCCTTTGACCTTGACCTACTCAAAATCATAAGCAATTTTTGTCTCCTCATATGTCCAGATTTAATTTGAATTAGATGTATACTCCAGAAACCATTGTGGTTTTACTATGATTTTATTCATACTTCAGCTGTTCTGACTTTAAACCTTTGATTATTTGCTGTGACAGTTCAAAGAACCATAACTACTGAAACAAAAGCAACACCTAGCATGGCTTAATACACTCATCGCTTACTTTAGATGGGATCAATTCGAAAGTATGGTTTTCTTGTCAAGATACCATGGGGCTTGTACTGATAATATGTCACTCTCAACCCAAGCACAATACTGCCTCCCACATTAAAATGACTATTGCACTGACACAAAAAGAGAAATCATGATACAGGAGACATACTGAAGAGTGTTGAAACTCACTTTTTATCATTAGCTAATATTTTCAATTCTTCCAGCAAGGCACCAACAGCAGCATTTGCAAATTTTACTCGAATTTGTCCCTAAAAAGAAAAAATATAACTGGAATACAGAAGTGCAAACCTGAATTCTAGGGAAAAAATAGTATGTTGGGGTAATGTTATGCTTATCTGCTATGAATCTAGAAGCAATATTGTATTCTTCACCCACTGAAGTGAGCTGAATTTGGCACTAAGATCACATCCTTTGCTTTGAAATAGGTTAAATGCCCATGTGATAAAATAAATAAGATGTGTTTGTGAAACATGAGTGCCCCAGTGACAAGAAAGAACAAGTAAGGCATCTCTTGCAATGTCCTATATCTTGATTACAACCCGCCCCATGGAAATATGGGTGTGAAATATGTAAGCTCTACCTCTTACAATTCAAAATTTATAACCAATGTTAAAGTTTTTGAAATGTAGGTCAAAGGTCACAGTCAAGGTCAAGAAGTTAAAAATTATTCTAACAACAGAAAGGTCTTTCACTAGGAATACACATGTGAAATATGAAAGCCCTACCTCTTACAATTCAAAAGTTATAATCAATGTTAAAGTTATTGAAATGCAGGTCAAAGATCATGGTCAAGGTTACAAGGCCAATAACTTTGGTGTATTTTGGTTTAAGAGTTGTTATGACAAGAGTTAATATATGTAGTACAAAACAAATTTTATGTGTCAAGGGCCATAATTCCTGCAAAATTTATGGAACAACAGTAATCTTCCTGCCTAAGAAACTGTACATGATGATCATCCTTTCCAGAGAATATGTTTGAAATTTATCAAAGGGTTTTATAGATATTATGTAAACAGACAAATGAAGGAATGTACCAATGGAGGGATGGACATGGTTATCCTTTATATCCTCCCTAACTTTGCAGGGGGTTTAAATTACCCAGCATATTTTAATGAAGTATTATAGTTTTGTGACTTTATGGGATCATGTAATTGGCTTATACAGTGCATCTACCTATATCAACAGGCATCTATAATGTGTTGGACCAAGTTCTCCAGAACGGCAATCATATACCATTGCCGATTTCAAGAGAAGTCTCCCTGCAGCAGCAAATTTCAATAGCAGAAATTAGCCCATGGGCTAGTAGTGACTTCAGGTGAAAGCTATGGCATATCCTCGCGTCAACCTTAACAAGAGGTCCAAGTGGGCCTGTATCACTCACCTGAGTACCTAAATTATCAGTCATGCAGGAAGGAAGAAGTTATTTATTTTTGCATTACTGTGACTAAGTCAACACAAATGTTGAAAATATGTTAAATTTAATATAGTACCAGAATGAAAAACAACAACAGTTTTTTGCACATCCATTCAGGTGATTTTGATATTAAGCATTTCCTTTGTCTCTGCAAGATGTGATTCAGGGCAACAAGTTAGTCATTTTCTTTAGGTGGGGCCTTTTGTTGACTGATTGCAAGTCTGGGTCATGAACAACAACTGTTTCAAATATTGTCCAGATCCAAATTAAAATGGTCTAATTTCATATGTTGAGAGTTGAGAAAAACCTAAAAACATATTTAGATGTGTAAAGAAATAAAAAAAAATTATGACCACACCTGGATTTGAACCACTACTCTCCATATTTTAATTACCAAGTGGTACATGTACCATTGTGAGACCTATTTTTTAGACATGGTGGCACCATCTACACCCTCATTTCGAAGTCTTAAAAAATTCATAGAAAATCCAAAAATTGAGATATTGACAAAATTCTTTCAAAATAACATTCCTTACCATAATTATGATCAAAATAGTCCATAAGAAATCATCATTATCAATTAACTAGGAAATATGACACTTTTCTGCATTGAAATCAAGTGTAAAAAAAAATTATCAAATTTGATTTTGGAAGGGAACCAAAATGACAAGACTTCTTCACTCATCCCTCTAGATCATTTCTATGCATTCTGTTTATCTCTGTATACAGCCAGTATGAAGAAGAAGATTGTCAAAGGAGGGTATTCTTTTGTGACCTACTTTTGACTGTGGTGGCGCCACCTGTAAAGAGGTCTGGACGAAAACTACAGAATTTGAAGGGAATCATTAGTCATTTATTTCTACCAAGATTTATTAAAATCCTATGAATAGTTTTGCAGAAAAAGTTGAAAACATGACAAAATGGCCAACCCCCCCCCTTCTTTTTTTTAAGTCTTTAAACACTCATAAAAAAATCCAAAAATTGAGATATTGACAAAATTCTTTTACAATAATATTCCTTACCATATTTATGATCAAAATAGTCCATAAGAAATCATCATTATCAATTAGCTGAAAAACATGGCACTTTTCTGCATTGAAATTACTAAGTCCACAAAATGTCGAAAAAACGTCAAAAATATAATTTCGGAACAGAACCAAAAACGACAACACTTCTTCACACATCCCTCTAGATCATTCCTATACATTTGGTTTGTCTCTGTATGCCCCCGGTCTGAAGAAGAAGTTTGTTAAAGGAGGGTACCCTCTGTGACCTACGTTTGCCTGTGGTGGCGCCACCTGTTGATGGATCTGGACGAAAAACAACAACACTTGTAGGGGACCATGAGTACTTCATATATACCAAGTTTCATCAAATTCTGTTCAGCTGTTCTGAAGAAGAAGTCGAAAATGTGAAAAGTTAATGACAGACGGACAGACGACGGACTACGATTGATCACTATAGCTTACTTGAGCCTTTGGCTCAGGTGAGCTAAAAACAATGGTCAAATTTCATGGTTAAGATCCTGGGATCTATTTGTAAGGGGAATTCAGATATGGCCCAGAAACCATTTTCAGTAATCGTTGTTCTATTAATAGGGAAGCCAGCGTCACCTAGTGGTAGTGCGTCGGACTCCTGATTGGGAGGCCGGGGTTCGAGTCCCGCTCTGGCCATGCTGGTGTGCTGTCTTTCGAATGAGAGGCCCTGTGTCGTGGTATGCATGGCACGTTAAAGATCCCTCACTGCTTTGGGTGGGTCCGTTGCAAAGGTCAAAATTTGTATGCCCCGCATCAGGCAGATGCTGTCACCATATACGTGAAATATTCGTGGTGTAACGTAAAACAAAAATCAATCAATCAATTAAATTTATCAATAGGGCACATACTAGATTTACTGTGAGTCTGTGTATGAAGCTTCAAACTAACATCTGTAAAGGGAATTAAGTTATAGTCCAGAAACCATTTCAGTAATCCATGCTTTGTGACCTTGACATTTGGCTTCCAATTCTATAGAGCACATCCTTGACTTATGGTGAGTCTGTGTATAAAGTTTAATGTCAACATTTGTAAAGGGAATTCAGTAATGCTCTGGAAACTACCTTCAATCATTCATGCTCTGTGACCTTGACATTTGACTTGAACCTCCAAATGAATATGGCACATCCTTGACTCAAAATGAGTCTGTGCATTGAGTTTCACAATGATGGGTGTAAAGAAAATTCAGTTATGGTCCAGAAACCATATTCTGTTACCCATGCTCTATGACCTTGACCATTAAAAGTCCAAATCATTGGGGCACATCCTAGACTGTTGGAAGTCTGTATGTGAAGCTTCCCGCCTATAGGTGTAAACAGGTTTCTGTAATGTTCCCGAGACAATTTACACAGACAGAGGAATGGGGTGATTCCTATATACCCCCAAAACTTTATGATAACGGGTATGATAAGAAAAGGAAATGAAGATATCTTATGCTAAAATTTATACATGTATAGTATTATGATAAATTTTGGGTAAGATTTCTCTTAATTTGCCACTGCATTTATAGATTATGTAAAGAAAATGTCAGTAGATCTGTAACTTGAGTTGTAGCATTTACAGTTTAAGTCACAAACTTGCAAGTGAGGGAAACACATATTGTCTACGTAAGAATGTACATACATACATTTAACTGGTGAAAGACTTTGTAAGTAAAATATTTACTCATTTGATGAAACAGGTTCCATTTTAATTTGTGTTGCTTTTTCCTCTGCAAGTTTACTTGAAAGACATTGAAGGGTTTTTATTTGTTACATTTGTAACACCATAGATTAATGTGCCATTGTCTCTATGTCAGATGACATCATACTCAAAATTTTTGCTACATGGAAGGGTATACGTTTTATTTTTATATAATTTACCTTGAATTTTACTGGTCATGTGATCACTGTTATAATACCATAGGACACAATTTTAGATCACTCTGATATTTTATCCTTCTATGCAACCAATCTAAAGTTTGTTAAAAGAGGGTATTCCTTTTGGCATTGGATCACCCATTTGACAGGCAACAAAAATTGTTCCCTACAAATTTTCATCAAAGTTACTTCTGCAATTTAAAACAAGAAGTTGAAAATGCTAAAAGTTAATAGATGGAAATTTACAAAGAGTCAACAGCCATGGACCCACACACTGACAAATCTGGCTGAAATACAACAACATTTGAGTATAGAAAGACGACAAGCCAGAGAGATGGTCAACAAATTGCTATGACTAAAGCTGACTTAAGATTTCAGCTTAAATAAGCTAGCAAAATCATTGCCCACTCAATATAAAATAAATGCACAGACCCAAATAACAATACACACATGTATACCAAAATTCTAAAAATATAATCTTTTCTTAAACGTACGAGAAAACAAAGTAAAATACATGTATATCATTATGGAATAATTTTGATTTCTCTGTTAGAGTTTCCAAGATAACAATGTTTTATCACTTACAACGAAGTAAACCACTTTTAATACACTACACTAAGAGAACGATAAAACTTACAAATTCACACAATTCCAATAGAGGTGTTCCAGCTTCAATTTTATCTTCTCCTAATTCATATTCATGCTGTGTCTGTATTAAAAAACTCCACATCATATAATGTGACAAAGTTAGACAGAAATAAAAAAATAAGTACAGAAGGAAACATTTAAAAACATTGTGATAGAACAACAAAAATGCAATACTAAGTTATACATCTTTTTATATAGAGTAACAAGGTGTCACTTACTTTAAACTCGTTTATTAAGTGTTGATTTGTATGTACAAAATATGCAAGCAGTTTCTTTGAATGGTCTGGCAAGTCATATCTACCCTCAATAAACTCTGATGGACTCACGGTGATAATACCATTCATCCAATATTCAACTGAAATCAAGAAACTTAACATCTGAACAGAACTATAGGCATGAAGAGTTTAATGCTAGTATACTATAATATTTTATTTGGTGTTTGGATAACATAAATTTCTTTACAAACAGATGCAAAGGAAGAAAGCAAATAAATTAACAGTGTGTAAGAATATTCCATATGCATATACCAGTAGCTGAAATTTTCATTAGTTAAGTCATAAATTTGACTGTACAACAGATAATTAATATATAAAAACATTGCATCATGAGTCTCTCTTTTTACAGAGTCATACTTGATGAATAAAACAAGAGGCTCCCAGAGGCCTGAATCATTCACCTGGCAAATTCATGTGAAAGCCATATGTGAAATTTGAACTTCCTTTCCTGTACAGTACAAAAGATATAGTCAATGTTAAATTTATTGAAAAGAAGATCCATGGTCAATATTAATAGGTCAGAAGTCATTGTATATAGATATAACTTCCTATGCCTTACATTAAAAAGATATAGCCCCATAAAAGTTAAAAACATATAGTTAAATTCCAAGGTCAAGGTCAGTAAGCGCTGATCACAAGGAATCCATTTTTGAAATACAGACCCTATCCATCATTGGTAAGATCATACAGTCCATATTAAAATTCTTCAAAAGGGGATCAAAGTTCAAGATAAAGGTAAATAGGTAAAAAGTCATCAATAGATAATCCATAATGAATGATGAATCTATATGTGGAATATCAAAGCCCTCTCTCTTGTGCTTAATAGATACAGTCTTTGTTAAAGTTTAGAAAAGTAGGTCGAAGTCCAAATAACCACTACTCTATTGACAAAACACCATTAAAACACTAGTAAGATTCAAACCAGAAACCTTTCAGTTACAAGCCAATCATCTTACCAACAAGCTCTGGTCCTGTCGACTTGAACAAAACAAGTTTCAAATGTAACTGGATTGTTTAGACCCCTCAAAGAATGTTAAACTTAATTTATTTGTTTATGTTTAAGTGTCATAATAGCTTGGAATGTTTGTGCAGGATAACCTATATCCCATAAGAGAATTGTGGTTACCCATCCCCTTCTGTATGTCATATTAAAGTCTGTTATTGATGGTAACATTAAACAGTCTATGAATTTGATCAAGCTTACAAGCATCTATCAGAATACCTGTAGACAAACTAAGTCATTATGTGATTACAAGACAGGGTGAGAAGTTATGGCCCGGACAAGGTTTGGTGGACAGATGGACAGACAGAAGGGGAGATTCCTATATACCCCTACCATTAAGATGGGGGGTGGGGGGGGGTATAATTATGGGTGCAGAATTCTGAAGATGAAGGATTCAGAAAGCAAACCTAATGTTGTATACATATATCCTCAGTAGTTAAATATATCTAGACCAAATTATAACATTTAATAAGACCAAATATTCAAGGTTTACAAGATTAGAAGAAAGATTAACAACACTACACTGTAATCACAATGGACTTGTAGCTGTATAAAAAAACATATACATGTACCTATTCTACCCTTCTTTTCTTTTTAAAAAAGCTTGGTACACATCATAACTGATTCAATCTGAGAGACTTACCCCAAGGCACATGTACTCTCACCCAATCATTCCTGCTACAATAATGCATCATATGTGCCATGGTCATACTCTTGCCACAGCCAGATTGTCCATCTTAATGGTAGTTAAAAAAATATCATAGTAGTACAAAAAGAATATCGTAGATATAAGACAAACCAATTATTCTAATACAATAATCATGCAGCATATGAAATTTCAGAAAATATCACAGTAAAGTAAATTAGATAATGTCCAATCTGGAGCTCTATTAGTCTAGCAACTGTAAGAGACTGTGTACAGACGATCTTTTATCATTTTTTATATGGAGATTTTACTCTTGAGCACTATGATAAACAAAAAAAGAAATGGAATCTTTTGTGGATGAAATTGTATGTACGACTTCTACCTAAGTATTTATATCATTCTTTGTGGTTGAAATTGCATGAATAACTTCTACCCAAATATCTAAGTCAGGTGTAGATCATTCCTGTCATGTTTGTTAGAATTTGCTCTGCAAATGGTAGAGAAAATCATGGTACCACAGTCATACTGGATTATATCACAAAAATGTTTTTACATATATGTACATCATGTATCTCGAATAAATTATTCTTACAAAGTCTTATCAAAAATGCTCTGAGAGCAAGTAAAACAAGAAACTCAAATGGACCTACATTGTTTACCCGAGTACATTTTGTTCATTTATGAACAAATGACTGCTTGATGAAATACATACAGTGAAAACAGTAAAGCAGATACATTTTTTGGAACATGATTTTGTCTATTTTCATTAAATCTAAACTCTCCGAATAATGGACACTGTGTACTCTGGACACCAGACATGATTTTATGTAAAACCCTTAACTATGAACTACAAATACTGGACACATAAATCATCAGGTGATTACACGCTTGACTGATTGCATTGTTTACATAAGCCATTCTGCTGTTGAAAATGACACATGTTATTTGCTAATTAACTTTTTGCTTGTATCAGTGATTGACTCACAAACATTAATCCTGCATAGTTTCACTGTATATACATATACATGTAAAAGATCATTCAGTTCATTTGAAACCAATGTACAGGTATAATTGAAATATGCCAAGAAAGCAAACCCACCTTTTTGTTTTGTTGTACCAGAATATTACCAAACTACCTGTTCATCATTAAGTTGCTACATATTACATAATCAAATGAATTAAATCATAATTAATTTTGACATTTGTACCGGCACCTCATACTGTCCACTTAATTCTTAATCATTTCTATGGAAAATTGAGCTTCTGTATTCATGGTATATATCTATGTGTGTCTTCATAACATAAACACAGAATTATCAAACAAATTATCAAACAAGTTTTTAATATTTAAGACATTTCCATACAAACAATTGTAAATTCAAAGAGCAACGACTCTACACAATGCCTAAATAAAGTAATGTATTCCTCTATGCCCCAGCCTCTTTTTTTATGTAATTTCTGAATACTGGACACTGATTCAGTGCAGACAAAACATCAGCCCTTGTGACTGTCCGGTTTTGACAGTTTTCATTGTAAATTGTATATAAATTGACAATTGACTAAAGGCTCTAAACTTGCCTCTCTACAATTAATAAATGAAGACAATTGCACAGGAATATGTGGAAAAGATTAATTTTTTTTCCATTTTTTTATCTTAAATGACTAAGTTAATGTATTGAGTGCTGCAAACATTAAAAACATTGTTTTGGTGTAAAATGAACTGGAAAAAATCGCCTGTAGGGTGGGTTGAATGGCTTCCCTTCTGACAGCATGTCCAAACTGGCTTTTCAAAAATGGTAAAAAAAAAAGTTATAAAAAATTAAGAAAACTACATTTTGACATGAAGCTTTCAATTAACAACTCAAACAGATATTTAATAAATATTGGTAAATAAATGCATTATTTCCTCTCATTACTGAATAAACCAATAAAATGACCAAAATATGAGGAAATGACTAAGTCAGAAAAGAGATAAAAAAAAGTATCAAAAACTTGATTTACAAATGGAAACAAAAACAACACTGTTTAAGACACTCTTTTAGATCACTCTGGTGTATTCAGTTTGACAATATGTGCAGTCAGCCTCAAGAAATTTGTTAAAATTTGTTTTGAACCTAAATCGCCATGCCATGTATCCAACCCTCATGGGGCTTAAGCCGGTGTGGCCTAATGGATAAGGTGCTCAACTCATGACCGATAGGTTTCAGGTTTGACTCCCACCCTGGGTGCACCTGTTTTGTCTTTTGGATGAGACAGTAAAAACTGAGGTCCCATGTCACAGTAGGTGTCACACATAAAAGATCCCTCACTGCTTCAGGCAGGTCAATATCAATCCAATCAATCTCAATGGATCTTGCAAAAAAATAGCAACATTTAAACGCAACATTAAATACTTAAGAACCTAATAAGTTTCATCAAAATCTTTCAATTGGTTTTGAAAGAGAAGTCTATCAAAGCCTATTTACTGCATACTAATAGTATCTCCACCACCACAACAATTTTTTTAAATCTTAAAAATATTTCGAAATTCTTGCTCCCATTTCTTTCTAATTAGATTTATTACAATGGTATTAATTAAAACACACATAATCAATGAATTAAAAACAATCTACAAGAAAAATATCTAAGAAATTATGTGAAGTCCAAAAAAATGTAAAAAAAAAAAGCCACAAATTCTTTTTCTGATTTGAACAAAAATGACAAAAAATGAATCATAAATCTGTTTATAACACTGAGATACACTTTGTTTTTGAATCTATGCATTCCATCTAAAAGAAGAAGAAAATTTTCAACTTCTAAGGATTTCAAGTTGGCTGCTATGTTGGACTACATAAAACCATACTTTTACTTTTGTTATCAAGTATCAATAGGAGATCATTCGTGTAAAGTTTCATCAAACTGTTATAAAAATTTGGAAGATGATCTAGTTTTAAAAGCTAAAATTGGATACATACAGTACAGTGTGTACCTCAAATACTTTTTTTGTGAAATTAATATTTGTGAACAAAGTCTATTAATTGTGACTTACGAATAATCATTGAACAGTTTATGAATTACATTATTTTGCATAATAGATGTATCGCAAAACACACACTCAAACTACTCTAAATCACTGAAAGGATACAGAGGAGTAACCTTGGCATAGGGATATCATAATCTAAAGATTTTAGTATATGCATTCCTTCCACAGCTGGTTGACGTACCATAATACTTGCTTCATTCAATGTCTCCACCTGTAACATTTTAAAACTCTTCCATAAATTCTGTATCATACTTATCTTATTTAAATCTTATGAAAAGTGGCTACTAGGAAAATACAGCTTTTTTTTTTTTCAACAAATCTGCTTCAAATTACATGTTCATTATACATGTATTACCATTTTTAATCATTTATAGAATAGCTAGTTACTTGTTATGCTCTTCAGATACTGTAAATAAAGAATTCAATTTCACACAAAAGCATATGCAATTAGCTGCAACCTGACATTTATTATCCTGACTACAATATCCAATACTTTTCTCAGACCAATTCACAATGCTAAGCACTGGTGTAGCTTAGTCTGTTCTGTACTTTGCTCATGATCAAGAGGTCAGGTCAAGAGTTCAAGAACCACCAACGGCTACTTTGTGTCCAGTCTTTCAGAAGAGACAATAAAAACTGAGATTCCATGTCAGAGTAGCTGTGGCACATAAAAGGTCCCTCACTGCTTCAAGTGAGACTATAGCATAGGTCTAAAATTCATTGTATTGCATCAGACAGATGCCATCACCATATATGTGCAGTAATTGTGATGTGATTCAAAACAAGAATCAAATAAAAAAATAAACACAATACTGAATTTCACATGTATAATAAATGTCAACTCTTAATGCTAAAAAGTAATACAGCCTTACAAATGCCCTCCACTTGCTGTTTATGCCATGTTCAACAGGTACCAGAGTGTTTTTTTTTTCATTAAAATATAACATGAACAAACCTGATCCTGCATCCTCTCTGAAATGAAATCTGGAAAAAGTGACTTAAATTCCTCTAAATCAATGGTATAAAACATTCCCTCATGGTGCTTGGAATGCTTTCCCTACAAAGAAATAGAAATAAATTCAATTCAAAATAATCCATAGAACACTCAATTCAGCAAACTGGTACAACAAATACAACACACTAATTTCACTTCCCTATATGGTAGCAGCCTCTGTTTAGCGACAGATAAGATTGAAGAACCCAGAGAAAATCATAGGTTTTTCAACAAGTATACTGTTATGTCTTTCTACTTGCCAGGATTCTAACCCAGATTTTATAAAGCAATTGAAAATCAAGAAATGAAGAATTCTTAACATATGTACCTGCTAGATAGTGACAAATGTAACAATACTCAAAATCTAACATATCAAAAAGAAACCAACTAAATTGTGCAACAGTCCATAGTGAAAATATATTACTGTACCTTATTTTGATCCTGAATAAATTAACTCAATAAAACTTCTCATCAAATGTGGTTGACTGTTGGATGCCAAAACATATGGAAAGTTAATTACTAGATGCCCTTGAATTTCAGCCTAAAGCAATCAGCATTCGCTGTGGCCATATGATAAAATTACATGTACGGTCAGTACCATTGACTTACCATCTGGTAATGCAAAACTAGAACAATTTAAATTTACAGAGATGAGATAATAATTCAGAATAACAACTGAATCAATAGAGACATAATACACATACTGGATCTTTTTCTGATGTCCGAAATATTGACACTGTCCTTGTTTCCTGCACTTTCTCTGCTTTTCTGTATTCTGTTTTTAGTTTTGATTCTAGAGGTTTCTGAAGCAAAGAGGTGAGGTAATCTGGAACAATTTCTGTCGTGGGGTTCTTTTCTCCTGCTTGTTCATTTCTCAAACTTTGTGTACCATGGATTCCTCTGTGACTCTTTACACAACATATTGGTATAGCGACTTGTTTGACTTTAGACCTTAGAATACTGGCTGCTCTTATACAGTAACAAACTGAAATATTAAATTCAAAAAGTGAAACAGAATAAAAAAGAATGAACTAAATTTAAAGCTTTCTCAAGACATCAAGCATGTCTTTCACATTGTACAAACTTTAACAGAAGATTCTTTTCTGTAAAACTAGTCAAGATTTCTGTAAAATAGTTTGCAGTGTTTGTGAAACTCACCACACTGTGTGTGTATGTCAATATCTGGTAAAAGTTGATTTGGTCTGGTAGACAAATGTGTCCAAAACTTTTATATACACTTTTTCTTTCCTGTTGGAATAACCCAATACACTTACATGTACCTGGCATATAACAGTGAGCAAGAGTTACTAAATGGTTCAGCAAGCTTCTTCCATTAAGAAAACTCATTTTAGTCTAAAAAGGCAAATTTGGATACTAATGAGAACAAGAATTGGAGCATCTGTAATGAGTGCTTTATATGTGGCAAGCTAATGGAGCCATTATTTCCAGTTTAACTATTCATGACCTACATGTAGCATAAATGTTTAAAAATAGGGCACAGCTAAATCAGTACATGATACACCAGCATTTTTTATGATGGATAAACAATTCAGTACATGTAAATACTATAACACTGTGCATTTTTCTTCTCCTTCAATTCTATGTAGGTTAATTACATTCTTCTTATATCAATCATTTCCCATGTTGACATTCCCCCTTTTATACATACACTAACTACTGTTGTAAGTGAAAATTCCTGTTCAATATGTTCATCTTCATAATATGATCTTCCTTTGAACCAAGTTTCATTAAAATCCAACAAAGAGTAGGCACAGTTGTGTAGACATGTATTTCACATAGAAAAATCTAACTTCAAATGTCATAACTCTTACCAATTTTTTTTTGGAAAGTATTCCTCTTAAAATATGCATATTTTCATATGGTGTTCTTTCAATGTACCATGTTTCATCAAAATCCCCAAAGGGTTTAGGAGGAGTTGTGAAGACAAAATGGTGCGTGCAGGGGGATAGACAGACAGACAGATTACAGCAGTATAGCATAATATGCCCACAATTTTATGCTGGCGTATAAAAGATAATGCACAAAGCTATAATTCATATTAACAAGAGGCCCACATGGGCCTATATCACTCACCTGAACACAATTTGTTCATTCACAATCAATGAACTACTTGAAAAAACAATTGCAGATAGATATATTCCCTTGTTAACTGTATTTTTCACAACTAACAACATTGCAAAAATGCCTCTCAACACTAAATAAATCAAGACAACGACATAAAAATGTATGAAAAAATTAAGTCAGAATTTTTTTCCCAATTTCTACTTCTTTAATGACTTAGTGGCATATTGAGTGCTGCAAAATATTTCAAAACTTGTTTTGGTGTAAAATGAACAAAAAATCTTTTGTTCCTTTTATGTAAATTGCTACCATTCAGTATGGCCTATATCAAAAATAGAAAAAAAAATAAATCAAAAATCCAGAAAACTCACTTTTGACAAGAAATTTTCAAACAGCCTGAAAAATACATATTTCATAATTAAAGAAGGAAAATTGCTTTTCTATATATATTAAATAAATAAAGATTTATCAAATCAAGATCACACAAAAATGTGTGAAAACAACTGTTACAGATTTCTGGTTCTAATATAGCTTATTGAGCAACTGTACAACACTTTAAAAAAATTTGCTTTAATATAAACTAAAATGAAAAAAATGCCTCCAGCATGCCAGAACTGGCCAATATCAAAATTTAGAAAAAAAAAATTAAAAATCCTGAGAACTAGTTTTTGACATGACACTTCAAATAACCCCTGAAATAGATAATTTCAAATGAAAGTTTATAGCAAATAAATGCTTTTGAGTTTCTCCATATCAAATACTACAGAAATGACACAAAATAAGGCAAAATGATATAAATGTGTGGAAATAAATAAATTTGAAAGATGCTAAAACAGTGCCAAAAACTTGATTTCAGAATGGAATAAAAAACAACAACAACTTTGAGACACCCTCCTAGATAAAGTGGACAAGTGTGGTGTGGTGCATTCAATTTATTGATCTCTACAACAGAAAGGAAGAAAAACGTCAAAGGGGATCAAAGGAGGGTACCCTCTTAAGCCTATGTTACCTGGTCCTAGATATATCCCTTGAAAAATCTGATTGAAAAAAAGCAATATTGGCAGGAGACCTTGAGGACTTCATACCTAACATATTTCCTCTAAATCTTTCGATTAGTTCTGAAGGAGAAGTCCATCAAATTTGAGTATTATGTACTTAAAGTACATCCAAACCCTACACTCACCCTCCCCCTTTTTTTAACTCAAAACAATTGCAAACATTATTTTTGTATTCCAGTTCTAATTACATTAATTTCAATAAAATCAGTTCAAATACACAAAATCAATACACTATCAGCAACTTACAAGGAGAAAATCTAAGAAATACCTGAAAATATGCAAATAATGACAAAGTCCAAAAGGACTAAAAACTTAATAACTAGTAATTTTTTTTTTTATTTCTGAATGGAACCAAAAGTACCAACACTTTTTATGACAACTTTCTTGATCAGTGATGCAATTAGTTTGTCAATTGATCTATACTGCCAGTATGAACAAAACGTTTGTCAAAGGAGGTTACCCTCTGGGGACTATGTCATCCTGCCCTTGATCAGAATTTGATTGATTTGTGAGAAAGAGTATCACTTTTAGGGAATCATGAGTATTTCATCCCTATAAAATTTTGTTGAAATGTATGTTCTGAAGTAGTAGTCAAAATATGACAAGTTCACTGATGGACAACAACAACGGGGGATGGTGCGCTACCTTACTAGTTCTTTTAGTCTTCAGCTCAGGTGAGCTAAGAAACAAAACACAATCAATTAACAAATCAAGGAAATTAATCAAAAATTGACTACGAATCAAAATGGTCTCATAAAGAGAAATAAATATTATGAAATTTTGCCATCACTTCTACTCTACAATATTACAATCTTTTGTCTCAATGTCCATTTATAAATATATCTGGCATCACAAAAGCAGCAATAAATTCTCTAATTACATCCAGAGATGTTGAAATTTTTCTGATCCTGTCAGACATTTGGACTGACAGATTTATAAAGTCTGTCAGTCCGGAAAGAATTCTGTCAGTCCGAACAAAATTGTATGACAATCTTTTCATTGTAAATTAAAAGCTCTCATTTTTATCACTTTGTTTAAGAATCCATTCACTTTAATCCAGAGATTGTTGACGCACATATGTACATGGTATATATTCTTGAACATAATACACATTCTTCAGCAGATTCTTTGAATTGTTTTTTGGTTGCGTATTATACATGGGATTAGAAATTCGTAATTTTTCATCCCTGTCATCAGGTGACCAGGCTGAAGAAGAATACGCACCCCTAATAAGCTAGCACACCTGTGAAACAATGTATATTTCATGATCCTTTCAATTATCTCTAATCTTTTTAAACATTTGGTTTTGAGTTCGATACCTGCATACCATTAACTTTGATATGTCTGTTACGGCTAAGGTTCATGTAAAGTAAGGGAAATGCTTAAAAGTTGCCGATTTACAGAGTTATTAAGGTGTCAATTGTCGATCATATACCATACCGTCAGTTGTGTTTACCGATGTTTATTTAGATGCATAGTTTAAATTGCAATCACTTTCACTGGCAGCTGCCGGTTTTCATATAACAATAGAATTTGATAGTACAGATAAATGACGCAGTACCTGAATATGAGCTTTGAATGCATCAATACTGTCTAGGTGTTTTACCATCTCTTTTTACTCTCCATAAAGTTGTATCTTATCAGTATCAAAGACCTCAATAGATCACAGCAGGTATCAGATATTAACAAGAACACTTCATGGTCAATTAACTTTCTCATTTACTAAAAGTTTGCTGCAAGTTTTGCTATCATGTTTAAATGGACAGTCATTACGCAGGCACCATTTTATGGAAATCTTGTTCAAAATAATCATAGGTCACTAAATGTAAAAAAGAAACGAGAAGTCTCTGTCGAGACTGGAGCTCTACTGTTATCCTCTACTCAAACAACAATTTACCTTCAGAGAAGAAGGGGTAAAAATATATTTGGACCACACATGTATGTTTTGTATTGCACATGCACAACTAGACCACCTACCAAACATGATGAGATCATAATTAAGTCTCACAGACATATACAATAAGAGAAGAAGTGGGAACAAGATTTTGGGACCACGCCCCCACAAACCAGGGGGTCCGAACTGGTCCAAAATTGCACATGCACAATTACACCACCTATCCAACAAAAGGAGACCATAATTAGGTCTCTAGGCTATATACTTTCAAAGAAAAAGAGGGAACAAGATTTTGGGACCACACCCCTTTGTGGGACCCAAGGGGGTCCGGACTGGACCAAACTTATACATGCACAACTACATCACATATCAATCATGATGAGACTATAATTAGGTCTCTGGGACATATACCTTCAGAAAAGAAGAGGGAACAAGATTTTGGGACCACGCCCCCTGTGGGGCCCAAGGAGGTCCAAACTGGTCCAAAATTGCACATGCACAACTACACCACCTATCCAACAAAATGAGACCATAATTAGGTCTCTAGGATATATACCTTCAGAGAAAAAGAGGGAACAAGATTTTGGGACCACACCCGTTTGTGGGACCCCAGGGGATCCAGACTGGACCAAAATTATACATGCACAACTAGATCACATACCAAACATGATTAGACCATAATTAGGTCTCTGGGACATATACCTTAAGAAAAGAAGAGGGAACAAGGTTTTGGGACCACGCCCCTTTGTGGGGTCCCAGGGGGTCTGGACCGGACCAAAATTGCACATGCACAACTACACCACCTATCCAACAAAATGAGACCATAATTAGGTCTCTAGGATATATACCTTAAGAGAAAATGAGGGAACAAGATTTTGGGACCACGCCCCTTTTTGGGACTGCAGGGGGTCCGGACCAGACCAAAATTATACATGCACAACTACATCACATACCAAACATAATGAGACCATAATTAGGTCTCTGGGACATATACCTTCAGAAAAGAAGAGGGAACAAGATTTTGTGACCACGCCCCTTTGTGGGGTCCCAGGGGGTCCGGACTTGACCAAAATTGCACATGCACAACTAGACCACCTATCCAACAAAATGAGACCATAATTAGGTCTCTGGGACATATACCTTAAGGACAGAAGAGGGAACAAGAATTTGGGACCACGCCCTTTTGTGGGACCCCAGGGGGGGGGGCGGACCAGGCCAAAATAATAAATGCACAACTAGATCACATACCAAACATGATGAGACCATAATTAGGTCTCTGGGACATATACCTTAAGAATAGAAGAGGGAACAAGATTTTGGGACCACGCCCCTTTCTGGGAGCCCAGGGGGTCCGGACCGTACCAAAATTGCACATGCACAACTAGACCACCTATATAACAAAATGAGACCATAATTAGGTCTCTATGATATATACCTTCAGAATTGAAAAGGGAACAAGATTTTGGGACCACGCCCCTTTTGTAGGGGCCCCAGGGGGTCCGGACGGGACCAAAATTGCACATGCACAACTAGACCAGCTACAAAACATGATGAGACCATAATTAGGTCTCTGGGATATATACAATCAGAGAAGAAGAGGGAACAAGATTTTGGGACCACGCCCTTTTGTGGGCCCCCAAGGGGTCAGAACTGGACCAAAATTGCACATGCACAACTAGACCACCTACCCAACAAGAAGAACCCATAATAAGGTCTCTGGGGTATATACCTTCAGAGGAGAAGAGGGAACAAAAAATTGTTTACGGACAGACGATGGTCGAGACCAGTAGAGCTAAAAATTACTGGCCAGGCAGGTTACATATTTCCCAAGTCTCACTAAAGCCAGATGTCAAAAATCGGTATCATCAGGGGTTGATCTAGTGAGTTTTAGGAATGCATATGCATTACTGCCATGAACACCGGTCATTTGGACCAGTGCAAATGGTGATTCTGTCGGTCATTAGAAATTTTAGTTGGTCTTGTCGGTAGGACCGACGGATTTCAACATCTCTGTACATCAAAGTTATTCAGAATTATTTTCAATATTTACTTCTTATTGAAGACTTAACCTTGATGACCCTATGACCAATGTCATATTCCACAAAATACATTCTGAAGCTTAATCTCTTTTGAGATTCTTGTATGCGGCCATTTTATTATGCTGCCGTTTACTATTGCCATCGCCAGAATCTCTTGTCAGCCCTTCTTTACGTTATTCGGGTTTTCGTGATTTGACACCCCCCCCCCCTCCCCCCCCCCAAAAAAAAAAATTTCCATCATATGCACTGTTTTTTGTTTGATTATTGTTTTACGTCACTCCACGATTATTTCACGTATATGGTGACGGCATCTGCCTGATGCATTGCATACAAATTTAGACCTTTGCAACAAACCCACCCAAAGCAGTGAGGGATCTTTTACGTGCCAAGCCTACCGTGACATGGGACCTCTGTTTTTACTGTCTCATCCGAAAGACAGAACACCGGTGCACCCAGGGCGGGACTTGAACCCAGGACCTCTCCATCACGAGCCGAGCACCTTATCCACTAGGCCACACCGGCTTCATATGCACTGTACAACACTGATAAATGTCCCGGTGAAAGCAGCACAGAATGACCAGTCTTTATTCATCGTGTGATATCAATACTTTTCTCTCTTTCATTTCATTTACAATCAAACTCGCATAGACTTAACTATTACCCTCGTCCCAAACGATCGCTTCTTTTTTTCTCTCTCGTTAGAATGAACATGCGTGTCTACTATACTATCAGGGACGTAGATATATACGTCCCCGATACTATGTGAACTTTACGCGGAGATCGCAAATGTTTGTGAAGACAAAATATATATATAAAAAAAAAACTCTAATGAATGAATGTTATCCAAACTGTCGATGCTCGTGCCGTTACGGTAAAGTAGTTTCACCTGTTGCGTAACTATCGATTAACCAATTAAGGATAAATCACTATATCACCCCTACAATCTGCTAATCAGAAAACATTGCTAAATAATACGGCACAAGTATTCTGCCACATTGTAGACTTTACTCCTTTTATTGCCTTGGGCATTTACTACAGGAAGCAGACAGTATACAGACAATAGATATATCTCACACCTCGTGGGTTTGATTGAGGCTTTAGCTACTTTAACGGACACACGCACTCCTCCAAATCCACCACTGAAGCTTAAAAGCGTGGAAAAAAAAGTTCCAGATTTCTAACCCTATGTATAATACGCAGTGAGAAAATGAGGGGTCAAATTGGCGAGAAAAAGTGTGTGTATTATATTAGAGTAAATACGGTAGTACTTCAGAATCAATAATGGTTTCGTATATTTAATCTTCCTGTTCAATCATGAATGAGTTTGAAAACACACTATAACTCACGTGACTAGTTCGTTCTGATTTGAAACATGGCGCAATAGAAGAGAGGATTTGTGTTAGTGCAAGAATCTCAAAAGAGATTATCTGAAGCTAGGTTTAACTAAGTTAAGTTAACAACATATTACAAGAATTAGTTACAGACTTGGACAAATTACTAAATAAATGGAATCCTTTTACATGATTTGACAAACTATCATATTTTTTGCAATGCCATGAGAAATGGATTTAATCTTATATTTTGCAGAGGAAATTCTGAAATGTTTTATAACAGGTTTTGAAAAGGCAGTGTTAATATTGATTCGTTTTTCCACAGGTTCTCGAGAGAAATAAAATCTCCTCAAGTACCGGTAAACGATACCTTGGTTAAGATTCATTTCCAACTGTCGCCAGATTAAATAGGGAATTCAAAAATACTTTTCAGTTTTTCAATGCACCAAGGGCGCAGACATCTTGGAAAGGAATTGTAATCGAGCTGCCGCCAGTTCGTCCCTTGACTATTCGTAGTCTAGCACCTGTTCACTGTGTAAATATTTATGGCTGGTATATAGTAATTAAATTCGAAACAAGATACATTCAGTCAGAGAGAATGTATAAGCAGAGACATTCATACTTTCTATGATAAAATAAGGTAAGCCGGTGTGGCTGGGTGGGTGAGGTGCTCGTCTTTTGACCGAGACGATCCGGTTACTACTCCCGCCGTAGGCACATCGATGTTCTGTCTTTTGGATGAAACAGTAAAAAACTGAGGTCCAGCATCGCTGCTTCTGCGGGGTTAGTCTGTTACAAAGGTATAAATTTATTTGCAATGTATCAGCCATATGCCGTTAACAATACCATAAACTTGAAATAATCGTAGGGTGATTGATAATCAATGTACATGTAATATAATGAGGAGAATTGGTTTTGTTGTTTGTTTATTTATTTGTTTGTTTAGGGTTACGGGTATTCACCATTTATATGTGACTCATTGAGCTGAAAATCAAAAACACGAAATACTAGCCCAAATATGATACGACACGAACGCATCTAACGGCTTCAAAATTGAGCTGTTCACAATCATGAATCAGTATAAATGGACGTTATTGCGTGAGAAGGGGGAGGGGGTGGGGGGCTTTAATTCCCTTCCACGTGATAGGCCACTGTGGTTTAATGTATGCCAAGAATGTGCGATTTTAATTCACAATCGACCTGCCTCATAACGGCATAAAAATTAAGGGCGGGTTTAATTAATGCCCTCTCAGTTGCACATAACAAAAAAATTACCGATTAAAGCAAGTGAGATGGCAATATTTGAAGCTATAACACACCAAACAAACAAACAACCACCAAAGTTCATAAGATTCCTCTGCCGAGATCTTCATAACTGTCCCCAAGTTGTCCGAGTCTTAGCAGACACTACATTAGTTCAGTCCATGCTTGTTTGTGCCACCACAAAGTGCGACCCACACTAGGTCGCTCAAATGATCCAACAGCTTGAGCAGGTCTAGCAGACTACACCCAGGAATATAAGTTGTGTCGCCAACATTTTAAGACAACAATAGCTGGAGACTTCGCAACACCAGAAAACCAGGAAAAAAAATATGGTGTTTTACAATATCATTAATTACGTAGTACTTAGACGTTTCTCTGCATCACTTATTGTCTAGCTAGAGGTACGCGGGCCAGATCAGATCACTGGTATAAGTGTAACAGATATCCCACTTGTGCATTTTGAGAAATTTGCTTTGTTAAATTCTTAACTGGACAGACAGGCGGACTACATATCCCCAAACTTCGTTTGCAGGTGGTATAACCAGAAGGTGGGGTAGGGATTCGGCAATAATTGCTATTCATTCATTCATTCATTCATTCATTCATTCATTTTTTTTTTTATTATTATTATTTATTGTAAATTAAATGAATATCTATGTCACACAAGATGGTTAGATCGATCTCCTTTCGGAAAATGTCGGTAGGACTCTCTGCTTAACAACATTTCTGGATTCGTATCGGTAATGTGAAATTGTTCATCGGAGTACAGGTGTGTGATTTTCAGTAGTGAATCATTTGCCTTCTGATGTCATGGACGCTTTTTTTGGCTCTGTCTCTTTGAAGAAAAAAAATGTTCTCAGTGCATGTTTCAGAACGTAGGTACAATATTTAAATCAGGGACATGGATAATTGTTGTTTAACATTCAACCGTACAAAATAATTTCACCCTTGTTTTAGGCCACTATTTGATCAATTAGTAAAAATAGGTCTCAGTCATTGGCACTTGCTTCTTTCTAGGTTCGGTGAACCACGCATGACACAAGTTTACGCCTGTTATCTTAGTACATGCCAGCAGACGTTCCCACTTTCACTGTGCACAGCGGACCAAGATCCAGTGCATTTCTCTGTGCCTATTAAATATAGGCCCTTTCGGTTCTGTAAATATTATTGAAATCTGACGAACAAAAATTTAGAAAATACTCATTTTTCCCTAGGAATTCAGTGACGAACAGAAAGTATTTTGAGTAAACCCCCCCCCCCTTTTTTTGCGGGATGAGATGCCCGATATGTCATATTTATTCATGGTATACACATCGTTTCTCCACTGAGAGGAGGGGAACATGGTTGTACAAAAGGGGGATGTGGAGAATGGATTTATAGGAATTTTAGTGCATTGCTATGTAATGTTATTATCTTAATCGAAGCTATAAATCACTGTACGTATGCATGGCATAAAATGAAGAAAAAAAGAGGGGTTTGTCATGATTGCTCTGCGGCAAGGGGGTTTCTTTTGCGAACTTTCAACGATATGAAGCTTACGAAAGATATACATAAAATATGCTCTACAAATTTCCATTGTGGATATTTCAGTTATCAGGAAATGCATGTGTAGCCAAGATTATCAGTGAACTCTAAATTCAACTTGAACAAATTTACAAATGAATTTTATTCTGATCATTTAATTCCCTCCGTGTATAATTATGTCTTATTTGTTATGTAATATCCAAATATTTCTTCAGTAAATTTGCAACAAAATAGGACCGAATATTCGCATGATAATTACTTGAACGTGGTACATACATGTATTAGGGAAACGATTGACCAATTTCGCAAGTAAAAATCCATGCCAAAGAGATAAATCATTCGAAATAAAATCAAATCAATTTCAACATTTATTTATTTCTATGTTTAAATGATCGAAAACGTATTTGTTTTTATAACAAAACGTGGTACATGTATTATTGCTATATGCACCTCAATGACTGGCGTCCCTTTATTCAGGATTAGAAATTGTCTTTCGCTGTACATGGCCAAGACAGGGCCCTTCAGGGGGGGGGGGGGGGGGGGGTTCAGGAGGACCCCTATGTAGATATGAATATTTCGAAATAAAAGTTCGATAATGTTAAGATTTATTGTTTGTAAAAGAGGGAAAGTTGTCGTATAGGGTACAGGTCGTAGACATAATGACTTCATGCCCCTCTGTGTATAATATGCTATATCATGTACATTGGGGGTACGAGGTCATTGCGTCTGCGAATTGTGGTATAGGCCACGACAAGTTTTTATTATTATTATTATTATTATTAAGCGCTAGTGGGTGCTATGTTTTGCTCAAGTCTCTATGTCAAGAGTATATTTATTCATATTGTCCATTAAATGAAAATCCTCTCGTTGTCATATTGCATTCTGTAAAACATAGCTATATCTATGTTTTCACAATACATAAGGTAATAAAGAGAGCACATGTTTTCGTGGTTGTTGTCAATAATAATCATAATGATAATTAAAAAAAGCCCCAAAAGAAAACAAAAACAAATACAACAAAAAGCCAAAACAAAAATAAACCAAAGATAAAAAAAAAAAAAAAACAACAATGTACAAGAACAAACATTGTAGTTGAGCGGTTTTCGGAATTTTTGTCCGATACCTGTTCAGTGCAACTGATTTTTATTCATGCTACTGAATATTTGTCGTTGTTCGTTTGTTTTGGGGGGGGTGTTTTGTTTTGTTTTGTTTTGTTTTTTTTATTTATTTATGGGGTTTTTGTTTTTTTGTTTTTGTGTTTTTCTTTTAATTGTTTATATTATTTCTTTTATTTTACTTTAATTTCGTTTGTTTGTTTGTTTGTGATTTTTGGGGGTGGTTTTTTTTTTTGTTTTGTTTTGTTTTTTCTTTGGGGGGTGTTTGTTTTTTTTTTCTTTGCTTTTATTTAGTTTTGTTTTGTTTGGGTTTTTTGTTTTTTGTTTTTTTGTTTTTTGTTTTTTTGTTTGTTTATTGTTTTCTTTTCTTTTGTTTCAATTATTATTTTTGTTTATTTATTTGTTTTCTTTCTTTTGTTTTTTCTTTGTTTTGTTTTGGATTATTTATTTATTTGGGGGGGGGGGGTGTCCCTAGAAAAAGGTTAGATTCGGGCATGAAACGTTGACGAAAACGAGAATCCCTGTGTTTACATGGTTTACAGACTATATCTGCCTTTTTTCTTCAGTTTCTAGTGAGGGAAGCTTTTTGTTGGAAGCTCTTGACCATACCTGGTTTTTTTGGTCTGACTGTTAGTCGGGACTCCTACAGATCAAGGATCTGAACTAGCTTCCAGACCAGCAGAGCACAGTTACCTCCGTGTTGATGTCGCTCAATATATTTTTATCACTGATAATCTTACTCTACGCTACTATTAGTGTTTATATATTTTTATGACCTCTTAACCAGAGATACTCGTTGATCCCTTTTCTCTATATGTAAGACTATTTATAAAATTTTAAATGTGTCTTGTACATAGTGCATTTGCGATGAGTATGAAGGTGGGCTCGTAAACTGGTTAACCACACCAATTAAGTACCGTTTGTTTCTCAATTGATCGTCCTAAGTCGGTATCGCGTCTGTCGCACAATCAGTGGCTTTCAGAGACATATATACACATGTACATGTGTATATATGTCTCTGGTGGCTTTGCAGTGTCATTTCACGTATTCCATTTTTTTTTACCAAGTTTTATTGTATATTTCCTTGGAGACTTCTGCTCTACACCTAAGTCAGAGTGTCTTTCCCTTTACCCTGTACATGTCAGTGGTGGATTTTGTCATACAACCGAGTCGGATCTGATCTCCTCAGTGATAAATCTGATACAGCTGTATCGCAAAATCCAAAATTACATGTAAGTTATTAAAACCTTACCTTTTGTTGTGAAGAAAAAATCTAGTTGTTCTTGTACTTCTCTATGCATTGTTTGAAGTTGCGATGACAATATTATAATGTTGATAAATCGGTAATTACTGAGGCAATATATTTAAAGACTTAAATTTTCTTGGAAAAGAAAAATCCAGAGATGTCGAGTATACATAGACGTACATTTGTTGGATAATAATAGTCTGTCGCGTCTCTCTCTCCGCTCTTTTTATAAAGGGGAGGGGGTTGGGTTTGTCTCCTTGCCCCTTCCCCTTTCTGAATCCGCCACTGGTATCTACTGAAATTGAGTGGTAAGTTTTTCATTGTAGTAGTTCTTCACTGAAATGGTCAGCAAAAGTCAAGTACTTTATTAAGTGATCGTATTTCCAATTTAGTACTTATAAATTGTATGTAGATCTAGTAAAGACAAAGTTCTGATTTTCCAGGTTGATAATAAATATTTAGTTTTCATCGTTTAAATATAGAAACCAAATCTTTTAAACACAAAAGGAATGCGACTAGCTAGGCGTATTTCAAGATTGATGCTTTACAGGTCTGTTTATAATTTACGCACTCCTCATCACTTTGAACCTCCCCCCTTTCAGAGAAAAAAAGGAAAAGAAAAAGAAAAAAGAAGCATAGTTTGTTTTGATTGTCTGGTACTATTCCTATTTGAATTCACCGTGTCAAGACTCATTTGACTTGTTTAAGGATTGCACTTATAACTATCTCTTTAACTTGTATAAAAGCCTAATAAACAACGGCTTACACTCGCACCCAAACAAACTTTTTCTAATAACCGTGTGGAATTTCGTAACTGATATTCGCCATGACCTTGAACTTAACATTGCTCAAATCTCCTAATGTAATTAGTTTTTCTAAGGGATTATGCTTAAAACATATTGCAATTTTCAACTTACGTGAATATGATGACTACAGTTCATAAAACAGTATACATCATTCATAGTGTGAATTCCACACCGATTTCTAATTTCCATACGGGGTTTGTTAAGACGCCATTTTGTTCACCATTCGATTATGGCGTAAATACTGAGATTCAAATTCGGTACTCGAGTTTTTAAAAACATTGATAAATAATTGAATTCTGAGAAATAATATCAACACTGAGGTAACAATTTTGTTTTATATTACAAGGAATTGGCTTATATTCTCCATTAAAGCACATTATTCTGGGACAGGTGCGCGTTTTGGCGGGTTTAACTGAGTTGTTTATTGTGGTTTTTGGGACGTCCCAAGCTAACGATATTCATAATAGAGTAGATTAGCTACTGTCTCTGTTACTTGGTGTGTATGATTCTGTTTCAATATACGACACGAAAACGTATATTTAGATAGTCACTAATGATTTTATTGACATTATTTCTCACAGATAATGTGCCACATGCTGTAATGCATCTTTAATTAATTTTTATCAAGGTGTTAAATGTACAGTACAGTTTCATGTCGAAACGTTGATTACAGAGTTAATTATTCATGTATTTAACCATGTATTATAAAGTTTGTATGCCATTGTAAAGATTGCAAGCAGTATTTACTGTTACTGTGTTAACAATACATGTATGTGCCAATGTCAATGTGATATGTTCATATATTTTTTTGTACTTTTCTACTAAATCATTCAGTACAGTAATTTTTGTATCCAGACACAGTAATCTTACATATTAAAGTAATTACTGTAACTAATATTTGTTAGTTATTACAATTCTTAAACTCCTTTCCTAGCTAATTTTTATAGACCCTTTCACACTAACCTGCGGACCTAATGTTTTGGTGGGCGGAAGTGTTTGCGGAGACCTATCCGTGCCAGTCCACAATATTCTTCAACTACGCAATGTCGATAAAAGCTGTTACTAATGGGTCTCTGCAAATACTTCTGCCCATCAAAATATTAGGTCCGCAGATTAGTCTGAAAGGGTCTATACAAGATACTTATTTTCCAATTCAGGCCTAATTAAAGGCATATACATGCATATATATATTATATAATTGTCCAAATAGTATGAAATAAATGCTAACTAGCATAAAGAAGTACATATTATAAGCTGTAGATATATAATTACAATGAATATAATAGCATATGTTAAATATGTTTAGTATTTTTGAAGTGACTTTTATTGAATGTATCTGTAGACTATATTATGATAATAGGTAATTTCGTTCACCGTATCGTGAGTTATACTTCGCAACATGAAAAATACTGCATCCTATATTCTTTGTTTGAATAAGATTTATTGCGGGTGGTATTTTGCATCACATATCACTGATAGCTAAGTTTGTAGAGCATGAACTCTGTAAATAGAAGGTCTCATGGCAAAGACCTAGTAACAGTATGGTAATCACTTCTCTCGTAGCCATACTTTATAATTTCATAAATTGCTGATGGTGATTTGGGCTTTTTGTAGTTTCTAGATTGGAATCTGCAATGTCAAAGGGAAATAGTCACTTTTTTCACTCTTGTGACTCTGAGTTGCAAATAAAAAAACGAAATATGATAAATTGTTACATTGAATCATGACTGAGTAATTTGATGAAATCTTTTTTTAGGACAGAGTGTTAAATTGGATATAGCTGAATTGTGTGTAAAGAATCCTGATGTGTTCTGGATAGCAGAGAGATGAGTAGGGTGGAGCCACAAGAAGAGAGAACAATATTACATAGTCTTTCAGTCCCTCCCAGCAATAGTGATTCAGGCTTATGCCAAGCAGCAGATTCAAGTTGCCAACAGAAATCAGAGGATCAAACTAATACTAAGCAGAAAATATCAGAATGTAGAGCTGAAAATAGTGTAGATAATGATGGCCATGTAGTTTTGGAAAGTTCAGATGATGAAACAGAATATGTTGACACAGGGGTAAGCAAGTCAGTGTTTTACTGTGAAATGAAAGATTATAGCAGGATAATATACAATAGCTGTATACTGTTGAGTAAACATACCTACTGAAAGAATGTCTGTTGTTTTAGTTCTTGTTCAAATTATGTTTAATTTATCTCGAGTGAATACTCCAGTAAAAGTTTTAAATCTTGAATGAAATATAAAAATATAACAGTGATTTATATAAGCATTTCCCAAACTGCCTGGTGCCTTCGAAATCAGGAAAAAATTTGAATCTGGAATCAGTTATGAAAACCTCTTGTCAATGCAAAACTTGATGCTGATGTATATTTTGGCCCGTTAGTGTAGTTAATATATTATATTATTCAAAGTAAAAAGTTGCTATGAATTGGTAAATATGAGTGAGCAACACAGATATTTATCTGAAAAGGTTATGAAGGCAACTTTATTGGAAAGTTTCAGACAGTAATTTTGAAACATTCCTGTAGTTTTTGGCACTGTGAAACTGTTAATTTTCACTGAAAAATTTAGGTGTGTCAATCACTGTAAATGTTGAAAAAAATGTGAATACTTTATTATTGTTTTGTGTTTTTCAGCAATCATCCAGGACTGCCCCTTTCCAGTATGTTAGGAAAACAAAAGCACAATCCCTGGCAAGAAGTATTTCTGAACCAGTTGGAGATACTCATTCAAAGAGGAAGTTCGATTCAAAGGAAAAAACCAGTGAAAATATTCCAGAATGTGATTCCTCTAGTTCTTGTGGATTTCAAAATACATTTCATCAGTTTTTACAACAGAAAACCAATACCTCTGATCAACAACATAAAAATAACCAAGCAGTAAATAATACGGTAGAAGCACAACAAAATGAATCTGGAATAGATAGCAGAACACCTGAAAAAGATCAGTTAACTAAACAGTGCTCAGTTATTTTAAGTAAAGAGAGCAGTCCAATAAAGAGACACCTTAAAAAAATTGCACATCCAGAAACTAAAATGGACAGTCTCAAAATGATAAGAGAAAAGACTAAGTCGCTGGTAAATTCTCAAAAGTTAAACAAGGGAAATAGTCAAGATGAAAGTGAAAAAGGGGATACCATGGAATTGAGTGACACAAGTGCAGAACAAGCTCCACAAATTGCTTTAAATTGTTGTGAGCATGATGAAACTCATCATGATAATATATTTGAAAAATTGACATCGATACAAAATAACAAAACAGATCAAACATTGGAGGGAAACAAACCTATGAAAAAGAGAGGTCGTCCTCCTAAATCAAATAAGAGAAGAGGGAAGAAAAAACAGATTGGAGATGGTATTAATGCTTTACAAAATCTAAATGCTGAAAATCCTAGTAGTAATAATACTGCATCTATACCAAATATGAACTTCACTGATTGTGGGGATAGACTGTCTAAGAGCAGTGATGAATCTGATACGCATTCTGAACGTTCTCGCTTGCCAAGTATTAATGATCAAGGTGAAAGTTTACTGAGTAGATTAGATATGGAACCAAATGTTTCACCGGATAGTGGTATTCAGTCACCTGGTTCTCCAGTAGGGAATGAATCTCCAAATTCTGTGATCTCATTAGATACAGCATCCTCTGCTCTACCTAATAACATGCATACAACTCATGAGTCTCGTGGCATTCAATATTCTAATGAACAAAATGTTAGTGACCAGACAGGCAGTGGTCACATCGGCCATAAAAACTCATCAACAGCAGATACAAGTGATAGTGAGACTAATTTGAACAAAATTACTCACATTTTAGGAACAAGTGAAAAAATGAACAGTTTCGATCAAAGTAATAAACTGAATGATAGTCATTTTGAAAGTCTTACTGTGAATACAAATGATAATATGAATACAGGAAACAGCAGTGATACATCCTCATCACATTCCCCATCTCCAGGCAAGAAAAAAGGTATAGGACGTGTGCCCAAAAGGGCAGAGTTTCTAAGAGCACATAAAAGTAGCATGCTGTTGAATACTGGGAAAATGCCATCCAGCAGTCCAAATAAGTCTGATGCTAAGACTAAAGATGAAAGCATTAATGACTTTCCTGTGCCATCTCTTCCTGTACCTTCATTAGAAGAACGGTTAGCCCTTAATGAACATTGGTTAAGAGAACCTCCAGCAGACAGTTCAAAACATTCGACAATGCACAAAAGTAGAGTGTCACAGGTAGTTAGTTATGATCAAGTGGGGCTGGTATGGAATGATAATAAAACTGATCATTATTCCAAAACAGCCATGTCAGTATTTGATTTTGATGAAAATGATAAACCTAAAGAGAAAAGGAAACCAGGCAGGCCTAAGGGGTCGAAAAATAGAATAAAGTTGAATATGAATTTGAAAGAGATTATACCAGTTGGTTCTTTTTCTCCTAAAGCAGTAAAGAAAAGAGGACCAGGTAGACCGTCAAAGAAACTATTACTTACAAAAGGACATTACAAAACTGGTGGTCTTCAGCATTTTACTGCAGATGGTGTAAAAATTAAAAAACGTGGACGACCACCAGGAAAACCAACCACAAAAAAATGTAAGATAAAAGATATTGCTTCTAAGTTGGATGTAGTCAAGAAAAGAGGTCCTGGAAGACCTAAAGGATCAAAGAATAAGAAAACTCTGGCACTGAAAGATTCAAGTGTAGATAACTCTTGTTCACTGAGTGATAAATTTACAGATTTCTCTAGAATGCAGCAAGTTGATTATGCCACATTTTTGAATTCTCAAGGAGCAACATCTCAGTCAACACCAGCAATGGAAGATGTTGATATGGCTGATATTGGTGTAGGTTCTGTACCACAAGTAGAGCAAGAACATTCTGGGCCCAGTTCATTGCACATTTCAGAAATGTTGACTAACCGAATAACAACTGAAAGTCATAGTGATTATTTACAAAACTTATCAGACATATCACCAGCAAAATCCAGCTGTAGTGATAGCAGCAGCATTCAGGACTCGCAGCAGCGTATAGGTGCTAAAAGCAAAATTTCTCAAATGGTCGATCATGTTCAAAAGAACAATACAACTACAGATGATTCATATGGAGTTCAGAAGAAAAAGCGAGGTCCTGGTAGACCGCGAAAACATCCTGTACCAGAGAACAATTTATGTCTCAACAAACAGGTACAGAAATATATCAAGCGTAAAGGAAGTGATCTCAGGAAACAAGGAAGTGATTTAGGATTGTTAATTCAAAGTGTACATCAGTCTATTAATTCACAATTTCAAAGTCCATTAGATTTTGATGAAGAAAGAAATGTAAGTAATGCAAATCTTTCAACAGATCTAGGTCATATTCTCCCTTCTCTACCTTCAAACTCTTTTAACCCATTCAAGGAGGCTCAAAAAATTGTTCCTAAAATCAGAAAACCAAAGTTGCATGTAATGATGCGAAAACATGGGAACAAGAAAAAGCGAAGAAGGAAACACTGTGATACCCTTTCTAATGCTGGAAGTACATTTACTTCTAAATTCAAATTGCGTAGTGCAAAAGCAGCTTTAGGATTCGTGGACTCTGGTACTGTTGTTGACTCTAATGATGAAGAGGATGTGTTAAGTGGATCTTCAGTGTCTAACAGAGAGCTTCTTGAAAGATTATCCAACCAAAAACTTAAAAAAAGGAAAAAGCAAAAGAAGCTCCTCTATCTTAAATCAAAGCATCGTAATATCGTTGATCCAGTGTTTCTTGCAGACTTGCAATATGTTGTGAGTAATTTTCATCTTTTGGCAATATCAGAGGAAACATTTATTCGGGTCAAACCAGGAGAAGTGCCATTACCCTCAATTTTCAAACAGACAATTATAAATGTGAAACCTAAGAAAAAGGATCAAAAGCAGCCTGTGGAGTTTGAAAAAGCTAAGAAATTTAAATCAAAAAAGGACTACTCCTTTTTGGACAAAATTGTTGCCAAAGGGAGACTTGGGAATTTGAAAACTTTTCGCCGGAAGAGTTTCAGTTTTCCGGATGATAATCTCCTGTCCCCTGTAGATGCAGGTGCAGAGATGACAGGATCACAGCAATGTCTGCCACCTAAAAAGAGACACAAACTATTTTCTGTTTCTCCACAAGGATCAACAAGCTCTAGTGACAGATATATGTCTGCTACAGATGAGTCTGACCCCCAAAAAACGCCTGAAAAGCGAAAAGTAGGACGTCCCAAGAAAATCCCTCCTCGACAGACCTCTAAGATGATGGGTGGTGATTCATTTCTCCAAAGTAAGAAGTTACTTGAAAGATCTTTAGATCTGTTACACAGAATTTAAACTTAACAATGGTGTAGTACTGATACAAAGTGTCTGTGATTGAATGAAAATTATGAAAACTTAATTATATTACAGTGTAAATATACACAGTAAACTAAATGAAATAATCATAAGGAGTAAATCATATTCTGTTTTATAAACATTCAAATGTGCTGAATGTACCAAAGAAATCTATCAATAAACATTTTCATATACTGGGTAGTAAAATTTGATGAGAGGTTTATTTTAATTGTAATTCATTAATCATCTTTTGCAGTGGTGAAGACTTCTTCAGATCCCATTATCCAAGAATTACCATCTGTATCATCTGATTTTGAGTCATTAGTTCGATTAAAAGGTGTATCTGAGGAACAGACACCATTATCGCCATTATTAATGGATACAAACGAGTGTTATAAACTTGATGCTTCTAGGAACAGTGCAATCCAAGTGGAACAGTCAAACTCCTGCTCGAAATGTAGTATTCTACAAGCCTCTAAAAGTAAAGTTCAAAAGAAACGTGGAAGAAAACTGAAAAGTGCAAACTTTCAAACTGACCTCTCTTTAAGTGCTAATTCACCTTCAACTTCCTCTGTAGCCATGGCTACTCAAATTAAACAAAAACTGTTCACAAAAGGACCCAAAAAGAAACGGAAAGTTGGTCGACCAAGGACTAGATTTCCAGAAAAGGAATTGGAAAATTTATCTAAGAAAAAAGGTAAAAGACCTGTAGGCAGACCCAAAGGTGCTTTATCATTGAAGGTTAAGCCAAAGTCTACAGGATCACAGAATAAAAATAGTGCTACGGACAGTCGAGTACATGGAGGTGATAATGTAAAAAATGTGATAAAACCTGCCTGTTCAGAACCTCGAACATCTCCCAAACATCGACGAGTAGCAGAAGTCTCAGATGATAATGTTGTGCCAAACAAGAAAAGGAAAATAGTCAACAAAGTCAGGTATTGTCATAGTGATATGTACAGAAAGATGATTTAGCTTGGTCATTAGCTTCTTCAACTTGACTTGAAAGTGTAAACCCATTTGTTCGCAGGTATTACCTGTCTTCAAATATTAAAGCAATAAGCTCTAACATTAAGCAATTTGTTTTTCTCAAGTATTGTCCTAATGGTTTTACCAAGCAAAATTAAGTATGTGCGAAAAAATCAGCTGATATTAAATCATTTGCAGGCCCTGAAATATGTATTTTCATACTGCGATAAGTTAGAAAAGATAATGGTGAGTTATATAGCTTTAAAACAAAACTGAAGTTTACGAAATTCTCTCTGCCACATATTCTAAGTAGAAGTTACAGCATATATTACTTAAAACCCTTTGGCTTTAACAGGTTATACTTGGGAAAAATTGCAGTTCTGACTAACTTGACACGAAAGGCGCATTGGCCTTTATGGTATAGATGGACGTTGAGAGTCCATTTTAAGAAATGGTCCAACAGGCCTGATGAAAAACAGTTGCTCACATGCCCCAAGAAATGCTTGAGGTCCAGTGTAGACCTTAAGATTTATCGCCCGCATGGCAAATATTAATAAATCTCAAATACAGTGGAACTTAGATAACTGGAACGTCGAAAACTTGAAAACCCCCGGAAACTCGAAGTCATCCCACGGTCCTAAGAACATTTTGAATATTTTAGTGTAATTTTAAGTCCCAATGACAGATTTGTACTAAATTTGACCTTCAAAAACTCGAAGCATTTTACCATTGGAAACTCGAAGCAAACAACAGGATAGAAAGCAATTGGCTTGTTTACACAGCGATTAATATTACATGGTTGTGTGCGTCCAAGCTTAACAGACTGTTTATTTGGCTCCAAAATTTTTGATCTCATGACCTTGACCTTGGAATTTGGCCTTCATTTCAAATTTAACCATAGTTATGACTTCTGAATTTGATTGGCAGGTGCCTTAGTGATAGGGTCTCCATATCGCATGAATTTCTTGTGACAAGGTTCTTTTGTTGACACCAGAATTTTTGACATTGTAACCTTGACCTTGGAGTTTGGCTGACTTTTGAAAAATTAACATTGGCCATAATTTTCAAATGATGAATGATAAGGCTTACAGAATATATTTCACATGTGTATTCCTTATAAAAACAATACCTGTCTCTGGACTTAATCTTTTTTACCTTGTGACCTTAATCTTGGAGTTTGACATACTTTAACAGAGATGTTGAAATTTTTTCAAACCAACCGGTCATTCGGACCGGTGACTGGACTGAATTAACCGGTCCGAACACGTTTTCACCGGACCGACAACTATAGATAAATCAATATTAATAGTTGTAGTTCTTCTATTGTTGTAAAGTGTTAATTCATTTCAATTACCGGTATATTTGATTTCTTTTTCTCTAATAACTTCGTGTATTTTCACTTTCACTCTGCTCACAATCATCATTACTCTCTCTCGCTCCTCTTCACATGTTCACTATCTAGATATATTTCATAATCTTAGACTAGTCTTACTCCTCCTCAATCTCTACCCAACTCTCTCTCTATTTCTCTCTCTCTCTCGCTCTCGAGTCGTCTCTGTGTATTTTGGGACCGGGGCCTGGACCTTTTCAATTGGAAAAAAGCGTTGTTTTGGATCAAATTGGGAAAAATATTCAATTCAAAAATTAGAAAAGCAGTATTATCAACATTGGTATTTGTTTATTTCAAGTACATCGTGTTTTATACATTGATATACCTGCCCTTCATTTGAATTTAGTTATGGCTGAATCAAGTTGAATCATTGAGACAGCTGGTTTTGATTGTTGGCTGTGAACACTATTCTGATCATGACATTGTTTTTGTGATATGCTACATTCAATAATATTAATTAATGTACTAGTAATTTATCTAGATATTTCAACAGTGCATTATTTTAACATAGCTTTCGTTGATGCAGTAAATTGGAGTCAGTGATTGGAACAATATTATTATTTTGTTTGGTTTTAGTGTTTAGGAGCACTGCAATATATTCCCATATGGGTGTATTTTCCATTCACACGAAATTTGTATCTTATAAGTAGCAACTTTATTCTAAGTGATGACAGCAGGTATCAGATGTTTAGGACAGTTAGGTGCGGGTGATGGAGAGTTACATTTTGTGTCGGACGCGCTGGTTACAATTGAAAATATCGTGCGATTGAACAAGTGTCGGTCAATAAATTTAATTATGTAAAGTTGGGAATATTAAGGGAACAAAGTGGGGAAAAGATACTATTAGGTGTTGGAAATGGGGCCGAATATCGGCCCCTCAAAAGTCATTTCTTGATCTTGCCTGTCTCAGTGTCGCTCATTGTGCATACTGAATGGAATCGTCTAAACGATAGTGCGGAAAATCACACTTCCCTTAAAAGAGTAAGATTCAATGGATTAGGCAACTCTTATAAATGTCATTTGTTGCTGCAGTATTACCGATCATTTGGACCGGTGGATTTGTTCATTCAACCGGTCATTGCCATCTTTCACCGGTTTTGCCGGTCGGACCGGTTAATTTCAACATCTCTGCTTTAAAAAGAAATTTAACTTTGGCCATAATTTTTGAATGGTAAGTGATATCGCTTTGATATTTCATATGTATATTTCTTATGACAAGGACTTGTGTCCATGACCTATGACATTGGCCTCAAAGATTGACCTACTTTTAGGATTGTCCAATGGACACACTCTTTTTCATGTTAACAGATAATGTAAATGTATTTATGTCAAGTGTTTTATTTTTAAGTCTATTCTTGAGATGTCAGTAGTAAAAATGAAGCCATTTCAAATGAAACCAATGGTGATGACCTTGTGACCTTTACTGTAACCTCATTGTTAAGAATAGCCGTTTTGTGTTGCAGTAGTACAAAAAGCCCCATAGGTGACACTAGTTTATTTGAACACCCATTCTAGTTCACTATACATTTCGTGATTTTGCCTACATGACATTTCTAATATTCATGTTAAGTACTGTTCATGAAATATTCATTACTTGATAAATTTTGTATTATCATATTCACCCTCTCTGTCAGTCTGTCTGTCCATCAGTCCGCCGTCAACATTTAGAGAAGAAAAACAGTAACATATATCAATCAAAACCTTACTGTTTGACTACACATTTACTTTTTTTTTTTACAATTCATAATTGGGAATTTTGGGTTGTGAATTGGGAAAAAAAAGATATGATTTGCGATTAGGAATATAGCTGAATATCAGCCATAAAATTAATGGAAAAAATCCTGCTGATACCATGTAAAACATGTTAATTAATAAGTGGATATCATCTATTCATGATGTTTATTATTGACTGACTAAACATTTATATTTATAGAGAGAGTTTGGAATGTTCAAACACTGCAGATTCTGACAATACCTCTGTCCAGAATGTGGACCTTACAAACCGAAAGACCAGTCCAAATGGAATACTTTCCAAAGAACTTGAGTGAGTACATCATTGTAGTATTGTACATATATATATATGAGTACAACAACTAGTTAGTATGGAAATTTTTACTTGAACATGTTTTCCAGGCACAATAATTGAGAACCACTTTATTATGAAGTGTGTTTCATTGGTATATACCTGCCTTATGTCATTTTTTGTCCCCAGCTTTTCGCGAAAGCGTGGGGATATTAAATCTCATTCTTCTGTCTGTCCATCTATCCGTCTGTCTGTCAGTCACAAAAACTTTAAACTTGGTCATAACTGAGAAATGAGATGGGGTCTTCATACTACACATGTGTATTCCTTGTGGCAAGATCTTTTTGTCGGTACAAAAATTTTAAGCCTGTGACCTTGAGATTTGACCCACTTTTGAAAAACATTAACCTTAACCATAAATTTTGAAACAAAAGAGTTGGGGACTTCATACTACATATGTGTATTCCTTGTGGCAAGACCTGTCTGTCGATACCAAAGTTTTTGACCTTGTGACCTTGACGTTTGACAATTTAAGCCATAACTTATGAACCAAGAAAGATTTGGCCTTCATACTACACATATATTCATTGTGGCAAGACTTGTCTGTCAGTACCAAAATTTTTGACACTGAGACCTTGACATTTGACCTACTTTTGAAAAACTAACCTTAGCCATAATCTTTTGTTCAAAAGACATGGGGCCTTCATATTACACATGTGTATTCCTTGTGGCAAGACCTGTCTGTGGTGACCAAAATTTTTGAACTCTGACCTTTATTTAGGTCTTCGCCCTACTTTGTTGCAGGGGTATTTTTCCGGTTATGGCAGTTCTAGTTATGTTTTTGCTTATATGTTTGTTATGCTGAAGTAGATTTCTCATTTATATTGTCCCCCGCTTTTTGAGAAAGCATGGGGATATTAAATCTGATTCGTCTGTACGTCCATCCGTCTGTCACAGAAACTTTAACCTTTATCATAATTTGTGTCCGTAACTGCAATACCTTTCTGTTGGTACGAAAAGTTTTATCATGTGACCTTGACCGTGATCTTTGACCTACAATGTAATTTTTTAATCGTAAGACGTAGGGCCTTCATATTTGGCATATCTGTCCCTAATTGCAATACCTTTTCGTTGATACCAAATTTTTTTATCATGTGACCTTGACTGTGACCTTTGACCTATTCAATGTAACTTTTTTTCTGTAAGAAAGGGCCTTCTTATTTGGTGTGTCTGTAAACATGCACAACCATGACAATATATCACACATCACTGCACCAGGGCTCGAAATTAACTTATGTCCGTAAGTCCATGACTAAGAAATTATGCCACGGACTAACAGATTTCTCATTGTAAAAGTCCGACAGACTAATGAAAACTCTGTGATACCCACTCAATCCTCTCACCCGCCCTGCAAACGATATGACTGAAAACTTATTTTTCTGGAAATCCTGTAACCTATTTTAGTAACAATACGGAGTATCGCAACTACTAAAATCCCTCACGGTTTGCATTAAGTAACTTACCAAATCTTTTAATCGCGATGTGGGCTCTTTTTAGCTCACCTGAGCGTAGCTCAAGTGAGCTATTGTCATAGTGCAGCGTCCGTCATCCGTCCGTCGTTAACTTTTCTACATTTTCGACTTCTTCTCCAGAACCGCTGCACAGAATTTCACCAAACTCCATAGGAAGTAAGTACTCAAGGTCCTCTACAAAGTTTGTGTTTTTTATGCCGATCCGTGATCCAAGATGGCCGCGATTGGCTCTGATTGGTTGACACATTTTCGACTTCTCCTCCAGAAATGCTGCACAGAATTTCACTAAACTTCATAGGAAGTAAGTACCCAAGGTCCTCTACCAAGTTTGTGTTTTTTATGCCGATCCGTGATCCAAGATGGCCCCCATTGGCTCTGATTGGTTGACACATTTTCGACTTCTCCTCCAGAACTGCTGCACAGAATTTCACCAAACTTCATAGGAAGTAAGTACTCAAGGTCCTCTACCAAGTTTGTGTTTTTTTTGCCGATCCGTAATCCAAGATGGCTGCCATTGGCTCTGATTGGTTGACACATTTTCGACTTCTTCTCCAGAGCTGCTGCACAGAATTTCACCAAACTTCATAGGAAGTAAGTACTCAAAGTCCTTTACCAAGTTTGTGTTTTTAATATGCCGATCCACGATCCAAAATGGCCGCCATTGGCTCTGATTGGTTGACACATTTTCGACTTCTCCTCCAGAACTGCCGCACAGAATTTCACCAAACTTCATAGGAAGTAAGTACTCAAAATCCTCTACCAAGTTTGTGTTTTTTATGCTGATCTGTGATCCAAGATGGCCGCCATTGACTCTGATTGGTTGACATATTTTCGACTTCTCCTCCAGAACCGCTGCACAGAATTTCACCAAACTTCATAAGAAGTAAGTACTCAAGGTCCTCTACGAAGTTTGTGTTTTTTATGCCTATCCGTGATCCAAGATGGCCACCATTAGTTCTGATTGGTTGACACATTTTCGACTTCTTCTCCAGAAAAGCTGAACAAAATTTCACCAAACTTCATAGGAAGTTGGTACTCAAGGTCCTCTACCAAGTTTTTGTTTTTTATGCCGATCCGGGATACAAGATGGCCGCCATTGGCTCTGATTGGTTGACACATTTTTGACTTCTTCTCCAGAACCGCTGCACAGAATTTCACCAAACTTCATAGAAAGTAAGTACTCAAGGTCCTCTACCAAGTTTGTGTTTTTTATGCCAGTCCGTGATCCAAGATGGCCGCCATTGGCTCTGATTGGTTGAAACATTTTCAACTTCTTCTCCAGATCGGCTGCACAGAATTTCATCAAACTTCATAGAAAGTAAGTACTCAAGGTCCTCTACCAAGTTTGTGTTTTTTATGCCGATCCGTGATCCAAGATAACCGCCATTGACTCTGATTGGTTGACACATTTTCAACTTATTCTCCAGAACAGCTGCATAGAATTTCATCAAACTTCATGGAAAGTAAGTACTCAACATCCTCTACCACTTTTTTGTTTTTTATGCCGATCCGTGATCCAAGATGGCCGCCATTGACTCTGATTGGTTGACACATTTTCGACTTCTTCTCCAGAACCACTGCACTGAAATTCATCAAAATGCATAGAAAGTAAGTACTCAAGGTCCTCAACCAAGTTTGGTGTTTTTTATGCCGATCCGTGATCCAAGATGGCCGCCATTGACTCTGATTGGTTGACACATTTTCAACTTCTTCTCCAGAACCACTGCACAAAATATTACCAAACTGCATAGAAAGTAAGTACTCAAGGTCCTCTACCAAGTAAAGGTTTTTCATGCCGATCCGTAATCCAAGATGGCTGCCATTGGCTCTGTTTGATTGACACATTTTCATCTTCCTCTCCAGAACCCCTACACAGAATTTCTTGCTTGCTTGTAAATATGCACTTTGTGTTCAGGTGAGCGATATAGGCCCACTTGAGCCTCTTGTTTGTGGGCAACTCACATCACAATTATATGACGTCATAACAATTACAAAATGCGCGTGTATGTTGACATTATTTTAGGTGCAATATTCCGTATTCGCCGAAAAGTACATGGAAAGTAACGAGAGTCAGAGTCGCTGGTGCGCTTTGTTAAAACAGATTATAGAGCAGCTTCAATACGTTTTCGAATGACATTGATGTTGTTTTGCATGGTGATCATGGGGCCACAGAGAAATGTGGCGAGATATTTAACCATCCTTCCTTCATGGACAAGAAGGAGCTAGAGGCATATGTGCCCCACAGTGTCTTGAAATGTTAAATCTGAAAAATGAAATGTGTTTACCCTGAAATTAAATCAATTTAAAATGAATAAATAGTCTATTTTTCTGCGGACTAATAGATTATTGTGCGGACTAATGGATTTTGTAACCGATTAGTCCGCCAGACTAGTGCTTGAAAAAGTTAGTTTCGAGCCCTGTGCACCCTTACTGATAGAACCACGAAAGCGGGGGCCACAATTCTCTGAATTGGCTTGTTGCTACCAATTTGCTAATCAGTGATTAAATCTGATTTGTACACTGAGAATTTGAATCTTGAGTTGGGATGATGTGATATACACATGATTTTGTTAGTTTGCTCAGGGCAAACCTCCCGTCCCCCCAAGGGCAATTGTGCCCTTCAAAGGGGAAATTGTTACAGCGTTTTCTGGCCAATGGGGAATTTTATTGACAAAAACCTTGCGCAATAAAAAGCATACAAACAAATATCCACTGAGTCGCAGATTTTTATGCATCAGTTCAATAGATCCGGAGCATATTGTTTTTGTCCTGTCTGCTTGTTTAACTTTAATCTTGACTATAACCGTTGAACCCTGAGGGATAGAGACTTCATATTTGACATGCATACTCAACTAATGAAGCCCTTTTAAATGACACCAAGGTTGATGACCTTTTGACCTTGACAATGACCTTCATGCTAAAATAACTTTTTGGACTTTGGTACCAACGGGGGGCAATAGTGTTTCACAAACACAGTTTTACTTTTATCGTGTTTAAAGTCCAAAGGTCAAATTTACGTCCAACTACAACCTTTGAAGAAATAGTACGATGTCTGTGTCAATGTTTGTCTATTCTAGTGAGGACAGCTGTGATGATTTAATTGATTCATTGTAAGAGCCTTTTCTTAAAGATAAGTTTTGACCACAATTGTGTGAATTCTTTTAGAAAACGTCCCCTCCCCAACCAAGGCAAAAACGACGGTGTATGAATTTATGTTCACAATCAACACTCGTGTTGACCCATTCGTAACAACCTTGTCTGTACTTGTACCTATGTAAAGGTTGAGGATGTCCGAATGGTATTTACCAGCATTGGTACCTGTTACTAAATTGCCGACTTCCTTGTCTCTTCTCTTTTCTCTTAATTTTCACATTTTGAAACTTTTTTTTCGCACATTTCTTATAATGATAAAGATAACACATTTCAAACTGCAAATGTATAACGATGTGTTTTCTGAAATGATTTTTTATTCATACTTTCTTTCATTCGAACTACGGTGAAATCGACTTGGCTAGAGACTAGTTGACAGTTTTTATTGTAGACAAAGATTTGCGGAAATTCCAACATTTGATAAACAAAGTCTCTCTGACCCTCTCTCACAAACTACCGATATCAAAAGTGGGAGAAGAGCAGCCGAGAATCTCGGACGATTTTCATTGCAATACACTGTCATTACTGAGAATTAAGGACGTATGTGGAAACATATCATAACCCAGCATGTAGCCTTCACTAAAGGGATAATGTGTTGCATGGAACGCTTTTGCTTTTAGTTCATCAATCTCATTGCATAATTTGATTAACAAATCTAGCCTTTAAATATACAAATCGCTATAAAAAAAATTAAAAACACTGGACTGGAAAAGATGGACATTCGATGCAGTGACAGATCTAGGATTTTCGAAAAAGGGGGTCCACATGTGTATTAGTCAAAGACTACTCGGCTATTTTTTGGTGCCAAATCTCGATTTTTACTTGTAAATATGTGGTGGAAGGGGGAAGAGCCCTTCCCCCCCCCTTCAACTGAACCCCACCACTGTCATTGAATCGCACATAATGGGATAACCTCACAAGCAGGTTTCTCTGTGCACTACTTTATTTTCATTAACATAACTCATTTCATTCAACTTCACACAAAATGAGGGCGGGGTGTCCTTTAAGTGTGAAGCTTATAGATCTCTACTCACAACAACGTGTGAGTAAGAGTATCTTTCAGAACATTCAGGTCCTTTGATTTTTATTTTTCTAAATCTAAGATACACTTCAAAACTTCCCCATCCTATTTCTTAGATTCAGAAAGTGCTTTATGACACAACTGAAGCTGTTAGTTTTAGATTGCCAAAGAGAGATGTACTCACTAGGCAATCCTCAGCAATACTTTTACTAGTAAGGCCTAGGTAGAATATTGTTAGTTTCCACATTCGGTCTGATAACTTTGTGAATTCTATCAAACCAAAACAAGCTTTTATCAGACTGAACAATTTTCCTGTGATTTTACGATTTGAAAAGAAAGGAGGTATTTTGACATTTTATCTTTACTTCAATTTGATAATAGATCAGCATTTAATTTCATAAAATTGTGAATTTTCACATTCAATTTTATATTCTAGAATAGTTTGTATTAAATTTTGTCCATTTCTTCTTCTGATTATTCATTTTCACAGTTTCCATTTCTTATTCACTTTTTACCACACCATCCTCCACATTGACACCCGTCTGCTCTCTTGTCGCACCCCCCATTCCCCCCCTATGACACCACCATCTTCAACAAAGCAATGACAACATCTCCTCTTTCACCATCATCATTTGGAAGGACACCACCATCCACCACATTGACAATATCCTTCCATATGACACCTTCCTCCTTTTCTTAAGTCTCCCCTCCATACTCTGTTACTGTAATTGGTCATATGGAAACTAATTATGTCGTATCTAACTGAAACAAATGTTTGCTTAGTTGAAGAACATTTCACATAGGTATCAGTATTGGTATGCCAAGCTTGGTCAGTTTTATCAGTTCTTGCTAATTGATGCAAAATGTGTCAAATTGATATCCTTTATTTACCATTATATACCATTTATAATAACGATTAAGATTGTACAGGTGAATAGTGATGAAACGATTATCACCGATGATCGAATATCGATTTCGATTTTCGATTCTATTTTCAAAAATCAAAAAATCGCCCCCCAAAAAAACGCAGAAGAAGTTTTATCATCCAAATTGAATGCCCCATCTTATTACTGAAACACCCATGAAATGAAACTTAAATTTCAATAATTATTGTTTTTTACATACAAATTTGAATGAATTAGAATAAAAACGTATGAACATATAGTATTTTTGTTTGATTCTCTTATCTTTGTATAAATTTCATTGTTAAAAAATTATAAAGATCAGAAGATTAGTGTTACATTTTGCCGATTATTTCTCAACTAAATTAATATTTATGCCTTAGAACTCTTAGTCAACATGAAAAGCAATGATTTGAAACTATTTGACTAGAAGGAGAAGGGATTATCGGTATATATTTTGGGCATCTCTGGATTTTATAAGTTTATTTCTGCAATTCATGGGCATTTCGGCAGATAGTACTGACCTAGTACTGATAAAAATGGCGGAAAAGAATAACAACATGCTCCCGGATCATGAATTGACTGTAAAGACACTTGTTATCTTGTTATTGAGATATATTTTATTGTTTAAAATTTCTTGTTTATTGTATTTTTCAAATAAAAAAATTCTACATACGGTACATGATTACATTGTCAAATGCTAAAAATATCCCCTTGCAAAACAATTTTCTTACTCATCCAATTATAATCGATCATTGATCGGTTATGATTTCCGATTATTGTCCGATCATCGATTATGAAAATTGTTCGATTCTGCATCACTACAGGTGAAGTCTTAAAGTTCATGGTATCTGCTTTGCACTCAGGGCATATGTCTATGACAGTTTCTTAATTTTATTGCCCTACCTCAGATTTCAATTAAGCTGGTGTGGCCTAGTGGGTAAGGTGTTCTGCTCGTGATTGAGAGGTCCTTGGTTCGACTCCCGTCCTGGGCACACCGGTGTACTGCCTTTCGGATAAGACAGTAAAAACCGAGGTCCTTTGTCACGGTAGGCATGGCACATAAAAGATCCCTCACTGCTTAGGGTGGGTCCATTGCAAAGGTCTAAATTTGTATGCAGTGCATCAGGCAGATGCCGTCACCATATACTTGAAATAATCATGGAGTGACGTAAAACAATAATCAATCAATCAATCAGTTTTCAGTTACGTAGATAATACATGAATAAGAAAAATGGCAGAACACTGAAAATGAAATTATCCTAACAGTCTTCAGATATTACTCCTTTAATGTGATGTATATTTTAAACTTTTATTGATTTTGTAATTTCTTACATATCATGTTTCTTTTTAATACATTGCTTACTTTATTGTAGAACAAAGAAATTGAGTCACAGTATTAGTGAAAAGTCCCGTGAAAAGGTATACATTCTTTTCGATTATATCTACTGACAAATAATCATTTGGTTTAAAATTGCTTTCTCTGATGATGTTGAAATAAATTGATATCATATTTGCTTCTCTAGGATTGAACTTCACCCTCAAACTCTTACACATTATCCTGTCATGTACTAATATTTTCATCTTTTTTCACAGGTCATCAAGAAAGATGGCACACCACCGTCTGAAAGATACAAAAAGATCAAGAATAGTATGTAAAGATACATTAAATTCTGTTAATTAGGAAGAAATCATAATGCAGTAATTACTGTGAAATCAGAATATTTCGTGGGGGCTCATTTTTCGTTGTTTTCGTGTATACGTTCATCAACGAAATTACATCCCTAATGAAGACTAAACCTAAAAAGTTAGAAATGATTTTTTATTAAAGATATACATTATTATTTTTCATAAATGTTTAAAGCAAACAATATTTTGAGAATGCCTATACGTTCCTGCAAAGAACACCTATCTAATATAAAGTTACCAGTACATAATTATAGTTAATTGCATTGTTTGTTGTTAAACATATGATCAGGTACTAGAATAATCGGACCTGTCAGAAAGCACTATTAATTAACATTTTGCATGAGTGTCAGTCAGCCAATTCGCATAGAGTGGCATCAGTGTCGATTATTATTTTGATATCATTGTTTTGATTTTATGTTGATACATGTATAGCTTTTCTTTTAGCCATTCTGTGCGACGTGTAGAGTAGATATCAAAGCCGAATTGATAGATTGGGGGCATATTGTTTTTGTCCTTTGTTTGTTTGTTTGTCTGTCTGTCGTCAGCTTTAACTTTTCTTATAACTTTTGAACTGTGAGGGATAGAGACTTCATATTAAACATGCCTACTTAACTGATGAAGCCCTTTCAATGACACAAATGTCGATAACCTTTTGACCTTGACAGTGACCACGCTAAAAATAACTTTTTGGACTTTGGTGCTGCTGGGGGCATTGGTGTTTCACAAACAACTTTATCAATATTCTTTTGGTGTTTTGCCAGTTTTTGGACATAATGCATTTATTTCATTTTGTTACTTTGCTATCCATAGACATGAACTTGTCTGGAGTTTTATTGGTTAGAATTGTGTAAGCAATTCCAGACCCTAGTCGTTAAAATAAGCTGTGGGGAACGTGTGGAATGCTGAAAATACCTCCTCGTGTATAAATAGTGCTTAGATATTTAGAGATAGCGTGATTAGATTTACTTTTAGTACTTATAATTCATATTGTATGAGTCAATGCAAGATAAGTTTGATCAGATGAGAAAATAGATGTGCCGTTATTCCATCGATTTACACGAGTTATATTCATGCGCTGGAGGACATGCATCCTTTCCGAATACTCGACAGAAAGTCCCGAAAAAGTATGATTGACATTATTATGTAGCTGTGCCGTAATAAGAAGTACACTACTAGTCCGTACTAGTATCCGTTGTATTAAAATTAATGAAACTTGAGAATATCGCTTCTTTTTATAGCAATGGAATTCGAAGTACTCCACAATCTTCTCGTCACAACGATAAACATACGTCTTGGTAGTTGTTGATGTGTAATTCTACTAAAAATAGCCAGTTATTTATACATGTGTAGACGTGGTTTTCCCCAAATGTACATGTACAGCTGGAGACTTTGTCCAGATTGCTAATTTCATACTACTGTCAAGGTCAAAAGTGATAAGAGAAAATGATAGCAGATTTGTTTGACAAAATCGGCAAATGAAAAGGTGAATGACTTTGATTTGCGATTTCAGGCAAAGAATTCAAGTCAAATATGCTTTAAATATGACATTATAGTTCATTCGTCTGTTGCATTTCCTAAATGGACCGTCTTTCCTCATACGATCGGATGCTTAGCTGGGCCCATGGCCATGCGGATTTGACCTAGTATATCTCCGGAAGTGCTTGGAGAATTTAAATGAAATTTGGTGTCATTGTACATTAATTCTTTATGTGTGAATGGGCGAAAGCCCGAAGGCGATGCATCAAGTCCTTCATTGTTTTTTGTTTGTTCTGTTCAACGCAGACTGTGTTTTTGTCAATACTGATCCTAAACATTACACGCTTGGTGTGTGATCTCTTGGTGGATCATGACTTTATTACCTTTTATGTACTTGACCATGCAATTCCGACCTTGAGGACTTTCAAGTCCTTTCATTTTTTTAATTGATTAGGCCAATTAAACTTAAAAAGGTAGATTTTCATCGAACCTCGTGAAAATATATGGGGCGAGTGGATGGAATTTATTTTTTATAATTTATTTTCAAATATTGTCTTTGAATCGTTAAAATTCGAAGCAAACCAGCTTTTCTTTTCAGTTATACCGGCAACAACTCTCACGACAGCGAAAACCATTTTGTCAACTACCGGAAATGGCGATATATATAAACTGAAACGTATATCGGATGCGGACCCGAATTAAAATACCGGAATTCAGACGCACCAGATTTGTTTGAAAAATAAATAATTCTGGGGCGGGTTGATTTTTTAGGGGCGGGCGGGGATGAAAATCTACCAATTAATTTTAATTGGCCTTATACTTGAACATTAATGGTTAGAGTTTTAATGAATCGTATGAATATATCATGACTTAGACTCGCTGTTAGTCTATGTACAAATTTGTTGTCATTCAACTATTCTGCCATGGGGATTGTTTGTCCTGACAGGACAGTTCTAGTTTCTAGAACTATTATATGATAATGTGACATTGCTACCTATTGTTATTAAGCCAGTGTGGCTCAGTTGATGAGATCCTTGGCTTATGACTGAGAGATCCTGGATGCTACTCCTGCCATTGGCCCATTCTGTAGTGGGATTAAACAGAGAAAACCAAGGTTCTATGTCATGGTACGCTATTCAAATAAATGATCTCTCAATGCTTCGGATGGGTCTTTTGCAAAGGTATAAGTTTCTATGCGATGCATCAGGCAGATGTCGTCATTATGTATATGAATTAATCGTAAAACAATAATCAATCAATCAACTTATTAGTATTTATAAAGTTCTTTTAATGCCACACAAAAGTAATGTTTAGGGTACAGCTGCATTGCCAAGATACCTCCTGCATTATGTGTTTTACCATTTTTGACTGAATTTCAAAACCATCCTCTCGTCGCCCCGTTTCAAATATGCATTTTAATCAAAGATTACGAAATCAGCATCTGGTTTTTTCGTGGCATGGAAGAATTTGAGAATTACCAATATCAGTTGATTGATTGATTATTGTTTTATGTTACTACATGAATATTTCGTGTATATGATGACAGCATATTGTCTCGTCCAGGGGTTGAGAGTGACCTTCCTATCAACCACTATCTTTTGAGGGACAAGCATTGAGATAAAGTTGCTTTGGACAGTTATTGGAAACTACATGTACAGTGAACAATATACAATCTTAGTATTATTTGAAGTTATAAAAAGACTGCTTGAGTCACAATTAGTTGCAACGATAAAGCAACTGTTCCAAATGAATAGTCTTGTGCAGCAGGACTTCAGGAGCTGAAAACTCCAGACAATACCGGCAGTACCCCTCATCAGATCAATGCTTTACTGGACAAATGATATGTTTATGCAAACTTACTATGTCAACAGCCCATTGAGACCCCTAATTTCAGTTCTGGGTGTTACCCAGGTATTTGTTATTATTGTGGTACTAATGATACCAATAATCGTCTCAAGGAGGAAGGGGCATACCCTGTCTGTTCAAATTGAAAAAATGGCCAGAGTGCAAACAATATGTGAATAGCTTGGAAAAACAAGAAAGAAATTAGCCATTGCATGCATAGTTTTGAATAAGTACGGTGTATGAATGAACATAGATATGCATGGATATGGCAATGACATACTTTTAAAGATTAAAATTTGGCATTGATAGTGTTGTTTTGTGTCTCTCAGTAAGACAATGTTAAGAAAAGGAGGAGATCTCTTACTAGACATAAAGAGCACTGTCTGTCAAATATTACGGTACTGTCCTTCAAGCGAATTACAAGACTGAAGTTATAAAAGAATCTGCAGACAAAGGCCATCTTTTAATAAAGTTTGTAGAACGAATTAATCAGACTACACGTGTGAAGCAGCAGAAAAAAATACCCTGCTTTCTTGATTTTATTTTGGTCTAATAAGTGCCCGTCATCCTAACACATTAATTTTTTTTGGCCCAAGTGAATCCCTTTATGTCTTTGTCTTTCATCGTTTTATTTCACCTTACATAAGTGTATATTGTTATTGAAAAGTTTTTAAAGTTTAAAGTACTATTTATGTGATTGCAAAATATGCTGACTACTTTTACAGATGTTCATGTTGATATTAAACCATCCTGTCCATATGAAGCCCATGCCTGTAATTGTAAAAGACCATATGATCAAACGGAAAAAGGCTGTGGTGAAGACTGTCTTAATAGGTAGAAATTCATTATTCTATTCTGTTTTCCTCTATGATGCTTTAAACATCCTAATATTTATTTTTTAGTGACATGGCACATCATCGTAAGTTGTAGAATTTACAGGGATCCTTTGCTTATAAATAGAAGCATTCCTTTTGAACCATTTCATTAACACAAAAAGAATGCATCGGTAAATGTTAACATCTGTAATATAGAAGGTAGTTGATAGCAATGCAGTTGCTATAATTTAAAATTATTTATGTTCAATATCTGAAGTTCGGATTTAATGATATAATAAGTTATAATGGTTTAACTTGTATACTTACAAGTGAGTATAAATAGCAGTGGTAGTCTCCAGTAATGTGTGAATCATAAAATCAGTGGAGCATTTTAGTGGTTTTTCTGAGATGAATGCAAAATCCAGACACTTAATAGACTTAAACCACTTCTAGAAAATACATTGATCCACTGGATTGGACTAGTGCAAACAATACAGTAGAGAGAGCAAGTAAGAGAAGTGTGTTCACAATTATGAAGTGTCAGCTTGTACATAGTTGTGGAAAAACTAGCAATTATGTCTAGGTCCTTGTTTTTTAAGGAATTTAAGCAGATTATAGTGATTATTAAATGTTAACAGCACTCACCAAAAAAATTGTGTCAACTTTTTTCAGTTATCAGTGTTTTTAAAAAACTGAATCAAAGAATTTTGTTCACCATCTCTGTAAATTTATGAAAGGATCTTACTTGTGTGTTAAGTTGAGCTTCATTTAATGTGCTGTGATAATACATGTACTGTAATGGTAGTGCTTAGATTTATTTTGTAATTTTGCAACTTGTATTGTTACATTCCTATTTTGGAGTTGACTCTTTTTATGTTGTTTTTAATTGAAATGAAACTCTGTTTAAAGAAAAATTAGACAATCGAGTGAGCTTCTGTTTTTTCCTAATATTTGATAGGATGATCTACACTGAATGTGAACCAAGCGCCTGTCCCTGTATGGACCAATGTCTCAACCGTAGAATACAGAAGCATGAATGGGCAGAAGGGCTGGAAACTTTCCTTACTAAGGATCGAGGTCTAGGAGTACGATGTCAGACTGCCATTACTAGTAGTAAGAATATTGTCAAGTTAAAAACTGATATCTGATAAAAGTATCAGATCTAATGTAGGACTACTTGGTACCTGTCCAAATACCTTATAAATGAAGTTAATTTACTAAAAAAAAAGAACTATAAAGTAATGTTTTAGAATCTAAATTAATTACACTGCCCCGCAAACGAAGTATGAGGGAGGTATATTGGAATCACAGTGTCTGTCTGTCCAGAAAACTTTAACCTTTGCCATAACTTTGAACCAAAAGAGATGTGGCCTTCATACTATACATGAGTACTCGTTGTGGCAAGACCTGTCTGTTGGTACCAAAATTTTTGACCCAGGTACCTTGACCTTGACGTTTGACCTACTTTTGAAAATCTTTAACCTTAGTCGTAACTTTTAAACCAAATGAGATAGGGGTTTCATACTACACGTGTATTCATTGTGGCATGACCTGTCTGTTGGTACCAAAATTTTGACCTCGTGACCTTTACCTTAGTCTTTGTCCTACTTTGAATTTTGTTGCAGCAGGGGATATTCGTTCCGTTAGGACAATTCTAGTTTAGGAAAACTTTATTGCTGCTATGAATTTAGCTTTAGTTTGGGATCTGAATTTTGATTGCAGTTACAAAATCTTAGGCATGGTAAATCTACAGAAAAACTGGAATTTTGAGCACAACCTTAAGCATTCACGTTTAGAAATTGTGCAAAAGCATATTCTTGTACGAAAACATAGTGTGATTCTGATCAGAATACAGATATTTTATTAAGGTCATTAGGGAAACTGTTTGGGTCAGATGACAAAAAGATACATTGAAATATAGCAACATTTTTAATGTGCATAAATATGTGACGATGTGTGCAAAGGTATTTTAAAATAGCGGTGCTTATATATGCTAAATTATAGCAATTTATACCCATTGAATGCATTCAAGTCACCACAAACAGAAATTGAATAGCAGATAGTTTTAAAATAGATTTTTGATCGAACATTCACAAAATTAGTTTTGAGCAGACATATTTAATGTTACATTTTCAGTGCTAACTTGTTTAAGCAAAGAGCTGTCCATATATGAAGTTGGAGGAAATGCATGATCCATAATCTGCAGAACATGCATAGTTAATATAACATTGAAGTTAGAAACTTACTTCAAGTGGATTTTTTTTTTCATTCTTTTTTTTAGTATTTCACCTTCTTGATTGCTTTACAATATGGTTTGTACCTGTAAGCAAGAGAAAATACACGCAAAAGGGGAATTTAGAGGTTTTAAAAAAAAGGATTTATTATTATTAGAGCTGTGCAGTTTGAAATGTTGTAAAGGAATATTAGGCCAGTAATCCCTGGTTTCAGATATGGATTTGAACATAAATTCATACCCTCAGGACTATCAGTCCTTTCATTGTCATTTTGCATGTTGAAGGGTACCAGTCTACTGTACAGACGAAAAAACAAAGATAAATAGAATAGCATTTCATTATATACCAAAGCAAGTATTAAGTGTTTTACAGTACTCAATGAATCATAGCATTATAATTATTAAAATAGGATATGACATCTTTTTTTCACATTATTTTACATTTTCTTGATTTATTCAGTATATATAAAGAAAGAATAAAAGCATTTAATAGCCTACTTTTAATGGAAAATATCTACCGGTATTTCAATGGTTATTTGCAATTTTCATGTTAAACTTCAGTTTTCTGGAATTTTAATGTCTTTGTTTTCAAATTTTGCGTTAGATCAGTTCTGTCATGCTGAAGAATATTGGTTCCATTCCTGTTAAAGGCAAACATTTTTGAGTCAGCTTCGGTGAAGCCGCACTCATTGCAATCACTTTCTTTTCAGGGGTTATAACTTTCACTACCGATATAGAGCTTACTAAGCCGCTCAAAAATAAAGTGCCGAAAAATTACTGATGTTGTCTTAAAAATTCTTGATCAGCACAATGTACCTTTAGCTCAGTTAATTAAAGCTAAACATATACTAGTTTCAATAACTCGAAAAAGGAGTTTCAATAATGAATTCAAATTTCGCGTAATAATATGTAGTTGTGACTACTTTACGTTGTGTTTACCACCGACACCGTCGGATGTACTCGATTGTGTAATTCTCCGGACAAAGCATTTGTCTTGATCTTGTATCGCTTGTTTTTATCGAGATATTTCAATTAAAGTTTTCCCCAACATGTTCTGGAACTTTAGTTCTTTTTCACATTTATGACAAATTTAAAGATCGATCTTCCCGCATTTCCTCTGATAATGAAAATGCAGTATAAATATTTAGGTGAATGTTGTATGTTTCTAAATATAAATGATGTTAAAACATTATGAGAATCGTGAATAAGATGGTTATTTAATGTCCCACTTGAAGGAATGTCGTTCCTTGGCTCAGCTTCGACTCATGACAACAATGCAGTAAAACTTGTTGCCATGAAGTTGTCGATTGCACGTTCATTTCGGATACAAGCAATTGCAAACTCTTTGCCGTAAGATAGTATGAAGAGAGCAAATTTTATTAGCATTTTGTACATAGGTATAATGACGATGTAGTTGCAACAAAGACCTAATTTTTGCTCCCCCCCCCCACTAAAATGGTAAAATGATTACATACTTAAAATCAGAGCAAAGCCGACTCTCAGGACTTTTGAGTCCTTTGATTTTACATTTTGTTGTACACCAAAATAAGTTTTTGCAATGTTTTCCAACACAGAATGTGTTAACTAAGTCATTTAAGAGAAAACATTGGCTTAAAGAATTCTGACCACCTTTTTCACATTACATGTCTTTGTCTTTATTCATTGCAGAGAGTCACATTTACAGTCATTTGTCTGTTGTCAAAAACATAATAAGCAATCTATTATTTGAATTAGAATATTTTCAAGCAGTCAATTGTTTGTGAATTAACAAATTGTGCTCAGATGAACAATATAAGCCCATTTAGGCCTGTTGTTCATTAGGTATTTATTATGCATGAAATGCATATCCTTTTCGATTTTGCTTGATAGATCAGTTTATCCTGGAGTACCTGGGTGAAGTAGTAAGTGAGACTGAATTTCGTCGACGTATGACAAATGAATATTCACAAGAAAGACATCATTACTGCTTAAATCTTGATGGAGGTGCAATGATAGATGGCTATCGAATGGGTAACATCGGTCGATATGTCAACCACTCATGTGAACCCAACTGTGAAATGCAAAAATGGTAAGATCAGGTCTTGTTCTACATCTTATATTGTATGGTCTTTATTATTAAAATCCTTTTTTTATAGTAATTCATATTCTGTCTTTTTTTTTTGTCAGAAATATTATGCTGTGGCATGGTATGTCTGTCTGTGAATCTGTTTGTCCACAGAGCTTGTAAATATGATACATTGAATCGCTTGGGTAAGAACTGTCAATTTGATACACATGCTTAGTGATTTTTTATACGCCCGTCATTAGACGGGACGTATTATGTTATGGCGCTGTCTGTCCAAAGTCATGTTTTCCAGACTTTTTTTTGCCGTCTTTCTAGATACTGAGTTGAAATTTGGTATATAGCTTTATTTCAAGCGGCATCAGTACCAGTTCGAGTTTTGTTACGATTGACCTACTTTTGACGGATTTATGGCCCTTGGACTTATAAATTTCAAGGTTTTTTTCAAAAATTCATTAAAAATCTATTTCTTGTCAAAACATTATGAAATTTATCATGAAACAAGTAAAATGTACCAACTATCACATATTTTACTGGTATTGATATTTTTTTCATCATTTTAGAGGAATTTATAATTTTAGGTGGGGGGGGGGGGGGGCAGGTCAAGTTCGAAGATGGGTTTGATAGGGCCATTTCTGCAGGAGTTTTTGCCCTTGGACTTATTCCTATGATAAAATGCTAAGAAACGCAATTAACTTTAGTAAATGTCAGATGTTTTTCATGAAACTCATGCCAAATGCGAATTGAAGACGGGCTTATTATGCCACGCTAGGCGTTGCTCTCGTTTTGCACTGTTTTACTGCTGAATATGGGCAGTTCCCCTTGAAAAATTTGACTATTTTCCCCAAACTAAATCATATTTTTCCAGTTGATGACGGTCAAAAGATTGAAGTGAATTCAACATGAAATGATTTCTTCAGAGCTACAACTGAATCATTCAAGCATTTTATACTTGATTTTGTATTTCTGAGGAGAAAGCAAGCATTTCTTTCAACTTAATTTTTTGGTGATCATCAGCAGTCTTTATGAAACAAAAATTTCTCATAACTCTAAATATTATTTGAAGCCGGTGTGGCCTAGTGGATAAAGTGCTCGGCTCGTGATCGAGAGGTCGCGGGTTCGACTCCGGCCCGGGGCACACCGGTGTTCTGTCTTTCGGATGAGACAGTAAAAACCGAGGTCCCATGTCACGGTAGGCGTGGCACGTAAAAGATCCCTCACTGCTTCGGGTGGGTTCGTTGCAAAGGTCTAAATTTGTATGCAATGCATCAGGCAGATGCCGTCACCATATACGTGAAATAATCGTGGAGTGACGTAAAACAATAATCAAACAACCAACAACTAAATATTATTTGAAGAAACTAAATGAGAAGGACACTGCTGATCTTCTTAAGATTGTTTCATTCTTAAGGAGTAGCACACCTAGCAAGTTTACAGAGATGCTGAAATATGCCGCTCCAGACGGCATGACTGGTATAAATCAGCCATGATCGGCACAGTTTTCATCCAGGCTGGTCCAAATGTCTGTCATTAATTCTTACCGCAAATTTTCGTATTGGTGAATGTGCTGTTTAATAATCTGGAATCGGTTACACATTTACTTTAAACCTCTGTATATTATCTTGCTATACAAGCATTGTATTGATATTTAAGGTAAAAATGTAAGCTTGGCCCATAAAATTCGTATCGGGGGCTAAACTGGGCCAGAAAAGAAAGCTTCCCACATCAGGGGCAGAAAACAAGGCAGCGAAATACGAGAAAAACAGCATTTCTTGGGAATTTAAACAGTCTTGGAAAGAGTGAAGGGATTGGTTATTGTTTGAGGAGGGGAAGGGGAATGACATGTGAGATCTGTATCGATGTCGGCGTTTGTCCTCAGTAGGTCTTCAGTTAGGTACGCCACAAAAAAACCACACAAAACTTCATAAGGGGTCAACAAACTACCGTTTTTCAGCGATTCCCACACATGAGCCAGAGAGTGAAAGTAAGGATGAGTCTGAGAGCAAGGAAGAAGAAAAGGAGAATGAGAGTTTGTTGTATGAAATAATCTATGAATATAAGTGTAATATAATTAAAGTCAACTATGTGCACCCTAATGAATTAAAATAGTTCAAAGTAAACAAATTATTTTTTTAATCTAACAGATATTGTGAAATTGTAAATTTCTGAACTTCTCACATTCTTCAGACCGTCAAACTTTTCTTTGGACCTGCAAAAATGATGAGGATGCCAGTCTGAATGGCCTGCATCTTTTTCAAGATTTCGGCATCTCTGAGTCCAACAAGTAATTAAGACACTGACAATTATTAAAGTATTAAACTTGGTACACATACTTCTGAATGCATACAGACAGTGTGCATTGATTTTCAGGGTCAAGGATCACAGATCAAGATCACATGCTTAATATTGTTGATAAACTTGCACCGACTCTTTATTGCAACCATTAAGTAATTGATTTGAAATTTGGTACTTACATGTAGCTTTGTATCATTGAGTTGCAGATGATGTTTAAGTTTGGTCATAATTGACATATTTTTGAAAGAGTTATGGACCATGGACTTGGTAAATTTAAGGAAACATTTTATAGAAACCAATAGGGAACATATATTGCTTCAGCAATACTCAATATGCAAATTTGAAAGCTAATATATGTATTATTTTTTCGTAATTTTCTAGGAATGTGAATGGAGTATACAGGATGGCACTGTTTGCTCTACGGGATATTAAGCCAAAAGAAGAGCTCAGCTATGACTACAACTTTCATTCTTTCAACACAGCTTCCCAGGTATTTTAAAGTAAAATTGTGAATTTGTCTTTCCACTTATGTACCCTTGCTTTAACTCCATACTCATGGAGACAAATGGTATATATTATCCAGGTCTTTCTGTTAGTCTGTGGATGTTTGTCTGTCAGTGTGTTAGAATTACTATTTCTAGATTAAAGAAGAATGGAAATGGTTAATGTCCTCTGTGGCAGTTTTCTTGCAAACTTACCATAAATACTGAAATATAATTTTTAGCCAATTTGCCTTACCAGTTTTTGACTGCGTATTATATATTGGATAAGAAATCCTTAACTCTTTTTACACGCTCAGCGACAAAGTAGTCTATGTCTCTGTCTAGCCTGAAATGGTTAAATGATAGTTACGCAACAGGTGAAATTACTTGACCGTACGGCAGGAGTATCGACAGCTTGGCTTACTATCAGATTAAGAATTTTGCTTCAATGGGACTATGTCTGCAGATAACTCTTGATTGATTCATTCATTCTTTCTTTACAAACATGGGCGATCCCCGCTCAAAGTTCACATAATTTATGTGGACGTGCACATTCATTCTAATGAGAAAAAATCTGAAGCGGTCGTTTGGGATTAGGGTTTAACTACCAGTACGGCCGCAGTATTTAAGAAATTTGAAGTCTATGCGAGTTTGATTGTAACGTTCTGTGCCGCTTTTGATGGTAATACATGTAATACGATAACATTTTAAAAGGTATGCGGCAAAGCAATTTCAAATGACAGCATCAACGATGAAGTGACAGTTTGAATGAGGAGGTGCATTACTAATCAGAAAAACAAAACCATATACATGTGCTGAAAAATCTCGATTGCATCTTGCAGTCATGTTTCAACACAAAACTTTCGGGGGGAGCAGATAGTTGCTGTCGTGTCTGTTCGTCCGTCTGTCCGTACGTTGAAGCTCATGTCTCCTATACCTTTCATCGGAATTTGATCATACTTCACTAATATATTATTTGGGTTAAGGTCATTTCTGAAAGGTCAAGGTCACTTATTAACGATGACTTAAAGTAATATGAAGTACCTATATCTCCTATACATTTCATCTTAATTTGATAATATGTCACCAAGATGTTCTTTAGATTAAGAACTTTTAGACAAAGGTCGCTCAATTTCATTTCTGAAAGGTCAAGGTCACTTATTAACTATGACTTAAAATAGTATGAAATACATATATCTCCTACATCTTTTATCAGAATTTGATTTTTCTTCCCCAAAATATTATTTAGGTTAAAAGCTTTTGGACAAAGCTCATTTAAGGTCATTTCTGAAAGGTCAAGGTCACTTATTAACTATAACTTAAAATACAATGAAGTACTTCTATCTCCTACACCTTTCATCTTAATTTGATCATACTTTACCAAAAATGTTATTTCGGTTAAGAGCTTTTGGACAAAGGTCACTCGAGGTCATTCCTGAAAGGTCAAGGTCACAATAAAAAGTTTTTATTCCATAACTAATCAAGGTCAGACCTACTCATTTTAATTTAAGATACTGTGATCGGGTTTTGTTCTACAGTTGACTCAATCAGATATCCATATGATACATTGAGATTTGAAATCGTCATCAATTAATATGATGATTTTCTATATACTGAGTCATTCATTTCCTTCATTATTGTTGTGCTTTTTGGAGCATCCATCAGTTTTACTGATTTTTTTGTATGTGAAATGAGTCATTAATTTAATAAAAAAGAACAGATAAAATATTCATAGAATCCTAAATATAGACTGGCAATGCATGTCACAAAGATCTTAAAATATCTAGACAGGTGACCACTAATTCATAACGAGGCTGATCTAGGTTCAAGTGACGCGTTATCGGTTATTTTTATCTCACTGGATTTCGTTTTGTCTCATTAATTTAACCTAGGATCAACAAATATGGACAAAATTAATTACATCCTCAAAGCTAAACATCACGAGCCTCTCGTAAATAACATCAGGTACTGTATACCAAGGACTTGTAAAAATCTATGCTGTGTCCTATATTCTATGCTGTGTATGCTATTGCAGACGAATTTTAAAAATATCTACACGCAATGTGTACAGCTTCTTATCTGCCCGTACCGCCTGTGCTATAAATAACACTTGCCAGACAGTGAATAGCCTCTACAAAATGGCGGTGGTCACTTGTCTCTTCGCGCAGCGATAACAAGCAAGAGCAGGTAACTCCAGTCTATCTTAACCAAGCATAGCTTTTTAAAAAGCTTAGGTTGCAATCGGAATAGCATTAAATGTTCAAGATGTTGGTCACAGTGACAAAGCCAAATAGCTTTATGTAAATAGGAATTACTTGGTTTTGCGCAGTTGTAAATTTTCCCGCTAAAATTTTTAAAGCCACGCCTAATTTTTTCCGTATTAGGGAAGTAGCATGTGTATATATCACATGGTTGTCCCCATATCTGAAAAAGTTCCCACGACGGCATAAAAAAAAGCAACCGAGAAAGTTTTCAAATCACCTACAAAATTTAATGCGGATGTAAATGATGATAGCATGGTTAAGACAGAATTTTAGATGGAATGCATGAAAAATAAATTAAGTAGAACTCACATATGAAGATTTTATTCCAAATCAACCGATAAAGTGTGATTGTGATTCACAATCGGCTTGCGTCATTACGGCGAACGTATGGCGTTGTAGCCCTTACACGTGCACATAAACGACCCAATAATAACTAGTGTGTTAGGACGATATATAGAAGCTGTTGGCCTTAGTGTCAGTGTTAGTAGCGTAGACAAAAACTGTAACTTAGACCATATCAGAGACATACATATCTTTGACCATGTCTAAAACAAATTAAGCATAAGGCTACCATATTTTACAGGCAATGGTAATAACTCGTCCATTTCTATCTTTGTTAAAAAAAATGGCAATAGTGTTCGATTGATTTCACATGTACATTCTTTGTGACTTATTATGTAATAATGACATAAAGAACAATAAAATGTTATGATGATGTCATAATCAATACCACTTATAACCCATGACTTGCTCATGACAACGGACCCCATCAAGAAACTGTTTACCATACATCTTACTTTATGACAAAGCCCCACAGGAGAGCTATGTTGCCCACTGACAACTTTCATTCACATTTTGATATTATGTGATATATATGGCTATTGGTCCTTAAGCTTTTATTTTTACTGACTATTCCAAAAGTTATCGGAATTTCACAAAAAAGATCAATACAACTGGTCAATTTCTGCTACTTTTGACAGCTTTAAAAAAATCAAATTTAGCTCGACGCCTTTGTGGCTCTTCAAGCCTTTGATTAGGTGTGTATTATACTTGGGTGCGTATTATATTGGAGTAAATACAGTAGTTTGATTTATGCCATTTACGCTTTCACATTTAAGAATTCTACCTCTAAATAATAGTGGAAATAGTCAAACCGGCAAGTAAGTCCGTCCGTCCGTCCGCACGGCGTCAACATTTTGCTTTAGCATTTGCGTTTAGCTTGGTTTCTTTCATACCCTAAAGGGTTCTTATGTCAAAGTTGGTAGGTTTGTAGATACTTGAATGTTCTATCCAACCAATGCAAAAAATTTAGTTACCTTGACTTTACGCTTCAGTGAACACACTGTTTTTTGCCTTTAGGGTGACCACTTGCATACATGTATTGTTAATGTTATTGCAAAGCAATTCCGGTCTATGAATTGGCGAAATCTGTCTGTTTGTCCGTCTGTCCGCCTGCATGGTGTCAACATTTTGTTTTTTAGTTGCGTTTAGCTTGGTTTCTTTCATACCATAAAGGGTTCTTATGTCAAAGTTGGTAGGTTTGTAGATACTTGAATGTTCTATCCAACCAATACAAAAATTTAGTGACCTTGACCTTGACTTTACGCTTCAGTGAACACACACTGTTTTTTGCCTTTGGAGTGACCACTTGCGTACATGTATTGTTAATGCAAAGCAACTCTGGTCTATGAATTGGCAAAATTGGTCCATCCGTCTGTCTGTCTGTCGTCAACATTTTGCATTTAGCGTTTGCAATCCGGTCATACCGTACTTTCATCATGCAACAGCTATATCCCTTAATAGTATGTTCAGCAATTCTTGTAAGGCATGGAATCTCTTTTCGTTTAAATTATGAATATCTCAGGAATGTCCTGCACGTATGTATGGTGATTTTAGTATAGATTTGCAAAAAAGACAAGAAAATGTCTGAAATACTCTTTGCTTAATGTTTTATCATGGATTTCAACAACTGGTCCAGATATTGACAGAGAAGAGTTGGACTTCTAGACTATGGCTATATCAACAAGAGCTTGCAAGACATTGTTATTAGCGTTACTTTTATCTACAACGGTGACCACTTGATTGCTTCTGTAGTGGCACCTATGAAATACATACATTGATGGCAGATAGCACATCTATTCTTAACAAGCTCATCACTTTCTTTTAACAGAAGTATGAAAAAAGATATGAATTTGTGTATTTCCATTTTCCTGCCTCCTATTTGATCTTAAATTGTATTCCCATGTTCAAATAAATTTTTTTCCATTCCATTTTTTTGTGTGCATGTCCTTGTTGATTTGCGTCATACAGCTTTGTCAGATGTCTTCTGTTTTCTCTTCTTTATCATAGAGGAGTGTGATCATGCTACTTATTGAACATGGAGCAGAAAGTATTAGTCCTGCTTTGTGGACCAAACTTGACATAAGCTGTCATCTGTAAATTTGTATGATTCTATGAAGGAGGATGACTTCAGTGTGCTAAGGTTTGAATAAGGCGTAATGTGGGAGTGGGGTTCATTATTCTCTGTAGACAGCTCTAGTTTCTCATGAATAAATCCAATATGAGGTCATCTTGAAAAGTCACACAAAATACATGTATAATGTTATTTAAAGACTTACCATTTACCATGCCTACAATGAAAATATAATTATATATTCTGAAGTAATCCTTTATTTTCCAGCAATCCTGTAAATGTGGAAGTAACAAGTGTCGGGGAGTAATTGGTGGTAAAACAAAGCAACGAATAAATGGGCAGCTGAAAACATTTTCCAAAGGTCAGGTGGGTAGACCACCTAAAGACAAACGGAAATGCAAGAATAAACTTAAAAAGGTAACACTATTTTAGTTATTTCAATGTTGAGAAGAACCACTTCTATTTATAAAAAGAAAATTCAATAGACACCTGATTCAGATATATGACAGAAGTTGCAACAGATGTTCAGATCAAAGAAGAAACAACAAATAAAAAGACATCTTAAATATATTCAGTTGTAATGCAGTTATGGTATAAACTCAGTTAAAGTGATTATCATCACTCATTTGGTACATGTTAACCAGTTTACAGATCCAACCTCCCCATATCATAGTACAATTTTATAAAAGAAAATCCTCCATATACAGAATAGGATTAATAATTTACTCAACTTGAGCGGTCATGAAATTATAGATTTTAAAAGAGTATGGTGGAAAAAATTTTAACATCAAAATTATAAAATGATATCGACCATCATCTATACCCTGCCTATCTGAAAGCGAACTAAGGTCACTAATCTAACAGAGGGAACGTGGTTCAGGATACTATCTTGTCTGAACAGGTTTGAAAAAAGCCTTTTGTGAAGTCCTTAACACCATGTTAGTCAGAGGTTGAAAAAGTCGGCTTAAGGCTGTAGAGGAGCCCACCACACAACATATGGTCATCCTGCTCGTGTTAAAGATGTTTAGCTATTTTTGAATCTGATTAACTGAGAATATTGGAACGTTTGACCTTGTTTAAATTGTATATTAGATCATTGTAGAAATTAAGAAAAAAAATCTGCTGGGCATATGTTGCTGAAAAGTGCGTTTTCTGAATTTCTGAACAAAAGATATGAGGAGGATCTGTAAATTTTTTTGAAAAATTTATGAAATCTGTAACCCAGAGTAAAAAGTTTCAAAGCTATCAGTAGATTTTTGGCATAGAAATAAAAAGTGTTAGTGCATAATAGTATTTAAGAATTACAGATTTGTTTCATATTCTTTAACCTTTTAGTAAACTTCATTTCAGAAGTCGTCTCAAGAATCACAATCTGCATCTGCAATGTCCGCTATCAAACCCATGTCAAACAGAGAGAGAGACTTTGCTCAGAAAAACTCCATCTTTCTGGTGCGCAATATTGACAAAGTACGGCAAGTACGACGAAAAGAACCAAATTTAGAACCAGAAAACCGAGAGGAATTTGTCAAAGCCACTGGTTTTAAAAAGAAAGGTACAATTTTTTTTATTTGTGATGTAGGTGGTCATTGATAAATGGACAAATGATAAATTTTCGTAAGGATTAACTGTTCTCCCCAGGCATGTTACAGATGTTACTTTAGATAAGCCATTATATGTCATCAAAATGATATTAATATACTAGAAAGTATGAGAATCAAAGAAATGTCAAAGCATATTATTTTCAAAAAAAATTTTTAAGGAAAAATAAAAAAAAATCCTAGTTTTATGCCCCAGGTTTATACCTTTCTTTTTGGTTTTTTGTTTGTTTGTTGTCAACTTTAACCTTCGCCATTACTTTTGAACTGTGAGAGATAGAGACTTCATATTTGGCATGCATAATCCACTAAGAAAGCTCTACTAAGAAAGCTCGTGCAAATTACACCAAGGTCACATGACCTTGACTGTTGAACTCTATTTAAAAATTTGTTAATTTAGATTTTGTTGGCACTGGGGGTATTCGTGTTTAACAAACACATCTTGCTTTCAACTTGTAACCGCAAAAAAATTTTTTATATGGCCTTACTAGACTGAGATGATTATGATGTCATTTCCCCAGGAACATTTTATACCAAGATTTGACATCTGTTCTATATTAAAAAAGAGGCTGCATTGTAACAGGTTTATATATCTAGAAAAAAGTTTATGATACACCACTGAATGTGATTGTAACACATTGAAGTGATGTTGTAGAAATAACTTGCCTTTGAATTTTGCTGGGGAAAAAACTGTTTTTTGTTTCTTGTTTAACGTTAGAATGACATCTGTTGAGTATCATAAGCAACAAATTACTTTCTTATTCTTTTTTAAAATGATTTCATTTAATCATCAATATCTTGGTGTTTTTATTTTCAGATGTTTTCATGTCACAGCTTACAGCTCTGAAAACTGCTAGAAATGTAAAAACAAGGTAAAACAAACCCTTAAATATACTACCCAAAAAGGAATAGCTGTTAAATTTCTCATAATATGTATGATAAGTTTCTGTATTAAGACCTTTGCCTTGTGATACTCTGTGGCCTTCCTATAAATATAAACAATACCCTGGTGTCCTACCCACAGGTATTTGAAGCTCTGTAAGTCCACAACAAACATCTATTATGCTCCTACACCAAAGAAAAAAGAAAGGTATACAACGGTTTTGGAAGCAAATTACCACCGATTCAGACACTCGTTTCGGCTATTGAAATCGGGAATTTGCACAATTTCAGCTCAATGCCACATAGGTCGACGTTGGAACTAATAACTTACACAATGCATTTGCTAATCCATGCCCATTTTCACGTATTTCAAGTGCAATTTAACCGCATCCCTTTACCGAACTTGTTGAAGACTCCATGTAGGAATTTGACCTTCACCTTCAGAAGGCTGCGCGTCATAACGGGATTTTGAAAGTAGAGTTATCGTACTTGTTTACACATTCCACTGTAAATAATGACTGCAAGCAAAAAAAAATAACACATAAAATACACAGAATATTTTATTTTATTCACCCTAATATAATTTCAGAAAGAAATTGCCAATTGAATATCTAATTTGAGTTTTACATGTTATTCAGAGCATGAAAATTAAATTGATTTTTGAAATAACTGACCATTACTACGGCAATATTGTAGTATTCACTCGCTTTTCAAACCAACCATACACTTGACAGTAAGATCATTGGTGGCAGTAGTTAATGTACTTTGAGAATGACTTTTTAAAATGCCTGGAGTCGTCAAAACACGGTCGCTTGTGAGGTAATACAGAGAGTCCCTAAATACAGATCGGTTAAATAGTATTATAGCAAATAGCATCGGATGGACACAGTCGTATAAGGCAGGGAGTCGTTTAATACAGGGGGTAGCTCTAGCAGTCTTAAGTGTACTCTGCAACAAGGGGGGAGGGGGGGGCATAGGATTATAGATATCTACTTGCATGATGTGGCTCAGTGCTTCTGGAAACAAACAATTTCTCTTGGCGTTTTTCTTTAAACCAAATCTTTATACAGTACACTTATGTTGATTGGTCCTCCGCCGAGATTGAGACAGGAAAATAACAAATTTTAAAAATAATATATCAAAACTAATATGGGTAATTCTTTTCGATTCCGCTCTTTCCGATTGTGCCTTTATCGTCTTTTCTTTAACAAAGTTTAAAATCATGTGATTTATATTTCTCAGAATTTACTTGCCACCGGGTAAGAGGTTTAAAGCTTTACAATTACCCGACTGTTTTTACAACAGATAATGGGATTTCTAGAACACTGCCATAGAAAAAAAACTGATATACCGGTATATGAAAAAATATTATATTTTATATGCATAATGCACTGCCAACAAAATTGACAACAAAAGTTGAGAAAAAATGTGTTCTTTATACATAATTGATAAGGGTATACGGTCTAGTTTATTATGTGAGATTTCGTTTGGTCTTACACCCAGAGCACTGGAAAGGGGGGTTGTAACTATTCATTTATATGACATTTATATTAGTTTATATAATCTTACATGTGTTCATTCTCCTACAATTATATAATGATTTTGTTGAAACTTTCTGCTTAATGAAGCTGATCTAATAATGATGTCTGACAATAAAATTGTGTGAGACAACTTGAAATTCTTGGAACAAGGTTTTCTCCCTCATAATGGTATTCATGGTAATTTTGATAAAACTAATTTTCATGATGTTATTCATAAGACAAAATGAATGTACATACATGTAGTAGAGAGTAGTCACTTTCATTTACTAAACCAGTAGTGCTTCAGACTTGATGATTCTCTTGTATCTGAATATATCTTCATGACCTTAAAATCACTGGGAAATGCATTTAGTGTCAGAACTTTCTTTTCAATATACAACTCCATCCTACAATATAAGAAATTCTTAGAGACTTTATCATGAAAAGTTTGTTCATGAAAAAAACTTTTGTGATATTTTTTCAGACGCCTTGCATTAGCAGAAGGAAGCACAGAACTCGCGCAGGCAGCAAGATTAGCTCAAGTCTTCAACAGCATATGCAAGCAAATTGTGACTTACAGAGGTTAGTAATAATTCTGTACAGCAAGCAAAAGTACTTAAAGCAGAATTATCAGTAAGTGAGTAACACACATTCCTGGATGCATCAAAATTGATCAGGACTCCGAGTTTTCAAACTGGTTAGTCTACTGAGACATTCCTGTATGCATCTAAATTTTGGGACCCTTCATAATAATTCATTTGTTACTCATTAATTGGTGAGAATTTGTAAGCACTGTAACACTTCACTGCATCTCATCACTTAGCAGGTTTTGCCTGATATGTACCCTGGCTTACCTAATTATAATAGAAAATTTTTTTATTGATAAATCTGTGATGTCACACAATCCAGAACTTCATAAAATCAGAATTTGTACTAAGTATGGAAGACTGATTCGTAGTGTGTAAGACTATAATTTGGGTTTTTCGTTTTTTCTTTTTTTTTCGAAATTGGAATTTTGAAGTGTAAATTTAATGTTATTTGATCTGGTAAGTCACATCAGTTGGAATACGTCAGTTTTTTCTGTTTTTCAACCTTGTGTTTTAAGTACCTTCACGGGCAAACATATTCCTGGACCTCTGCAGATTAATTTGTAGAATGTTAATATTATTGTTATTGAATTGTTTGATTGTTTCATATGAAAGATGAGGAAGGAAAAGAATTGGCAGTACACCTGATCTTGCCATCCAGAAAGAAACACCCTGAATATTACAATGTGATAGAAAACCCCATTGACTTTGGTGTCATCGAAAAGAACATTCTATCTGGATTATACACAGATCTTGAAGCCTTTGATAAAGATGTTATGCGACTTTTACGGAATGCTGAGGTAAATGTAATATGTTATGAAGAAAAATATTTTGATATTGATAGATTTGCACCAGGAAAAATTTTGTACTATAAACATGATGGCCCCTTAGTGCAAAACAGCTATTGCAATATCACCAGTGTCTGCACCTGTGTCTACGTCAGCGTTGTCCTAACTAGATGATAAGGCAAATGTTACACTATTGACTTTCCTATTTTCATATTTCCATCATTATTTTTGATGTTAGCATCTAATTACATGTTATTCATCATAATCAGATGGAAATGTAGTGCCTGGGGTAGGGATTCTTTAAAAGACAGCATCCTTCTTGGATTGATATTGTTTTAAAGAAAAAACAAAGGCAGAAACTTTTATTTTCGGGGGGGGTAACAGAAGTTCTGAAGAATCCATAAATACCTCAAATTTAAACTCAATCCCTTCCAAATGAGCATAATAAATGGATAGAAAAAGGAATTTTTAATGCACAGTTTTAATTGTCCATATATGGAAAGTCCTGCCCACTAACTAACATAACAACTAACTAATAACTAAAGTTTGGGATAGGGAGAATCTTCCACTAAGAACGCAAGGGAGAAAAAACATTTTAACTGATTCTGAAGAGAATAAACAAAGCCTGTGAACATGGAATAGCAAAAGCAAAGTTGTATATTGGAGACCACATAGACAGATGGAGTTCCCTAAAGTCAGAATGAGGTCTAAAAAAGCCACCATGAGATAGAAGGCTTTCTGTTTGAAACTGAAGGTTACAATACAGGGCACTAGCATTAGGAAATCAGAAGAGTTAAAACATGAGCATTTCTGTATTTTTTTTATGCAAGTTGTAAAGATATTTGCTCTTGCTTTTCATTGTATATTGTGGTCTGTCAGCATAATTTCCATAAATAATGAATTATATCACATACACCAGCAATTTAGATTTAGGGGCCCGTGAAGGGAAAATTGTATATTTTCATTTGTATTTATACTGTGCTGGTGTTAATGAAGCTTATTAGAACAGTGATATTTATGACACCGTGTGAGTTTCATCTCCAGAACTTTGTACATGTCCTTATTGTCCCTGCTTTTCACGAAAGCGTGGGGACATTAAATCTCATTAATGTAATCTGTCTGTCATTGTCACTAAATCTTTAACCTTGGTCATAACTTTTTTACCATAAGACGTAGGGCCTTCATATTTGGCATGTGTGTACCTAACTGCAATACTTTTCCATGGTACAAAAATTTTTATCATGTGACCTTGACTGTGACCTTTTACCTACTTCAGTGTAACTTTTTAATTGTAAGATGTAGGGCCTTCATATTTGGCATGTGTGTCTGTAGACATGCACAACCATGACAATATGTCACAGATCACTGCACCCTTACTGATAGAACCCCAAAAAGGGGGACCACAATTTTTAGCTCACCTGAGCCAAAGGCTCAAGTGAGCTATTGTGATCAATCACCGTCCGTCGTCCGTCTGTCGTCTGTCGTCCGTCGTCCGTCGTTAACTTTTCACATTTTCGACTTCTTCTCCAGAACCACTGAACAGAATTTGATGAAACTTGATAAGCATGTAGTACTCATGGTCCCCTACAAGTGTTGTTGTTTTTCGTCCGGATTCATCAACAGGTGGCGCCACCACAGGCAAAAGTAGGTCAAAGAGGGTACCCTCCTTTGACAAACTTCTTCTTCAGACCGGGGGCATACAGAGACAAACCGAATGCATAGGAATGATCTAGAGGGATGTGTGAAGAAGTGTTGTTATTTTTGGTTCCGTTCCAAAATCAAATTTTTGACGTTTTTTTGTACTTGGTAGTTTTAATGCAGAAAAGAGGTATTTTTTTCTTTTAGTAAACATTGATGCATTAATTTGGTTTAATTTGATCATTTTGATGGTAAGAAATACTACTGCGAAGAAAATTTTTCAATATTTTATGTTTTGGATTTTTTATGAATTTTTTAAGACTTTCAAGAAAAAGGGGGGTGGGATAATTGGTGTAAACATTTCACAGTTTGAACTTTTTCTTCGGAACCACTTGCTGGAATTCAGTGAAACTTGGCATGCATCAAATACTCAAGGTCCCCGACAAATGTGGTCATTTTTGTCAGGATCCATGAACAGGTGGCACCACCACAGACAAAAGTAGGTCACAGATGGGTACCCTCCTTTGACAAACTTCTTATTCAGATCGGGTGCATACAGCGACAAACCGACTGCATAGGAATGATTTAGAGGCATATGGGAAGAAGTGTTGATATTTTTGGTTCCATTCCGAAATCAAATTTTTGACGTTTTTTCATTTTTATTTTGGACTTTGTTATTTTAATGCATTAAAGAGTTATTATTTTTTTTTAGTAAACATTGATGCATTCATTTGGTTTCATTTAATCATTTCTATGGTAAGGAATGCTGGTGCGAAGGAATTTTTTCAATATCTCGATTTTTGAATTTTTTATGAATTTTTTAAGACTTCCAAGAAAAGGGGGGGGGGGGGGGGACAATTTTTCATATCTTCAACTTGATCTACAGAACAACTTGAAGGATTGTGATAAAACTGGGTAGGATGCAAGTACTCATAGTCCTTTTCAAAGGTTTTGTTTTTTTGTGCGGATCATCCAAATTGGTTAACAGATAATGCCACCATGTCTAAAAGTAGGTCTCACAATGGTACATATACCACTTGGTAATTGAAATATGGAGAGTAGCGGTTCAAATCCAGCTGTGGTCAAAAAAAATTTTTTTTTTTTTTTACACATCTAAATAAGTTTTTAGATGTTTCTCAACACTCAACATATGAAATTAGGAATTTTACGTTTAAGACTTCCAAAAAAAAAAAGGGGGGGGGGGTGTTTTGGCCATTTTTCACATTTTCAACTTTTTCTACAAAACTGTTTGAGGGATTTTAATAAATCTTCGTAGAAATAAGTCACTTATGATCCTCTTCAAATTCTGTTGTTTTCGTCCAGACCTCTTTACAGGTGGCGCCACCATAGTCAAGAGTAGGTCACAAAAGAGTTCCCTCGTTTAACAATATTCTTTTTCATACGGGCTGTAAACAGAGACAAACAGAATGCATAGAAATGATCTAGAGGGATGAGTGAAGATGTATTGTCATTTTGGTTCCCTTCCAAAATCAAATTTTAGAATTTTTTTCGACATTTCTTTGGACTTGGTGATTCAATGCAGAAAAAAGTGTCATATTTCCTAGTTAATTGATAATGATGATTTCTTATGGACTATTGTGATCAAAATTATGGTAAGGATTGTTACTTTGAAAGAATTTTGTCAATATCTCAATTTTTGGATTTTCTATGAATTTTTTAAGACTTCCAAATGAGGGTGTATAGGAACAATTCAATCACATTTTTCACTTCTGCTGTTATACCACATGAAAGATTTTAATGAAACATGGAATATATGAAGTACTAAAAGTCCTCTATCAATTTGGTAAATTTCATCCAAATTGGTTAACAGATAATGCCACCATGTCTAAAAAGCAGTTCTCACAATAGTACATATACCACTTGGTAATTGAAATATGGAGAGTAGCGGTTCAAATCCAGCTGTGGTCAAAAATTTTTTTTCATTTCTTTACACATCTAAATAAGTTTTTAGATGTTTCTCAACACTCAACATATGAAATTAGGCAATTTTAAGTTAGATCTGGACAATATTTGAAACAATTGTTGTTCATGACCCAGACTTGAAATCAGTCAACAAAAGGTCCCACCTAAAGAAAATGACTAACTTGTTGCCCTGAATGACTTCTTGCAGAGACAAAGGAAATGCTTAATATCAAAATCACCTGAATGGATGTTCAAAAAAGTGTTATTTTTTATTCTAGCCTGAAATAAAATTTGACATATTTTCAACATTTGTGTTGACTTAGTCACATTAATGCAAAAATAAATGAATTCTCCTTCATGCATGACTGATAATCTAGGTACTCAGGTGAGCGATATAGGCCCACTTGGGCCTCTTGTTTGAATTTGCTTGTTTGTATATCATCATCGCTATACAACAAAATATCTGACCCAGAAATTCAATAAAGTTATTTTACAATGAAGAATGCTGGCTCCTTAAAAAAATAACTAATGATAAGTTGTTAAGATAAGAGAAATGTTAAGACAGTAAGGTTAAGATGTTGAAAATCTGTAATAAATCTTTACATGTTTGGGTCAAAATTGAGAACATGTATAAGCTATTACAAACAGTAAAGTAAACTTTAACAAGGTGAGATGTGTTAAAATTCTGTAGTATTTTCAATTTTCAAGTGAACTTGCTTTAAGTAGGACAATTTCGGATTTTAAGCATTACTTTATGTTATTTGCCAAATACTGTATTATCGTAACATTGAAGAAGTTGAACTTTGAATTGTCAGAGGTTGTGCCCAAAATGGAAAGGGGTGCGGGAAAGGAATGGGATAGATTAAGGTTAAGAACTAGGACGAATTTAGTTTACATCGATGTTTCAATTTATGATGCGGGTATCTGAAAATGTCAATGCCCATAACAGAAAAAAGAGGAAGGGTGATTGGGGGGGGGGGGATTGAGGTCATAAAGTATGACATTTCAATTAACATGGCTTGGAGTTTAAAGGGATAGGATTAAAAGGGGGTGGGGTTGCCTGTGAAAAATCATTGTCAGTTTACATCAGTGCACTTTGTAGCTTTGAGTTTTAGAAATATTTGATATTTTAATGGGAAAGTATGTGTGTTTAGGATGGGGGAGGAGCTGAGGTGTCAAAATCTATCACTTTTTAAATTTTCTATTAATGCATTTGATATTCGAGTTCGAATTGTAGAACATTTTCAGATTTCAGAGATAATTTTAATGAGTGATTTTAGTATTTAAAATTCATGACATTTACCATTAACTCCATAACTTTGTGTCTTTTTCTTTTTATATGACATTTTATTATATATTAGAAAGTAGTTAAGTAAAATCGGAAAAGGGGGATCTCATAGATTATTTAGTTATCATTATAAATATTTATAATATCCAGTCAAGCATTAAGTGACATTAGCATCTCAATTTTTTAAATTGTGCTGTAGTTGGAAAGAAAAGTTGTTTGTTGTAATGTAAAATTTTGCTCACTGCAGCGATATTGTGGGAAGACATCTTGGATGGGACAAGTAGTTACAAAGTTACGGACAGTTTACCTCAAAGTCAAGGCAGATGCTACACCAATTTTGGAAGACATTCTTGGTGAAGGAAATGTTAAGGTTATTGAAGCTATCAGCTCAGAAGCAGTAGATAAGACAGGTAAATTACTCAACCATACATAAATATTATAATACCCCTTTTGCTTGGAATTTGGAAAATGATGTTCAGTCCATAAAACACAGGTAGTAATATAGATATGCTTCATTTGTTCACAAATTCTTAATTGCATATATTACCCTATGGTTTGTCTTTACCTGTAGTTAGTGTCATACATCCAACATCAAAATGTAAGAGGACTACCGTAAATAGCTTTGAACAAAGTTGTTGTTCAGTTAATAAAACCATAGTACAGTATAGTAACATTTATTTACTTAATACTATTACATCCATAACAGAGAGTGTAATATGACCATGATCCAAAAGATGTACTTTGAAGGTCTTTGTCACAGTGAACTTACTAAAGTATGAATATGGGATATTTATCAGAATAGCAATACACTTCTGTCCTTCTGCTAAAGGCATTTTTTGCATTTGGACAGCTCTAGATATTGTGAACATCTTAGATTTGCAGTTATTCAACTTATTGCATATAACTTGTACAAAAATGCTGGTGTATAATACTTTACCACTGTTGTCTATTTGTTCAAACAATCTTGTCCTCCCAACTTCTCCTAAATCCTTTGGGAGATTTTGATGAAATCTCCCTAGGTACAAAGAAAAACATATGAAGATGAAGATGCATATTGGAAGGGTAATGCTTTCCAAAACAATTTACAAGAGTTATGGCCCTTGCACTTAGAGTCGTTTAGATTTTCCTATCAAAAATACTAATGTCTTTGCGACTCTTCCTGAACACTTTTGGGGTTTTTGACAAAATAGAATACAAAGAAAGAACTCCATATGAAGATATGCATATTGAAGAGGAATTTTCACATCTGCTTTAAATTTGATATAACTGTAATGAGTGTATTTATGAAAAAGGAGGTCAATATGAGAAATGATGAATGCACAAAAAAGCAATTGAAAAAAACTGAACAATTTTACCAGAGTTAAAAGTAATCTAAATTTACCACAGTTAAATTAGATATTTAGTTCTAGTTTGTATGACATATTGGAGAACAAAATGCAGGCATATGTTGTACCTCTTTCATAGTGCCCTATCTTTCGTTGTATCAATAGATATAAAAATATTGGTATTCTGTTTGTCTTTCACCAGTTTGAATCTTTACTATATCTTTTAAAGTTACAGTTGATATTGACTTCATATTGAAAATGCATGCCACACCTTTGAGGCCCTATCAAATTTGGCCAAAGTTTATTATTTTGACAGACATAATAATTCCTTATGAAAACATAATGTTGCCCAAACAATCTTATTAGATCTAAAAGCAAGTTATGGGCTGTAGGAATCACTCATTTGAAAAATAAGGACCTGGCACACTGGAATATGATATTCTTTGATAATTCCTCATATGAATGATTCAAGTCTAGTATGCAGTTGTCAAACATATGTGGAACTATTTCATGGTTTGTTAACAATCATATTATAAAATCCTCATACATGTTCATTATTGTATATTTTGTATACTTGTACATATAGTTGAAGCAGTAGAAGAGGAAGAAGAAGAAGAAGTAATACGATGTATTTGTGGTATATATAGAGACGAGGGCTTAATGATTCAGTGTGAAAAATGTTTTGTAAGTTAAACACATTTAAATGAGAAATTCTTTTCTCCAGAAATAATAATGTTTAATATACATTTACATTGACCTTCAGTCAAACATATTTGGTCTGTAGTCATTAAGCTTTTTGCCCTTTTGTTCATTTTATTCTGGAACGACATTTTAGGTAATAGAATATATATATATAATTCTTTAAAGATGCAAATTGAGTTGCTAGTTTTGAATTAATGATTTAAATAGATTGTACATTTATAATTCTTTCTTCATATTATGTTTAGATATGGCAGCATTGTGATTGTATGAAAGTTGGAGAAGTTGAAAACTATCTCTGTGAGCTTTGTGAACCTAGGACTGTTGATAAGGTATGTGTACAGTTACTGATGTTTCATTGTCAGAGTATATGTATATATATTAGAGAAGTCATGATTGCTTTACATTGTACTTGTACTTTTGTCATAAAATAAGTGGCTCATTCTTTGTGACAGAACTCATTTGTTAAATGTCTGTATTTGAGATTAGTGGGGAGAAGCATTGTTCACCTCTTTACCTAACGCCTATTGTCTATAAAAATAAAAAATGGCATTTGTATTTTTAAAGTATTTAGCTTCAGAAGCTTTTAGCTCATCTGAACTTAGGTTCAGGTCCAGCATCTGGCTGGCTGTCTGACCATTGGGCATAAACTTTTTCATGCTCCTTCAGAAATGTCAAAGGGCTCTTCTTGATTAATCTTGTTAGGGATGAAATTTTCAAGGTCTCCTTCAAGTGTTGTTACTTTTTGATCAGATTCATCAAAGGATGGATTCAGGTTTGGGCAAAGATAACCTCCTTTCACAAACTCCTCTTTCATACTTATTGCATTATTAAGGTGCCAGAACAGAAAATTAGAAACCAAATACACCAGACTGATTTTGAAATGATGCTGATTTTGGTTCTATTCTGATTTCTACCATAGATGATCTGCTTTTTTGGAAGTGATAAATAAGTTTTGATGGACTTCTTCAAAAGTGATTGAATGGTATTCATGAAATTTGGTAGGGATGAAGTACACAAGGTTCATACAAGTTTTGCTGTTTTTCTGCCAGATCCATGAAGAGGAGGATAGGTGACATAGGCCCCCAAAAAGTGGCCTTCTCTACAAACTTCTTTAGACTGGCTGCATAGATAAGAAAATCAAATGCACCAGATTGATGTTTTGGGTACCATTCTGAAATCAAGTTTTCAAGACCTTTTATGTCTCTATGGACTCGAGCATTTTTTAACATTTCAGCTGTTTTCTTTTTGTTCAAAATGTATGAGTGTGTTATAGAACAATGTGATGTTTTTTGTTTGATTTTTAAATAAAATTTTCAGAAAAAGGAGACTGCTTTTTTTGTGATTTCAGGAAATACTTGCAGAACCTCAGCCAGACGATGCTACTTCAGGCTGGACATATTACATGACCTTGATGAGAGACGAGCTTCAAATCAGAGTAGGAGATTGTGTGTATGTCTTGAGAGAAGTTCCCAAACCTGCAGATACAATCGAGATAGACTCGGTGAAGACGTCGTATAGAATAATCGCTGAGAAAGGACTGGACAGACTTGACATCTTTCGTATTGAGAGACTTTGGAAAGATGAGAAGTAAGTTCTCATCGCAATAGATAATTTTCTTAATAATTTTGTTAGAAATGAGTGATACTCCACTAAACAGAGACTAGTTATCAGTGTTCTCATTAACTTACCTAGATGATTCCTGGACTCACCAAAATGGGTTTTAGACTCACCAAAATTTGTATATTCTTTGCTATTTGTAATGAAGATGAGTCCCTAAACACTTAATGTGCCTCATGAATTCCTAGATGTAGTGAGAACCCTGCTAGTAATGATTGCAACAAGCTAGTTGAGTTTAAATCACACTAACCGACTTATTTATCAAAACTGTCATGTTGTGAGTCATTGTTAAATTCAATCCCAGCTTACACTATAAAATTGTCAAATACTTTACATACTGATCAACATTCATGTTCCACAGTAGATTGATGACTTTGAGTCAAACCTACATGTAAAAGAAAAGATATCTACACTTGCATAATATTTCATAGACATGTCTTATATGGTATTATTAAATAATGAAGTTGGCTTCATTTTAATTTTAGGGGTGATAAGTTTGCTTTTGGCCACAACTACTATCGACCGCATGAAACTTACCATGAACCAACTAGGAAGTTCTATCCCAATGAGGTAGGTCTTTTGATAAAAAGTAAATGCTTAGGAATTACTATATAGTTTTCTTTATTAATAACCAAAAGAAAATGATGATGGTCTGTCATTTAGGTTTCTTGCAGTTTTAGACCATCGGCCGTTCGTCATAAGTGCAAAATTGATCAAGAAATGATAACATATACATGATGTGTAAGAGGTGAATGTTCTTTGGAAGTGTATTGTGCGGAAATAATTTCAGTCTGTCTGCTATTATTGACAGACAAATGCAAATAATTTTACAAATTCAGGTGCATGATACAGACCCCACGGGTCTTTTTATAACCACTTGCCCCTTCCCCTGCTAACAGTGTTTGGGAGGTATATAGGTATCACCCAGTCCATTTTTCAGTTGTTCTTGTTAAAACGTTCTGTAAGCAGATTTTTCTTACAGTATAAGGGATAGGACTTTCATACATCACAAATATTCACCATAACACTTAATACCATTTAATACCTAGTGACCTTGACCTAGAACCTTAACCTTGTAATATTAAGTTGTGCAAGCAGATGACAGTATAAACAATTTGGCTTTAAATAATTTAACTCATATGTTCATCATTACAAGTACTACATCTTCATGCCAAGACATATGAACAAGTAACCTTGACTTTGAACTTTGACCTTGTATTTATACTTTGGTTAAAAAGATCTGTAAGAAGATTTCTTTTACAGTTTCAGGGATTGAGCCTTGAGCTGTCATATTTCACACACACATTCACCATAACAAGTAGTACATTTTGATAATAAGACATTTGACCAAGTGACCTTGACCTTGAACTTTGGCCTTGTAATATTATTTTGGTTAAGAAGTTCTGTAGGCAGTATAAGCAATATTGCTATCAGAGAGATAGAGACTTAATATTTCATATGCATAACCAACTAATAAAGCCCTTTCGAATGACACCAAGGTTGATGACCTTTTGACCTTGACAGTGACCTTCTCCCTAATTATAACTTTTGAACTCTGTTGCTGCCGGAGGTATAAGTGTTTCACAAACACAGCGTGTTTTTTCTCTTGATAAATATAAGTGAATTCAAAGTACTACCGGTATATTTTTATGCCCCTGTATCGATAGGTTGGAGACATATTTATTTTATGTAGCCCTTTCAGATGACACCAAGGTCGATGACCTTTTGACCTTGACAATGACCTTCATGCTAAAAATAACTTTTTGGACTTTGGTGCTGCCTGGGGCATTAATGTTTCACAAACACAGCTTGTTTATTTAATATTCAAAAGAAAATTTACTCAGTTTAATGAATATTACTCGTCAAAATCATCATCTATAAGTTGTAAGAGGTTTTTGGACTTTATATGAATTCTATTTTACAGGTGTTCAGAATGCCAATCTTTGAAATTATTCCATTCTCAGCCATAGTTGGTTGCTGTTGTGTGATGGACTTGAATACTTTCTGTAAAGGAAGGCCAAAAACAATACGTGAACAGGATGTATATGTTTGTGAATACAGAATGGACAAGACAGCCCATTTGTTCTATAAGATATCAAAACACCCGTAAGTATAATTGTTAATACCATACATGTGACTGATACAGAGATAGGGCACCCGATCCACCTAAATTGGGATCGAATTTTGGTCCCATTCCTTCCCCCCTTTGTGAGTCTTTAAAAAATTCTTTTAAAAATATATATTAAAATTATCTTTTCACTTGATTTCATGTACAAAAGTTTTTTCTCTTACTAAATTTAGTACATGTTTATGTGATCACAAAAACATGCTTTTGGTTTCAGTTTCGGTTCATAAGCTTAATTTGTTCTTTAATTTTCCATATCATGTCACATAATAGCCTCAGTTAGGAAAAAACAATTACTAAAAGAATTAGTACTGACTGTAGAAAAATCGACATACTATTAAAACAACAAAAACTTGATAGTGCAGAGATACATGCCCCATGCCCAGATGTTTAAAAAAGGGGGGAGGCTGTGAGTCTAACCAGATGACGAGATTTTTTGAAGGTCTTCTCAGATGATGTAATGATGAGGAATTATTGATCCATGGCTTACCTTTTATTGCTACCAAATCTCGCCTCTTCTTCAACAGCCTGTGTAGAGAGGATTTTTCCTCATTTATACTATCTGCCTACCTTTGAGATCATCAATGAAAGCATCAACTTTAGATCATTTAGTTTGTATTTCTCTATTTGGTGGCCTACAATTTACAAGCTCTCAATTGAACTGTGCAGTTGATCACTTTACAAGATTAAGAAATAGAATGCTAAAATTATGAAATGAAATTCTGAATGTTAATAAAAGAAAATGTGTTAAATCAGGTATCATTTGCTTATTTATTGTATTTACCAAGAAAACCTGAAATTAATAAAAATTTCCTATCAGCCTGAAAACGCCATAAATTCCTCCTTCAAAGGGTATGGGTACCAGTACCTGAAAAGGGTGTGGGTGCCCTGAGAAATATTGCATATTTTTTAGCAGCCTATTTTTAAACCTAGTGTTAACAATGAAAACAGTGTAAGCCTTGTACTATGACCTTCGACATATTTTCATAAACTTAAACCATTAATTGCTGTCAGGGATGATTACAATTACCTTGTATATAAATTAAGTAAATTTTGAAATGAACATTTAAATTTAAAAGTCATTCCATTTGTAAAGTTGTCAAAATACAGTTTTGGGTAGTGAAATGAAGTATTAAAATGATAAGTAAACAAGGAAGATCACAGAGATATAGTGCACTGTTGGAAAATGTATATATCCATATAATCTGCCAAGAGAGAAGAAACAGAGGGTAAATTAGTTTGTTTTATGAATTCTTTGTGACTAAATGTTCAATAAATACATAAGAAAAAGTGTCACAGATAGGTCATGAATGGCATTTTAGGTCAGAGGTGCAAGTCTTTCAATTACCTTTTGCAAAATTACCTTTCTCATTTAAAAATTCACATGATGATAGAAAAATATTGTCTTTATTGACATACATCAGTGTAACATACCTGGTACAGGAAGTGAGACAATATGAAGAATAGGTTTTTTTAGCGAATAAAGACAATAGATTACATTATTGCCATATTCTAATGACAGTTTTGAATTTTTACCATGTACAGGATCTATTAATGATTTTAGATAGTTTAGGCAGTTACACATTCATTTATATAGGAAAAGGTTTTGCTCAATCAAAATTTGTTGAAGGATTAACGAAACAGAAAAATTTACACTTATTTGACGTTTGAAAAAATAATTATATTTTGCTCAGATGTAAATAGGTATGTAACGATACACTCGCGTTATAATATGATATGTATCATGATACAACTTCACATATATATCACAATAAGTTTATGCATAGCAATGCTACACAAATACAATTCAGTTATGACCTTGTGAGAGAAATGGATTCGTGATGGCAAGTCATATTTTGGATCCAATCATTTTATCAATGGTTTAAATTGGCTTAATGGAACTAATGAATAAGGACGCATATCCATTGCCAAAAATGTACCAATACTCCTGGTTATAGCTTGTGCTCTGGAAAAGTTGTGAGGCAATGTCTCTTGGAGATGAAGCAGGTCGATTAAGGTTGATTCTTTAGTTTTATTAACTTTATTGTGATCATTCAGAAATGTTGATTTCTGGTTGATACTGCTTTATGTGGTGAGCCCTCTTTGACGTATTGCCCGCTTTGCAAGAAGCATAGTCATAATAGTGTTAACATGTTGATTTTTCTTTCCTTGCATTGATTCTTCATTGTCTTTGATCGTAAAATGATTGCCAAAATGGCCCCATGTTTTTTTACCAAAAGTTAGATAGGGCATTTACCAACACAGCCATTGCCATTATTGTAGTCAAAACAAAAACTAAAATTTATAAAGAAAAAGGTTGAGTCGATTTTAAATGGAAAATGGAATTATGAAAATCAAGATACAAATATTGGCTGTATCATAAACCGAACCATTAATTTTTTTCCGCAGTATACCAGACCACGGCATATCGTTACACTCTTAGATGTTTACCTGGATAGGACACTTATGTAGGAAATGTTTCATACTTCAATTTCATTTTTACAAAATTTATAATATATTTCTGCTCTAGGTATAATTGCATGCACATACCTACCAGTACTTTGTGGAAATTGACTTGTAGTTTCATTAGAATCAGAAAATGTTGCGAAAAAAGAAGAACTTGGAATGTTATGTTGTTTGCATATTCCGAAGTGTGTGCCCTAGGTTCACTTCTTTTTCGAACCTCTAGATGGTCACCAGCTGCTAACATACAAGGATTTAATCATATCTAAGTGGATGTTCATTAATGTAGGTATTCAACATTGAAATGAAACACTGTACAGAAATTTGATGTCTATATTGTATGATTTCTTTTTCAGATATGTAATTAATACGAAATCTTACTGCTTTGACAAGTATGAGAAAAGGCTGAATCCAAAAAGAACTTACTCTGTAAGTCTGTGCTTGTAGTTACTGTAACAACCACCTTATCCTGCAGTAGTGTTCAGTACTTTTTCTATATTCAATTTGTCTTCCTGTTTTTGTATGGAATTTTCAAAATATGTAATACAGTCAAACTTCGATATCTCGAACACTAATATCTCGAATACCCGGGATATCTCGAAGTCAAACGTCGGTCCCGAAAAAAATCCTTCATATTATGATTAAATTCACCCCGGATGTGTCGAACACTGATATGTTGAATACCATGCTTATCATTTTCAAGTCCCGACGTTCTTATTTACCTGGTTTATCTCGAAGTTGGCTTCTTACTGACAATATTCCCCGCGGCGTTTACCCTAAATTACAGGTCGACCGTGTGGTGTGATCAATTGACTGTGTCGGTGTACATAACCGCAGTAATTATGTAATCGATCGCGTCCATGCGTACCCTGTTATTTATACCAAAAAATGATGATAGCTTATTAAACTCGACATAAAATTAGAAAATTAACATTAACTGTAATTAGTGCTTTTTCATACTTGCATTGAAAAAAATTTCTTTACACTGTTCATTAATTATTACTATTTCCAATCCGTGTGTATGTCTAAGTATTTTTATGCAATGTAATAGTAATTAAATCAAATTATGACATGTGTCCTTATCTTGTCTTACGTGTTAGCCCGTCCTCGGTTTTAGGTATAGTATAAGACAGTTATATCCAGTATTAGATTTAAATTACGATGTTACTGAAAAGGAAACATGACGTTTTCAGTTTTGGAGTATATTCTCTATAAATTCATGAAATATAAAAGGTATGATAAGATTTAGATTAATTATTTAGGAACAATACAATATGCACATCTTCATGCGTATTTATTGATAAATACATGTATATCTCATACATCTACTATAATAATCACAAATGTCAAATGAATCGGCGTACATTAACAACTGCAAGATTTGTGATCTTAAACTCAAAATTTGGATATCTCGAACATGGATATCTCTAAGTATTTTCCACGGTCCCGCCGACTTCGAGATAACGAGGTTTGACTGTACATGCATCACCTCTGGATAGGTAGGTTTCATTCTTTGTTGTTCTACTTAAATAAAAGGATATACATAGTTTTGAAAATTTTGTGTATCTATTTTTCCCATGTGTATCCCCAGGGTCAGAGTTCTTACAATGAAATGAAATTATTAAGAATTTGGTTTTAAAATGATCTGGGACACAAAATGCTTCAACATGAATAACGTGTAACACAATGCTTCATTGCTCATCTCAAAATGTATTAATTTAAGCAATGCATTGGGCAGATGTAACTGCCATATACATAAAAGTGAAACAGTTCTTAGGTGTCATTTATCATCAGTCAAACTGTTCAATAGAAATAAATGTTTGAGAAAACATAGGAGCTAAAAAAAATTGTGACTGTTTAGTGTACCTTTGCATAGGTTTGTTTTGTTTTTGATTAGCCTCATGAAGTACCAGAACAATATAAAAGTCGTAGAGAGGGAACTGGAAACTCTGACTTTAGCAAGAAAAGGAAGGTGTTAAAATCACATCAGAATTCAAAATCCCAGAATGCTGTGGAGGATAAGGAATTAACATTTAAGTTACAGGAGAAAAAGGTTAGGAAAACACTTCTCTTAGAATATTGAAACTGTATTAGCATAAAGACTATGAATGTTAATAATTTAAATTTTGTATAAGCAAAAGTGTAAAGGTAGGACATACAATACAGACATGGTCTTTGTTGTGTCAGGTACCAGTAATAATGTTGCAAACCATCTCAATGACAAAACATAAGGAAATGATTAAGTCTTTTTTTGTTAAGATAATCACTGAGCTTGTTGCAGTTGATTAATCTGCTCAACATTACCACAATTTTATCAAAATCAAAGTCTAACTCAAAATTACAATGCACAGTATCAATTATTGATCTTTGAAATAAATGACACCCAATTTGTAATTAAAATGAACAAGGAGTACTTGAGCAGTGGAAGGTTTTAATCAACAGTAATAATCAAGAGATACAGAGATATTTTTACGTCACCTAAGCCAAAGATTCCCATGAGTTACTGTCATAGTGTGTCGTTAGTCTGGCATAAGCTTTCCACATTTACGACTTCTCCAAAACCACTAAAGATATTTTGATGAACCTTGGTATGGATGAGTACTAAAGCTCCCCAGGTTAAATTTCGTGCAAAGTAAGATTTTATTACCCTAACCCCTACTTTGTCCCCAAATCATTGTAAAAATAGTGAGAGGGCAGCTCTTACAGAGATGAGTTATATGTGGGTTTCACAGTTTTACACTGCACTTTTTCTACAATATCAGATGTTTCTTTGAACATACATATTTTTTATATAACCTTGCTAAATTTAAAAATAAACAAAATGAAAGTACACTTCCCTCTTATTATGGCACAAAATTAATGCAAACAAATTTTGTGATTTGGAAAGTTATAATAAATCAGAAATATGTAAAAGACCCATAGTTTTACATCATTTTGTTACTACAATGTACTATACTATATATGCTATTTTTTACGAAGACATATCAACACAAGCACACCGGTGTTCTGTCTTTCGGATGAGACAGTAAAAACCGAGGTCCTGTGTCACGGTAGGCGTGGCACGTAAAAGATCCCTCACTGCTTCGGATGGGTCCGTTGCAAAGGTCTAAATTTGTATGCAAATGCATCAGGCAGATGCCGTCACCATATACGTGAAATAATCGTGGAGTGACGTAAAACAATAATCAAACAAAACAAAACAAAAAACATCAACACAGTTTTATTTCCCCCACTCCTCCTGACAGAACATAGGAGGTCATCCAAGGATCAAGAACCCTTAAACAAGTCTGCTGTTGATGACCTTTTGACCTTGACAAAAACCTTCATGGGGGCACATAGGAATCACCTTGTCTGTCTGTCCAGAAAACTTTAACCTTGTCCATAACTCTTGAACCAGAAGAGATGGAGCCTCAATACTACACATGTGTATTTCTTGTGGTAAAACCTGAATGTCATTACCAAAATTTTCGATCTTGCGACCTTTATGTTTGACCTACTTTTGAAAAACTCTAACCTTAACCATAACTATTGAACCTAAAGAGACGGGGCTTTCATACTACACATGTGTATTCTTTATGGCAAGACCTACCAGACGGTACCAAAATTTTTGACCCATGACATTGACATTGAATGTTCACCTACTTTTGCCAAAATAACTTTAAATTTAGCCATAACTTTTGACCCAAAAGAGATGGGGCCTTCATGTTACACATGTGTATTCCTTGCAGCAAGATCTGTCAGTCAGTACCAAAATTTTTGACCTCATGACCTTTACATTGGTCTTGTCCTAGTTCATATTTTGTTACCTTGCAATTATTTGTCCCATTAGGACAATTCTAGTTTATTTTGGTAATTTTTTTGCATTTTCAGGTGTTTTCTTTGATTTACTTAATGTTTAAGTGCTTTAGAATGATGGTTCAATTGTGAAGTAGAGTTTCTGAAAAGTTAAGAGCATTTTTTTTTTAAAAGTTTCTTATGTGTTCCCATGAGCGATAGGCCAAGTTTAGCCTTTACTAACACTTACAGTTGACAAATCACCACAGCAGTGGGGGAATAACAAAAAGCAAATTTAGCATTACATGTATTATTATTATTTTTTTTTTTTTGTTGTAATAATTATACGAATTAATTTAGTTGATAATGTAGTATAAAAGACAATTTTTAAAGATACTACACCTGATTACATATTATATCAGCTACATGGAAGTATTACAATCTTACTTCTCACAATGAAATGACACATTTGCCTAAAGCAGTTCTCACTTCTGAAGAATAGATATGCTGTTCATAGCTATGTAACTTCGTCTTACTTTTATTTTTAAGGAAAAACTCAGATGACTGTAACTTGACTTTATTTGAGTTGTTTTTATGCCTTTGCCATGTATGGAGTGGGCATATAGTATTGTAAATTGCTGTCATTCTGTCCTTCCATCATGATACAGTTTGTCTTCACAAATCCTCATAAACAGTTGAGAGCAAGGAGTGTAATGAGGGTTGGAGTAAACAAATAGCCTTTTTAAAACATATACTTGAGACACTTTGCTGCCACTGGGAGCATTTATGACACAATGGCACATTAAGTTTGTTTATGAAACTGCAAATGCTCATACCGGTACTTGACGAATTGTTTCAGCTTATGAAAATGTGTAAGTATACACATGTACAAGTTTTGAGTTTACAGTACTGGGTATTCAACAGCTGTACAGATAACCGACTTTTGGATGTAGTTACTCTGATAATTTCATTATATTGAGAGTTAAGTGGGAATTAAGGATTATCATACTCTGAGCACCATTCTTTCTATTAAATGTTGTATATTAATGTCTTTCAGAAAAAAGAGAAGAGAATCAAATTAGACAAGATAATGACCAAATTACTGTCTGGTATCCCACCAAAACAAAGACTTGATGTATCCTATTTATTAGAGCACAAACGACAACAGAAAAAGGCCCATGTATTAGACATGTAGCAGTAGAGAAATGGCTTATTGTACTACTGACAAAAGAAAGAGCTCAACATCAGCAATAGATGAGTTTTCAAATCTGACAATGCATTATAATTTATGATTACCAAATATTCAACACTTATTGGGATGTTTCATCATGGCCCTTCAAAACTCAGTTGAATTGTGACCTCACTATGAAATTATGACAGTTGAATAGCAATTTTTAAATGAAATATAGTACAAAGAACAGAAAAGATCTCCAGTGTCTTGGTACCTTGTAATAAATGTGCAGGTGTGCTGATAAAGTGTGTTGAAACACGCGCATAATTATGTTTATAAATTGATCATGAATCTTGCAAAAGGCAGCAAATTTATATAGAAATGTAGACGGAAAATGGGGAGATCTAATTTCACTTTTATGAAAATAATTTTTAGAACATGTAATGGTAATACTTGTAAAAATTAGGTCAAAGTTAATTGTATTAAACATTACATAGTTGCCTCACAGAAAAGAAAGTTGATGATATCAGGAGAATGTTTTCAAGTATTCCACTGCTGATAAATGGATGTTTGAAGTATCTTGAAGCTTCAGGTGTATTATTCATGTTAGCAACCTACCTTTAAGATTGATATTCTCTGTCCTGAGAAACAGTGATAATATAATAGATAAAATAGTATCTTTAATGATATATTTCATTTTCATTTCATGATTTGAACCAAGGAAATGCTTGAGGCAGCTACTTCAGAAAGGTGTCTAAGTTACCAGTACATGTACTTATTTATCTCATTTTCCTGACCTTTCCAAATGTTTACTATATATGTGATGACTGTTGTGACAAATGACAATGTGCAATATTTTTACCCATTGATACACTCTAGTTGTATACAATGTTTGTTGTGTTTATGCCTATATGTAGTAAATCATGTAGAAGAAAGTAGGTTTTTTCATGAAATAATCATATACATGTTAGAATGTTACAGTGTTATTTAACAAAACAAATACAGAATTAAACAAAATAAAGTATATTGAAGTAGTAGGTGAAGTAATTTCAGTTATATATCAACAAGTTACTTCAACTTGACATATTTGATACAAAACACTAATTATTCTACCGTAGCTTTATTTGTGACATTTTCGGGGAAGGGAGGGGTGTTTCTTTTTTGTTTTGGGTTTTTTTTTTGTTTTGTTTTTCATACATTTGTAATTATTTTAATTATTTTGCTTAATGTTAATACATCACCTGTTTTGTGAAAAAAAAATCATTTGTTTGGAGAAAATGAACAAAGGTTTAATATTGATTTATGTCACAAAAAGTGAAAGATTTTAATTAAGCTTATTTGCCCTTGAATAAATCAGTTTAAATTTATTAATGTATACCTTTTTCAAAAGATGAATGTATTTCTTAGAAACATCACATTTCTAACCCTGTTTATGTTAATATTTTAGATTATGATTATTTTTATAGTCTTAATAATTTTTGTATGGTTGTTTAGTTTTGACTCATAAATGGCTTGGTAAATTGTAAATTTAAATTGAACAATTGAATTAGTCTGTACATTAATTGTACTGATGGGATTCCTAATTTGTTTGACTAGTCATTTCTAGGGGAAGTGATAGTGCCATAAAGCCTTCAAGGTGCTTTCTTTACTGATTAATTCAGAACTTTTTCATTCATGTAATATTTTTGTTGGTGCTGACAAATTGATGATAATTTTATTTCCTGTACCATAATGCTAGAATACTCGAAATTTCAGAAGATTGTACATCTACAAATGAAACTATTCTTTATAAAAGATCAAATTTAAATTTCTGTGTAGGTGAAACGAAGATAGATTGAGTTGAAAAGAAGTATTAAATTTACTATTCCTTATGTATCCAAGTTCTTGGTTTGTGGTGGGATCATGTATAAAATGATAATTAAGTCCTTGTTATTGTTGTCTGTTAGATACCCCTATGCAAGCTGACTACGCTAGAGTATATTAACGTTCCAGTAGCTGGTTTACTACACAAGTTAATGTTTGTATATAACTCATAATATCTGTATATAGGGCAGCTAGCTGTAGATTTTATGCATGGAGTTCACTTTGGCTCCTTTAACATTATTTCATTCATTTCCCATTTGCTCACAAGTGGCAGTGTATTGTGTAAATAAATTGAGATCTGCTTTGTACAGAAGAAATACAAATTCCATATCAGAAATCTGCTTGAACATTATTTAATGTTAGCAATATGTACATAAATGTTACACAAGGGTACAAAATGGCTTTGAATCCAAGAATCTAATTCTTCAGAAACCATCTTTTATGTGTTTTTCTTATGGAGTATGAAATACTCAGCTGGGCTCTGTATGTTTATCCAGCTTCTGTAAATTGGTATTGTATAATAGCCGCATGTGAATTGTACATAATCAGTTATAATCTCGCTCTTATGAACCCTAGGAAATCCTAACATTTTTGTGTATGTGAATTTTCCATATGTCACATGTTTAAGGTATTCACTTAACATTTGTTTGACATTTTATTGTGTGTAGAAACAATCAGGTTGTTTTATTCATTTTTATTACATATTTATTAAAGCTGCTTCTTTTTATGCCTCATTTTATGTCTGACTGGTTGCATTTACTACTTTGTGCTGTTTTATATACATGTCCATGTCTTGCAGAGCAATTCAAAGTTTACTCATATTGACTCCAATTCTTTCAGCTTCTGATAAATCGCATATCAATACCCTTTGTACAACAGTTGATTGGCTTTCATTATAAATAGATCATACTGTTATGATCAAATTAATATTGAACATTTTTGTTTCAATGTCCCAAATCTTTTTTTGGCATCCACATGCTTTGCATGAACTATTATGACTGCAGATATTTGCTATGGAATCATTATAAACTGTCGGTATCCTGATGATGAATATGATTAGGTTTTATGAATGAAAATAAAGTGCATCAAATATCATTTTATGTAACTTTTTTCAAACAGTACGTCTACATTGCTTAAAACATTTTGAGATTCTTCATATTCCACATCTCATCTATAAATCTTACAGGATGTTAGTGAAATATCAAGATCATCCAGCAAAGGAAGTTTATTACTGAAGTTTGACATTGATCCCAATAATGTGGATCATGAATTAATGGATGCTTTCATATACTATTCATGCTGGTTATCTGTCTGTGACAGTTTAGTGTATTCCAGTTTAAGTTCTACATGATGATCATAACATAGTCTTAACTCTTTCATGTTCAGTGTATGTTTTCAAATGTTAAAGGCATTGTTAAATCTGTTCCCAGAGTACATGAAACTCTGTCGATGACATTGATTGATTGATTAAAATTTGTGTTATGTCACTCCACGATTATTTCACTAATATGGTGATGGCATCTGCCTGATGCATTGCATACAGATTTAGACTTTTGCAACAGACCCACCCTAAGCAGTGAGGGACCTTTTAACTGCTACGTGTACTGTGACACAGGGCCTCGATTTTCACTGTCTCATCGGAAAGACCGAACACCGGTGCGCCACAGGGCGGGAGTCGAACCCGGGACCTCTCTATCATGAGCCGAGCACCTTATCCACTAGGCCACAACAGCTTCTGCCGACGACATGTCTTGGGGCATATAACAGCCTGTGGTGGTAGTTCTAGGTAGGGACTGCATTTTACAGTTGAGCAATCTGGAGTAAAACGGTATTGCAGTTTGTGAGCGCTTTGCATTTCGTAGGTCACATTTCAAACTTCTTTAGATAATTATGCTAGATTTATGTCAAACGACCGTATCCAAACAACGATACTCGTGTGGATATCCTTTGTGGCCAGTATTGAGGATGCTCGGTAAAGATCCAAGTGTTGAAGCTAGTACTGCTGTGTAAATGAAAAAAAAAACCCCCAGGAACCGTAAGTGTCATACAACAAATCAGTTTTACAGGAGGTGTGCTACATTGTTACTTTTGTGGAAAAAAATATGACTGAATTAACTAGTAATGAGCAGAAGACTACGTAATAGCCCGTCACTTAATTCTGGGCAGCAAATTTCTTCGTAGTTTTTGTTGAATAATGTCGCACAAAACTTGCATCCCACAGAAAAAGGGCCAGGAAACTAACCCGAGTAGTTTTCGGGAACAATACATGTAAGTTGAAGTTAAGAAGTCCGGAAAACTTCGACCTACTTTCAACCCAACAGTAGGTCACGGTACACCAATCCAGCTAACGTGAACTGAAGGCTGCCTTTTAGGAAGCAAGTTGTGACTAAATTTCATGTCATCTGTATCCATTATGGGAAAAGGCCGGAATCGATTGGATCTACTTTATATCATATAAAGGTGACGGTGCACCAATCTGGCCAAGATGTTAAATCCAACATTTTTCGAGAGAAATATTATTTTAAGTCGGCGTACATCAATCATTGTTTATGTTATTGATTGATTATTGTTTTGCGTCTCTCCACGATTATTTCATGTATTTGGTTATGGCGTCTGTTTGATGCATGACAGCAATTTTTACCTTTGCACAGGACCAACCCGAAGCAGTGAGGGATCTTTTACGTGCCACACCTACTGTGACAAGGGACCTCGGTTTTTAAGATACTCCTTATCAAGGAGTTATATTACTCTTATCGTGTTCATCTTACTCTTATCGTGTTCAAAGGTCAAATTTTCGTCCACCAAACAACGATCTTTGAAGAAATAATAAGATGTCTCTGTCAGCGTTTGTCTATTTTAGCGAGAACATCTGTAATGATTTATTCGATTCAGCGTAAGAGTCTTTCTTAAAGAGAAGTTTTGACCAGAATCGTGTGAATTCTTTTTATAAAAAATCCCCTCCCCCGCCAAGGTGAAAGCGACGGTGTATGAATTTTGTTCATCGGTCTATTCGCATGATGAACATTCGTGGTGACCAACATTCGTACGTGCACTTTTTTATTTCCTCGTCTCTTCTCTTTTCTCTTAAGTTTCACACTTTGAAAATGAATTGTTTTTTGTAGCACATTTTATATAATAATAAATATAAAACATTTCAAACTACAATTGTATAACGATGTGTTTTATGAACTGATTTTTATTCGTACTTTCTTTTACCCGAACAATGGTCAAATCGAGTTGTCTTTGGACATGGAATGGACTTCTTTACAGTTTTCTTTGTAGTCCGAGATTCTCTGTCCTTCTCCCACTTTTGATGTCGACGTTTTATTTTCATTCAGTATTAGTAACTCACTTCAATCAACTTCATACAAAATGAGGTTGAGGTGTCCTTAGTGTGATATATATAGATCTCTACTCGCAACAAGATGCGAGTAGGAGTATCTTTCAGGACCTCAGGTTCTTTAATTTACTATCTTGTCCGAAAGAGAACAACTATGTGCCCACGGCGGGAATCGAACCCAGGACCTTTCGGTTACAAGCCGAGAACCTCATCCACTGAGCTACACCGGCTTTTGTTTATAAGATCAAGGTACATATATTATTACACATAATAAAAGAAGAAGAATACATAACATTTTTATAAGTTCTTTCCTTATCCATTTCAGCGCATGGATGTCGGTAAATCACTTCCTTGGTCATTAGACACTGACTCGTTCTGATCCGATATGCATTTTTGCGTTTTGCTAACTGTATTTTGCATCTTGCAATTTTCGAACATTAATTGCAAAAACTTCATTTTTCTTTGTCGATAATGTTATATGATTGTATCATCTTTATATGTGTTATTTCATGTCAGTTGGACTTTGTCTTGCCAATGAAAAGCAAGAAAGAGCCTGCAAGACGTACTTGACTTTCGTATTATAGAAGAGAAAACAGATGACATCTGACCAGGATGTATGACACAAATCACCAGGGACATTCACATAAAACATAATTGTAAAATGACCACAGAAAACATTACAAAAATATTCGATTGTACTGCAGTTACGATACCGACTTGGGGCGGTCAATTAAAGTGACAAACATCACTCAGTTGGTGTGGTTAACCAGTTTACGGGTGCCCACCTCCCCACTGCTCGCAAAAGTATCACAATTTAAGGACACATTTAAAAATGTATAAATAATCCTCCATATAGAGAACAAGGATCTACAGGTTTCTCATGACGTGGGGCCAAAAAAAAATTTCACACGAAACGTATGAAGAAGAATATACTAGTATCAAAAATATGTAAGGCGACATCAACATGAGTAAACCGTGCTCTGTCCGTCGGTCAGCGAGCTCAGATCTTTGATCGGTAGGAGTCCCGACTAACAGTCAGAGGGGATGAGGCTCGGACCTTGTCTCCTCTCAAATGGTTTGGACAAGGCCCATCACAGAGTCCCCACCGCCCTGTTAGTGAGCGTGCAACGCACAAAAAAAATCTGTATAGGGTTATAGAGGGACCAAATACAAGATCTGTAATTTGAGTGATGATCTCAAGATCATACTTTGACCCTCTCTAGTTTGTACACTAGACCACCGTAGAAATTGAGATGGGAAATTCCGCTGGACAAGTATTGTTGGAAAGCCTGTTTCCGAATTGAGATAAAATGTCTGAATAAGATTTGTAATATTTACCAAAAGTTTTTCGAAGTTTATGATATTTATAATTCAGAGTTAGAAGTTTAAAAGTAATCGGAGATTTTTTTTTGCGTGAAAATCCAAAACGCTAGTGCAGGCTCTCATGCTTTACCCAGAGTTATCGCTTCTTACTCTCGCTGTAGTGGCTTTAGCGCACGTAACTCTGGGTAGAGAATTGGCAAACTCTAACAAATAGGCCTAGAACTATTTGTATCTGAAAGCCGTCGATCTTTAAGCGACATGCTTTTGTTCGAATTGCATTTTGCATCTTGCGACAGTTAATTGCAAAAACTTCACATTTAGAGACTCCCAGCATTGTTGTTCAGCGGCGGATTCAGGATTTCCGAAAAAGGGGGCCCACATGTGTATAAGCCAAAGTACTCCGCCATCTTTTGGTGCCAAATCTGGATTTTTAACAGTAAATATGTGACTAAAAGGTAGCCCTCTACATCCGCCACTGGTGTTGTATGATGTATCTCGGGGTTTTTTTAAGAAAAAAAAAAACCAAGCAAAATACATGTATAAGCAAACCGCAGGAAACTAAACACAAGAAGCAAAACAGAGAAAAGAGATCGAAATCGCGATGATTCGTTTCAGTCCTACCAGACGCACATACAGCGCCATAACACTATATACATCCCGTCTTTCGACATTGAAATGAACATTACTGTTGTTTCAACTTCATACAGAACAATGTTACTTAAGTAAAATATACATGTATGTCATATTCCTCTAAATCACAACACATTGAAACAAAACTAAGAAAATGACGTCGCTGACGTCTCATAAAGTCCAATTCAAATGTTATCACAGAACTTTGAACATCGTTCGTACTTTTCTTATTCCTCTTGTATTCTGTTGTCAGTGTACTTGCAGAACGTGGATTTGGTCTTCCATCTGGCGTGTTCATACCACCCATCTTCAATTGCCACAGGTTTGTTAAACTTATTGATAGAAGAGTCTGAGGAGGCGTCTAGATACATGTCATTAATAAGCACGGACGGCTGCTTATATTTATTTAACTTCCACCTATGATGTATCGATGCATCTGTCTCATTATCCAGTAAGGCTTTACTTTTCTGATACGACATTAATGCTTGGTTTCCAGAAGAAACTTCTAGTTTTGTCTGATAAAATAGAATGTTACATTCGGTAAATTTCCTGAACGTTAGTTGAAATTATAAATGTTCTAAATGGACTATACATCCTCCTCTGTCAGCAGCAAAGTGATACAGAATTTAATAAATTTAGTCAACGGATTGAGGTGACCTTGACGACATAATCTTGGGTCAATGTCTAAGAATGACACACCATATTATGACATCCTGTGAGATACAGTGATTCTATGTGAAAAAAAGCATCGCGTTGTAGTTCTGGGATGTCTTTATAGAACAAAGTCCTGTGACCTTGGCCAGAGACATATACTATGTACAGCCAGACATTTTATCTATTGTTAAAGTGCGTCTCATGGATATTTATAAACAGACCATAATTGCTGATATAAACTCTTCTTCAAAATGTTTTTGTATAGACGTATTGTTGATAATGTATCATTGAAAGAATACCTCGAAAAGCCTGTTTTAAATCAGTAGGAAAAGGCTATTACAAAAATAAGACTGTCATCACATTGTTTACATGTAGAGTCTGCTAGGTATAAAAATGTACCCATTGAGAGACGTACTTGTTTTATTTGTAAGTCTGATGTGAAAGACGAGTTCCACTTTATGCTTAAATGTCCCGCAAATAGTAATTTGAGGAAAACTTTTCTGAAACCTTATTATCATAAACGACTCTCTGTCTTTAAACTTGTTCAATTATTATGTTCTTCTAACACAACTGAATTATGCAAACCTGGAAAATATATCAAGAAAGCTTTTGATTTAAGAAATACTTTATTATGAATATAATTGTGATTAATTTATCATGACACTTACTGACTTAACCTTGTTATATTATTTATGTTGATTTTATATGTATATCTATATGCTGTATTTGCATTCGATGAATAAATTGTATATGTATATAAAGTATCTATGTCTGCCTTGGACTTTCAATTCCAAAACAATATCGGTTCTCCTTTGGTCATGAGCATTTATATGTGATGTAACGTGACTGTTTAAATGACATCTAAGCTGTTTTGAAGGAACAAAGTTATCTTACCTTGACCATTTGACCACCGAAATAACAGTGGTCCGGTCCTCCTTTTGTCATTAGCACGCTGATATGTAATGAAAATTATTCTAGTTACAGTTCGGATAACAGACAGTCCTGTCACCTTGACCTTTTCATCCCAAAACAATAGGAAGAATCCATTTGTTTTGTATATCTTATACGAAATATAATGTCTCTAATCTAGGTCCTCTAGGACGAAAATCTATCGAAATACAGCACAGAAGCGCATCGTCTATGAAAGAACTGAAAAACTGACACCGTGAAACTAGTATACTAGTTAAGATTAATGAGAGTTGGGCATGTCACAGTTTTCAGTGGTGGATCCAGGATTTCCGAAAAGGGGGTGGGGGCACATGTGTATCTGGATACACATCTGGAATTTTACTAGTAAATTTGTGGCCACGCCCCCCCCTCTAAATCCGACACCGGTTTTGACTTTAGTTTAATAAGACAAATTTTTACTTTGTATACTTATAAAAATTAAGCAGAACGATTGGGAGTCATTTTGTACCCTTAAACTACTTTTAGCATATTTCTCTGAATGTACCTAGGATTTTTAATTAAGGGTTACCTTTGATAAGAAAGAGGCATTTGTCGAGTCGTTCTGTGTAATTCTGAAAGAAGAAAAGACTACAAAGTACAACTTAATTTTGGATGAGTTTGAAATTGAATGCAAGGAAGGATGTTTCACAAAGCTTTGAAAATGAACAGAACCCTTATACCTCTGTTTACATTGCTGTCTATGGAATTCAAATTTATCATATACAGATTTTTTGTTCTTCTGAGCCATGATACTTTCGGGAAACGACGCCTTCCTCTTCTTTTTCCTGCAATATACCCAATTCTAATATACTGCACTGATGAATCTGCATGTATTCTTATCCGTTTTCTCCCTCGGTTTAGAATTTTCCACAGGTGATTCTAGAACTTTATAAGTAAATGACTCTGGATATTGTTATAAGCTACAAATTCGTTTTCCTTTGCCCTTTCTTCTACAAATCTGTATGATATTTTATAGTTTGTGGATTTCCTATTAACCCCCTTCCCCAAATTATGCCATGGACTTTTTATCTACTTGTACTTGTGTAATATATATATGCATCAACCATTAAAATCAACCCTTGAAAGTAAAATGCTTGACAATTCATGCATTTTTAGAGGAATGAATGGGCACCTGTTTATCAGCTGACTTGGATGTGGAAGCTGTGAGCTGTCAAATGCCGTTGTGAATTCTCGTGGTAATAAATCGTCTTTCCGGGGGCTTCTTTTAGCAGTGTGACTACATTTCTATAACACAGACATAAGGTTCTCAAAAGCAATGGTATTTACAACGGAATACGAATACTGGTATATTTATTCAAAACTGAACGACAATAGTCTCACCTATCTCTTTACTACTACTATTAGGCTACTACTACTACTACCACTACTACTGATGATGATGATGATGATGATGATGATGATGAAGAAAAATCATGATGATGATGATGATGATGATGATGATGATGATGAAACACACACACAAACGAACAATGATAATATGACATATACTCACAGCACCGATTCTATGTCTTATGTTATCTGGCAAAGGGTAGTCATCACTAAACAAGAAAAGTAATGCTAAATGCAATGTGATATGTATGTATCATAATAATGAAATCTAAAAATTAGCTGTTAAAAGAAGAGTTTCAATTTTTAATGTCCTTTTTTTCGCATTGTCGTTGTTAACTTTCTACATTTTCGGCTTCTTGTAAATAGCGGCATGAATTTGAATAAAATCTTGCATATATGATTCTTAGGGACAGGATCTGGAATTTTATTCAAATGATTCGTACTGTCCTTAAATAAAGGCAAACTATATTTATTGCTTTGGTTTGGGTTGGGAATCAAGAGAAAATGATACATAAAACTAAATACTACGACATACCTTAAATCAGAAAGGTTTTCAAACAAATCAAATGAAATACTGTCCTCGCATGATACTACATTTGCTGAAGGCGTTAATTTGGCATCCTGGTCCAATGTACGTCTACTTGCTTTTCCTGATACTCTGAAATTTACATAAAATTAATTGGAGGTTTAGAACTTTATACCTATGCAACAATTCAAAGGATCCACCCGAAGAAGCTTACCTGTTCTCGTTTTTACCTGTAGTCGCATCGAAACGACAGGACGCCGACAATTCACTGTCGGAACTTGTACCTTAAATTACCGATTGAGCTACGCGGAAGCCAGTAGGCATAGGTTTTGCACACTCGGAATAGATATTTCTAAATTTGTAAATTAATTTTATCCAGTCTTTATTACCTGGTTTTGATGGAATAGTGACAGTCGCAGCTCTATCATAAGAACGTCTGCTGATCAAAATTATGAAGACTAATTTTTTTTTCAGATATTTAAACACATACCTAATAATGATGAGAAAATTAGCTTGGACAGGATTTACGCTCTTTTTTATACTATGCTATATATAAACGGTTCAATTGGTCCTGTATCCCCCTTTTTAAATGAACTAGAATCACTTGCGTATGCCTGGATACGCGCCTGCTCGACCAGGAGAAATGTCACCTTTGGCGCACTCTGTTTTTAAAACTTTGCACTGAAAATAACAAATTTAAAACCGAATTATTGGATTGGCCCGTCAACTATTAAAACGACTCCGTTAATGAACAGGAATATTGCCTGAAATCTGTGTAATTTGGTAAAATATATCGTGGTGCCTTGTTTCGTAAACCATTTTGTTTTTATGTATAAAATATACTGTGTAAATGCAGAGGCATATATTCACATGCCAGTCTCAGTGAAGTGTTCGCATGCTTCATCAACAGAACTTAGGTCATTTACAATTTCATCCCAATGTACAGATAATGTGCATAAAAACAAAAACAGAACAGAAAACGGAATAATTATTTTTATAATTTTCAAAACTAAATCAGCTAAACAATAATACAGTATATAGATCTCCATGGACTTGCCGATAAATATACCAGGAATAAGCATCGAGATTTCTGAAAGTTCATGCGACGAGGGGAATTACTGAACAACAAACCACGGCTAAATAGTTGATATTTCTCTATTTTCAGTTACGTATTTAAATCAGTGTTCAAAAATGAATTGAGCAGAGCATTAAGAACCGTGGTTGTATAAAGACGTGGCGATCTTCTGTGGAGCATATAGGGAGAAAGTATCAAGTCATAATTATCAAAATAGACGACGATGTCAATGTAAACATGCCACTGCGGAATCACGGGGGTCTCAAGGACCTGTGGGCGGAATCGGTACGTTTACCGACACCTGCACCTACTGACTTGGTCAAGGCATATCTTCAAAAGGATTGCACTTTTTAAAATATATATTTGTATGTTTTGAAAGTTACATGAAGGTTCTTTATTATAGTCTGCAATTTTATTTATCTGTACTGTTAGAAGAAGGACTTAGTTTAAATCTTATTTATAAGTCCTCGGTTAGAATAAATCTAGCGTCAAGAACTTTTTAAACTAGTCGGAACTGGGCAATCTCAAAGGGGATGGGTGGGTGTTAATTTCCTACATAAAGGTATATACGGACGTGCGGCTGGAATGGGGTATACTTTTAAGGCCACCCAATATATTAATGGGTATCATTTTCCCTTCAAATACATATCAATCATGGGTATCTTTCAAATCACCAAATAAATGAATAGGTAAAACCAGTCTTTCCGAAAACTCACTAGCCCGACGCCCGAGGCTACCAAAAATTCCCTTGGGCTAGTAAAATTTGCTTTTGAAAAAGCCCGACTAGCTAGTAAAAATATCGATGTCTCAGTAAAAGAAATTTTTGAGAACAAAAGATAACGCATTGCTAGTAGGACTGAAACGATTCATTGCAATTTTAATTCGGCTCGATATTTTCTTTTGACTCGGTGTTTGATACAACTGTCTGAATTTTAGTTCGATTCAGTTGTTAGACTTTCGTTTTATAATCTCTAGTGTTAAATAATCTTCTATATCCCCATGCAGAACAGTTTTAGATAAGCGAATGTTTTTGATTTCTTAAACACTTCGTCAATGATGGCATATTATATCTTATTTGGAACATTTTGATTTGGTTTAAAACTCAGATTTTTTGCAGTTTAATTTATCTGAGGAAATTCTGAATAGAAAAAGAAAACGATCTCTCAAAGAAAAAGAGGAGTTAGGTGTAACGGTTTCAAAGTTCCCCCATGCTGAAAGTTCCCTTTGTCGCACATACGCATGCGTCAATATTAGAATCCCTCAAATTTATCACAATTATATCCTAACAGCCAGATCCAGTACAATTATAAGAATTAATCTTTATTCTTTCATATTTCACGTGGACCAAGGAACTTTCACCACGAGGAAACTTTCACCATGCATATAACACAGACTGAAAGTTTCCTACCGGCTCAGTTATGTGGCAGAAGTCACCATGGAGCTATACAATACATGAATATAAATAATATTATAGAACATTTAACACATTACAAAAATATTTGATTGTAGTGCAATTACAAAACGCAAATAGAACTTTAAAAATTGAAATCAAAACATATTATTGTAAACTCTCTCTACAGTATAGTCAGATAAATTATCTTTAATGTATCTATCTAATGACCAAGCAAGTGATTTACCAGAAATCTTGCACTCAGATAGGTAATGAAATTAAGAAGATTAAATGTGTTGTGGTTTACAAATTTCTATATCTTTTCGTGAATGCATATAATATATCTTTGTCTTATACAAAATGATGGATGTGCGCAGATTTAAAGAGTTACTCTACATATCCAAATGACGTTTTAATGAAATTACAGAATGAGTATGGATAAAGTTTGATCTGGCGGTCCCTTAATTAAAGTTTTTCTTTAAATTTAAGAAGTATTGGTCACATTTAATTTTATAATGCTCACATCCTGAGGGTAGTGTATCGTTTTAGTCTTGCAAATTGCAGATACTTCCTCGTGAATGACGTGCTTTTCAATACACAAAATTTAGTGCAATGACAAGTGTAATAATGATTATGACTAATAATTCGTGTACAACAATGAATTATAAAATTAAGATTTATCAAGATTAAAGACTTTTTGTCTGGGCTAGCAGAATTTTCCTCTGGCTAGTAAAAGTTTGGGCTGGACTAGCCCTACCGGCTAGTGGTGTAAACTATTTTTCGGAAAGACTGTAAAACGCAGTTTGACTTTGAGATTGCACGATAAGATATTTTTGCATATGAATGTGTATTCTTTTCTCTATGGTCAGTATATGAATGGATATGTTTTACACTTCGCTCAATATGTGAATGTGCAGGGTGCCAGCGACTCCAACCGCACGTCCGTACCCAAAATCATCGCAAGTTACCCCCTGGCCCTGTGGGGCAAGTACTACTGGAGAAACTGCAGTGCCTATATCAAACATATTCAAACGTTTCATATCACAGCCTAGGACTATGACTTTTCCATACTTTCCAAATGGTATGTTGTAATTCACATGTGTAAAGGAGTTTTTCCTTTGGCTTTGTGGCTCGAAACACGTCATCATGAAACTTTCGTCTGCAAATCTGTATACCTTGTTGAGAGCATTAAACGTTATCAATCCCGAATCTTTTTCCATGTCTCAAAATTTTGTGAAGTGGCATGTAAACATTTCTTTTTTTAAAAACTTGTGGAAACTTTTAATATTGTTCTAATTATTATTATTATTAATTGTAACCGAGTCCGACACTGTCTATAAATAAATCTTCTGTAAATATCGGGCTCGATGAAAATGACGTCATTTGATTTCCTTGGTTTGTTTACAACTTTCCAAAATGGCGAATTGAACTTGCTATCATTTGAAATATCTCCTTAGTAAGTCAATTTAAGTCATATAAAAATATCATTACTCTTAGTAACCATCCTATCCTGCATCTAATAATGTATTTTTGTCATCTACTGCAGAGTATCTTCGCAGTTATTAAAAGAAATAACATTAATTAGGATTAATGTCTCTTGTAACGAATGCAAGCCCTTTAGGATGAAATACAAATACATTTGAAGAGTTCATGAAAAGATGTCAGTTTTGTTGATATGTTCTACACCGCTCTCACTGACTAGCACTATTCAATCCATCCTAATTGTACAAAGTAACAGGACTATGTGTTCACCAATACGTGATCGAGTTTTAAGATACCAGTCCGGACTGACATTTTTCAAATTTTACGTGTTCCTTATAACAAAGCTAGGACATGTTTACGACAAATTCTGTGTCAAGTTAATGACACAATCTGTTCAGATGTGAATAAATCAACAAATAGTTATGTAATACATTAATATATTAAGGGATAACATGTTTGTTTCTTCGAATAGATTTATAAAATTAAAAAAACCAAAACCTAGCAGTTTCAAGAGTGTACATTTTTTTACCTCTTTTCTTATCACGTGTTGTCCATCATCCATCAATCCGTCTGTCTGTAAACTTTTAACATTTTTGACTCATTCTTTAAAATCTCTAGAAAGATTTTGATGAAACTTGGTATACATGAAGTCCTTTCATAGGTCCTCTACCTTTGTCAATTACAATGAAATCTGTTGACAGGTTGCACCACCATGGCTAAAAATAGGTCTCAGAGGTACCCCTCTTTGAAAATCTTGTTCAGAACCACAGTGTATTGATGATTAAACTAATGGCATTTGAGTGATCTAGATGGATTTATGTTTCAAGTTTCTTCATTTTGTTGAAATAGGATAAATAATTTTTGATGCTTTTTTTAACAGCTTTTTGGACATTTTCATTCAAAATAGCATGGTTTTCATCAATATTTTCTCTGTGGTTTACTTTAGATGCACTGAAATGCTTATTTTAACCAGATTATAGTAAAGGTCTGTAATGAATGTTTTTTCTTGAAAGAATTTTGACAATTCTAATTTTTGGATATTTTGTGTATTTCTAAAGATTGCAAAATAGGTAGAATGTGGATTATTTTTTCCCATTTTCATATTTTACTTCAAAACGACTCAATGGATTTTGATGAAACTTAATAGGAATAAAGTAATAAAGGTCCCTACAAGTGTAGTTGTTTTTCTAAGTTTTGGCCAGATTGCAAAAGAAAAGCGAAATGGTGATGTGCATCTGTCCATTCATCTGTCTGCAGTTTAGTTTAGCTGTTGCCTTTAGGTCATTATTGAAAAAGTATTTGACATACGATTTTCATATTTCATATATAGATAGATCATGATATATGTTTTCATATTTCATATACAAATAGATCATGATTAGATCTTTTAAACACTATATAGATTTTTTATATTGACCTTGACCTTTGACCTTGATAATTAAAAACATTGCTTTTATATATTGATATTGCTATTATAGGATCACTCATAGAAGTATTGACTTGTATTTTTAACCTTTTGACTTGGACCATGACCTTTGGCCTTGATAATTAAATAACATTGTTTATAGATAGGGCTATCATAGGATCACTCATAGGAATATTAACTTGCAATTTAATTTTTTAGATTGACCTTGAGTTTTGACCTTGTTTTGACAAAATTTATAAGTTGTAATAATTCTCTTATTTTACATGCGTATTTCTGGTGAAAAGATTTTTCAGATGGTACCAACATTTTTGATTTTGTGATCTTGACTATAACTTAAGTCCTTTGACAGACTTTTCCTTCTGAACAGTGGAGCATCAGTGTTTCACAAACCTTCTGTAGTTTCAGAATTTAATTCCTTTTGGTCAGAGCTTGGTCAGTTAAATTCTTGCACTCAAAAAGCGAACATTATTAGCCATCTTCTTTGTAATCAAATATCTTGATTTATGAAGATCTGCATTTGTACTACCTATTTAAGAAAATTATGTGTTGTATTGTGTCTGCTGACCTCCAGGTCTACTAGATTTTCCCTAGGCTCTAGATATAAGAACTTTCCATATTTTCATTAAACCACATCTTGTTTTTTGGGGGGGAAAAAAGCTGACTGTCAACATTTTTTTCTCACTTAATATGATCCATTAAATGATATCTTTCCATATGGCATGTTTGGCACAGGTAAAGTACCTATAAAGTTTGTCCTGTTTGTGGACATGGATTACTCTCTTTGTATAACAGTCATATGGGTGGTCATATCTGATGATCTTGTATACAATGTAAACTGAGCACTAATGAAATTGAAGACAATTTTAATCTGTAGGTTTTATGTCTTTTGGGGAAATTTGGCCCACTTGTTGGGAGATAAGGAGGGGATTCTAATTACAATCTGAAGATTTTTGTCTTTTTGCACACATACCAAGATAGGATATAGGATAATTACAGAAGCCTATTAACAGATTACAAACATTATTATGGTCAACTTCTGTTGTAAAGAGCATTCAGTATATCATAATAATCTGCCCTTTAGGATTTCAAATCAAAGTTCAAAAGTAGTACTCTTTAGTAATTCAGCTTCAGTGTGATACAGAAATTGATTTAATACTGAAATCAGAGATTGCTACATATTTTAGTACATGAAATTATCTCTCACAAAGGTGATTATCCCTAATCCATTAGATATTTCCAAGTTGTCAATGACAGTTTAAGATTCTTAAATATTACCATAAAAGCACATGACTGCAGACAAACAATGATGTTTCAATTATTGAATTTCTACCATTAAAAATGTAAATGCAAATTTGTCATTTAATTTTGGAGTAGACATCAATATTTTCTCTATTGATTGGTTACTTGTGAGACATTTATTTAAAGTAATTTAGAGAATTTGTTCAGATCATGTGCCCAGGGACATCAGCAATTCCACTTAAATTCAGTTTCATTATAATGGAAACAAAACTCAGTTATGGATTATTTATATTGTTAATCAGAGCTAAGGAAAGTCCATAGGTTAAATTACATTTCATCTGATTAAATATCATGTGATGGCATGATTTTAATTTATTTTATTAAGTGAAATGCATGTACTTTTTTTGTAGTACAACTATTCCTGCTGGTCAGGATACATTCAAGATTAAGCCATGGCAACAAAGGAAAAAGTAAAGAAAAAAGGTGTCAAAAAAGCTCAAGAAATTGTTTCCAAAGAAGGTATAGTTATGCATGTTCATTCTAACAATTTGAAACAGATTACAAGATATGTGTACCTGTATTTAATGTATGGATTCAATAAAATGTTCAGTGGTAGTGGTACAGTAGATTTTCCACAAATCACACTTTTCTTTATCCAGTTGTGAGTTAAGAAACTATGCACAGTGAGATTTTATCTGAAGGTCTGAATTTGAATTCCCTCCATGCTTTTGAGTGAAAGTTCCTCGTTTTTGCAGATCTTTTTTGAAACAAATTGTCTGAATTGTTCTTTATAAAGATAATTTTTTCAGTCTGAACTGTTGTTAAATACCAGTGTTTAATATTTGTTATACATGTACATGTATATAGTTTTTCTATCATGTATATACATTTGAAGTCCTTTATTTATATCCATTTTGTGAATTAGTTACTTGTGCAGTACAGTGTTGTTGATCAAAATTTTAGAAGGAATGCCAAGGTTTCATGTTTCTATTGTGTTTATTATTGATGAGACCATTTGAAACTGCTGTCATCCTAATGCCACTGTTGTCATCTTAATGCCACTGTTGGTAGAAACCTGTTTGCGTTGGATGGGTCTATTAAACAGGTTTAAATGTCTGTTTAGTGTACACAGCAGGAAGCAAAGTAACATTAAACTACAAACAATTACTGTATGGATGTGAAATTTTAGTCATGATGTAAATCTGAATTTAAGCATTTAGGATATAAAATAAAGAAATACATAATTTTCTTTAAATTGTTCTTCTGTGCAATCTAGCAAACATAATTAATTTAAAAATTTCTCCATTTATTTTAGATGAGAGACCATCAAGTGCTCACAGCCAGATCAGTGTAAAAGAGGCTCATGCAGTAGTAGATAACACTGAGAAGGTGAGTAGGTCATTCAGTAGTAGATAACACTGAGAAGGTGAGTAGATCATTCTGTAGTTGATAACACTGAGAAGGTGAGTAGGTCATTCAGTAGTAGATAACACTGAGAAGGTAAGTAGGTCATTCAGTGGTAGATAACACAGAGAAGGTAAGTAGGTCATTCAGTGGTAGATAACACTGAGAAGGTGAGTATGTCATTCAGTAGTAGATAACACTGAGAAGAAGAGTAGGTCATTCAGTAGTAAATAACACTGAGAAGATGAAGAGGTCATTCAGTAGTGGATAACACTGAGAAAATGAAGAGGTCATTCAGTAGTGGATAACACTGAGAAGGTGAGTAGGTCATTCAGTAGTAAATAACACTGAGAAGATGAGTAGGTCATTCATTAGTGGATAACACTGAGAAGATGAAGAGGTCATTCAGTAGTGGATAACACCGAGAAGGTGAGTAGGTCATTAAGTAGTAGATGACACTGAGAAGGTGAATAGGTCATTCAGTAGTAAATAATACTGAGAAGGTGAATAGGTCATTCAGTAGTAGATAACACTGAGAGGGTGAGTAGGTCATTCAGTAGTAGATAACACTGAGAAGGTGAGTAGGTCATTCATTGGTAGATAACACAGAGAAGATGAGAAGGGCATTCAGTAGTAGATAACACTGAGAAGGTGAGTAGGTTATTCAGTGGTAGATAGCACAGAGAAGATGAGAAGGTCATTCTGTAGTAGATAACACCGAGAATTTGAGTAGGTCATTCAGTGGTAGATAGCACAGAGAAGATGAGAAGGTCATTCAGTAGTAGATAATACCGAGAATTTGAGTAGGTCATTCAGTGGTAGATAACACAAATAAGATGAGAAGGTCATTCAATAGTAAAGAACATTGAGAAGGTGAGTAGGTCATTCAGTGGTAGATAGCACAGAGAAGATGAGAAGGTCATTCAGTAGTAGATAACACCGAGAAGGTGAGTAGGTCATTCAGTGGTAGATGACACAGAGAAGATAAGAAAGTTGTTCAGTAGTAGATAACACTGAGAAGGTGAGTATGTCATTCAATAGTAGGTAATACAGAGATGAGAAGGCCATTCAGTACTAGATAACGCTGAGAAGGTGAGTATGTCATTCAGTAGTAGATAACACTGAGAAGGTGAGTAGGTCATTCAGTAGTAGATAACACTGAGAAGGTGAGTATGTCATTCAGTACTAGATAACGCTGAGAAAGTGAGTATGTCATTCAGTAGTAGATAACACTGAGAAGGTGAGTATGTCATTCAGCAGTAGATAACACTTAGAAGGTGAGTAGGTCATTGAAGGAGGTTTATGTAGAAGTGAATTATGATGAGAAAATAAGTGGGTCAGGGAGAGAGGTTAATTCAGTAGTGGATATTACTGAGAAGGTAAGTGGGCCAGTAAATTAGGCTGATTCAGTATACCTTTTCACTGAGAATGTGAATGGACCAATGTAAAACAGGTCCATATTATAGTTGTCAAAGGATTTAGATTAGTACATTGCTAAATTCCATATTTTGGGTTGCACTTGTGTGAAAAATAGATGAAATACATGTATCAATCATCCAGTCAGCAGTACATTTTGGTTTGTTGATTGGTGTTTTACGTCGCTTTCAACAATTTCATTTATATTGCGACATGGAAGCAGGAGGTTACCAACCTCTTAAACATAGTGGCACAACCTTGGAATCGAACCCGAATCGTCGGCACTGCAAGCCAAGCACTTAATCACAACACCAAGCCTGCTCCATATTTTGCAAGTAGAACAGTGAAAAAGTAATTTAGTTACCAAACTGTTGATGTTAGTTATCTGGATTAAAATGTAATCGATTCAATTACTTAGTTTACTGATGATGAAAACAAACACGAAAAAGTAGTAGAGGATGTAGGAAGCAAAAGAGGTCAGTCACCAGAAAGAAAACATGTGAAGGATAAAGATCACCATTCTCCAACACCAGAAAAAAGGAGTATGAAGGAAAAACAGGATAAAAAGAAGAATAGAGAAAAAAGAAAGGAAAAAGCAAAATCTTTAGATGAAGAGAAGAATGCAGAGATGGCTACGGATAGACATAAGCGTTCACCATCTCCTTTCCGTAAAAATGTGGTGGAACCAGTGCCTGGGACTAACATGGGAAGTGCTGTTTCTCTAAAGTCTACAACATCAACTATTAGAGGTGATTTATTTACATATGTTAGAAGGCAGAGATATTGTTTTTTAATATAGTTTGTTTTTATAAAGGTAGTTTGAAATTGATTTAGTTTACTTGTATTTGTGCAGATATGCAATATTTGAAGATGGTTTAATGTAAGAGATCAGAAACATATCCCAGTTTCATTGAAATCATGATGCATATTACAAAGACTGCCCTCGTTCATTTGATTGATAAGCATCTTTTACATGTAATATTATGCAATTTCATTTTGCAGATCAAGCATTAATTACAATTGGTACCTTATAAAGATGAAATTATTGAAACAATTTTATTATCCTGTTGATCATTTTTTTTAACATTTACAGAGGCATGGACAGATAGAAGTGACACAGCATCACTGTTCAATGCAGGTCAGACAATTAAGATGGAAGTTTTGATAAATTTCATAAATACTTAATTGTTTTCTGGTCCTTAAAGAATTTGGTTCCCAAAATTTGAATTCTGAGCTTGAATTTTTGCACCAGCTTATATTTTGACTTTAAGTTGACTTCATACGCTTTTCATTGTTAATATCATCATGTAACAAAAAATATTATTTTGGAGAGAAAGAAAATTTTTATACATGTGTGCATCTTCTTCATTCTCTATCGGCTGTGTATTGTTTATGATACAGTATAATCTGTTTACCCTGAATTGCTATGGGACAAAATCTTGGGAATACATGCAAATGAAGTCTCTTTGTAGAAGTTGACAAGTAGTGTGTGATAAGTTTATGGTATTGGAATATTGGATTCTCTGAAATTTGTAGTTGACAGATTATACTGTGTTTTAATTTCTCATGGCTTTGAAAATTTCTTATATATTAACATCCATATAGATTTAATTATATTCTTGTTAGACTGTATCAAAATAATTAGAGTTCATATACATGTAATTTAATCTCATTTATCGCTTTTTATAATTAATATTATTAGCAAAGCATAAACTTTTATGTTTATGGTCTCTTTGATGAACAATCAAACTGAAATTGAATGTTCAAGTGCTAGCATTGTCTCTACTGTACATCTGCCTCAATTGCCTTAGAGGTACAAATAGGTCAAAATACATATTTACGAATAGTTAATGCACTGAAGGAAACTAAAAAACCTGGATATATCCTGAAAGATACTGTAAGATGAATATACAGAGAAATAAAATCACTGCAGCTGAAGATTTGAATTCAATCAGAAGAGCATATGGATATTTAATATTGATCAGATTGATCATTAAAGTACTTCAACATTGTAGTCTGTAATTTTTTGTACTATTAATATGTAGTTCTTAGGTTTGTGGCTTACTAGTATCTTTCTTATGGCTTTGGGTTATTTTAGAACTTGGAGGTGATATAGGTGTATATAATTAACTTGATAGCTTTACTAATCTGTAGCTCCAGCTTCCATGAACAGTAGTGTTATTAGTATCAGAGAAGCTTCCAGACAAAATCGTGTGTACAGTGCAAATGATGATGGTAAAGGTAAAAGAACCAGTCTGATCTTAACTTCATTAAACAGATACATTTCGTTATAAAACTGCATATTCCAATATAAAGAGAGCCAGTATACCTAAATTGCTTGGCTTAGTTTTGAGAGTAAAGATCCCTTACTATTCTGGATGAATCTACAGCATAGATCATTTTGTTTTTGAAATAAATTAGGCAGATAATGTCATCATGTATGAAATAATCTTGGCATGGTATAAACAATTAAAAGATATATTAGTATAGGGAACAAAATGTTTTTCATAAAGCATGATAATACTTACATAAATTTTACTGATAATTTAGCTACAGTTTATGCAAAGATAGCATGATTTTTGCAGATGGCACCAGTCAGAATGAAACAACTGAAGAAGATGAAATGGCCAAGAATGCATATATTCCATATCTGTATGCTCGAAACTGTATTGCTAAAATTACTAATGATATGGCAAACATGAGAACAACTCATATCAGAATTGTATCCGATATACAGGATCAATATAAACAGATAGAAGATGAAACTCAGGTATGTTGTGTACATAGTATATCTAGAATATAATGTATCATTTCAAATTCATTTTTTGTTTTCTCAGCATTTTTATTTGAAGTTCCTTTTCTAAACTAAGGAGTTTCTGCAAAGGAAAATAACCAACTACAATAATGTACTCATACCCAAGCTATATTGATGTTTATTGATAAAACTGAGAACATCAGAATAGCAATGAGTTGTGTTTGGGTACATTACTGTAGTTAGAAAATAACATGAAAAATTTCTTAAGGAACAGATATAATGATTAGGATGTTAATGTGAATATGCATCTTCATGACATGTAATACTATCTATCCTTTTATAGCTCACATGAGCTGAAGGCTCAAGTGAACTATTGTCATAGCATGCTGTCCATCATCGTCCTCTATCTTAAACTTTTCGCATATTCAACTTTTCCTTTGTAACAGCTTCACAGAATTTCACCAGACCTTACAGGAAGTAAGTACTAAAGGTTCTCTACAAAGTTTGTGCTTTTCAGCCCGATCCAAGATGGCCAACATGGGCTCTGATTGGCTGAGACAAGTATTTGTTGTTGTGTTACTGTACAACACCCACCCACCCCCACTCCACTTTCAAATTGCTTTCTATGCCTCTGAAGAGGTTGCCATGGGTTCTGATTAGCTTATACATTTTGAACTTCTCTTCTGAACGTGTACCACTAATCAAACTTCACAGGAATGACATTTATGGCTCTCAGGTGAGCGATATGTGCCCTTGGGCCTCTCCTTTTTATTAAATCATTTATATAAGAAGATCTTTTGCAGCAGTGTGTTCTCATTTTTAGTTCAATATACTTTGTATTTAATTAAAGTTGAATAGTATCAATGACTCCAGATTTTCATTTTGTGTCATCTTTCATTTCAGGGCCAATTCAATATATTTGTTTTATCACTTCGTAAACAATACAAGGAAAAAGTGAGCACTTTTAGACAAGTCATTGATGTCCACAGATCTGAACTGGTTTCCAAGGAGTCCTACTGGAATGAAATGTTGGCAGTTAGTAACTTATTATTGTCTCTTTGCTGCAATGGTTAAGTAAAGTGAATTATATAAGTAGGGTATAGAGTATACCTTTTCCTTTATTTATTGTTAAGTAAATATACTCAATCTTACTTGTTTAGAGCCTAGCTGAGAGAAACAACCGACTTCTGAAGGAGAAGAAAGTACTACTGATTCAGAGTAAAGAAGTAATAGAAAAATTGGAAAAGGAAAAGGTATGTTTACATTATTGATACAATTTCTTTGGTTAGATTCTTAATTTCTGAGAAACTAATTCATATACAGTGGACTCCATTTTATCTGATATTGTATTATCTGATATTTCATTTTATCTGATATTATATTAAAACACCAAACTGTTTCTATATATTTCTGTAATAATTTGTCTTTTTTATCTGATAGTAAAAAGTCCAAGTTTCCGATTATCTGATAGCGAATTTACCGTTGATAAAATATTTCACCTCAAATTTAGCCTATTTTGACCGGATATTGTTGCGAAATCACCCAGCTGTGAAAAATAAGCATGTAACAACACCTGCGGCAATACAGCGGCGACTAAGGAATAATAATTGTTGTTTGTGTACACAACAATTGACATCTCATTGAAGTACCTGTACAGATTTAATTAGTGATCACTGTTGCATCATTTATAATTAGTAAAATATGTTGCTGACTGAAATTGAGAGTAGATGTAATTGTAATTAGATTATTAACTAAATGGTTTGTATTGTTTGTTACTGGCAATCTAACGCGCCGATTTCCCATAAATGAGAGTGCACATAAGACAGTATTCATCTCATGAGACGAGCTTGGTGATCCGTCAATTCAACCACCATTTCAAACTGCTTTAGAAATGCTGGCCTCATTCTACCTACCACACTGTGCACCGACACTGAACCTGGTGTTGATCGAGTTATTGTCCCACCAGGCTTTATCTATTCTATGAGGCAGAGCTACTAAGTTGTTGTGTCTGATTCCTGTACTGAATTTTAACACATGTAGCATCAATGCATTGAATCTGCACGAAGTACGAGTACAGTATAACACTAATGGCTACCTGTCAAGTTTATCTTGAAAACTAGGACATGATAATTAATGCTTGTATTGATTGAATTCAAGCATGCATAACTAATACAAATATGACACATTAACTTGAGATGTGTACAAATCTATTGCTTTTTACTCATACTTGTGTTTGAAGATAATCATCAGTTAAAAACGAACAAGATTTCCTGACAACTGACACAAGTTAATTACACTATGTAAGCGGTCGTATGTCTCTAAATGAAAACAACCGCTATCAAACGTTCATATGAGTAGACATCTATAACATGTTACACAACATAAAGCATCAACTTTCACAATTATGTCTAATATGATAGCCCGCTTTATCTGATATTTTATTCTCGCAAATAGACATTCATATTAAATGGATTCCACTGTATAATTTGTTTTTATATTCTTAATTGTTTCATTGTAGATTGAAATCCAAACAGATCTCACACAGAAACTTGATAAGGCTAATGTATCACTTCAAGCAGGTAAAAGTATTGTACAGATCATCTCCTCATTATTTTAGTAGAATAGCACTACTTCAGCTGCTATTTTTAGCTGATTTGCAAAATTCAGCTCTTAATTTGATGTGGGGTGGGTGGCGGGCATCAACAATGGGTTACCAGACTCGTGTATTAGTTATAGTAATGAAACTTCATACAGATACTCCCCATGAGCTGAAGATATGCCCTATTGATTTCAGGACCCAAAGGTCAAGGTCATATGGCCTTGATGAGTGCAATGGGTTCCATCTATTGTTATGAAACTTCACACACATACTGTCCATGAATCGTGAATGTGCCCTATTTATTTTTGTATCAAAGGTCAAAGTCATAAGGCCTTGATAAGGGTATATGTTTTCCAGACTATTTCTGAATTTACATTCCATCTATTGTTATGAAACTTCATACACATACTCTCCATGAATTGTGAATGTGCCCTATTTATTTTGGTATAAAAGGTCAAAGTCATAAGGCCTTGATAAGGGAATAAGGTTTCCAGACTATAACTGTATTTACATTCCACCTGTTGTTATGAAACTTCACACACATACTCCCCATGAGTCGTGGATGTTTCCTATATATTTTGTTATCAATAGATCAAAGGTCAAGGTCATTAGGTCTTGATAAAGGAAACTGGATTCCAGACTATAACTGTATTTATATTCCACTTGTTGTTATGAAACTTCACACACATACTCCTCTTGAGTCAAGGATGTGCCATACTCATTTAGGGATCAAAAAGTTAAAGGTCAAGGTCAAAGTAGAAATGGTATAAATCTAGGCTATAAAAACGTTTTGCAACTTCACAAATTGCATCTTTTATGGATATCTGTATGTTTGTTTAATTTCAGCTGAAAAAGACGCAGAAGGTTTAAAAGGAAAGGAGGAGGGGAGAGACAATGAGATACTGGTTCTGAAAAGTGATGCAGAAAAGTACAAGTTAGAAATTGAAAAATTAAAAGAGGAGTTGAAGGTTGCCTCAGCAGCATCTGTTGTACATGTATCTACCACCAATGCTAAAGTACCTGAGGTAAAGACTTGATCAGTTATGACTGTCTTGAGTCTCTGTAATTAGTTATTTGTGTCAATTGATATTAATTGCATGGAGATAAAAGGTGATATGCATACACAGGAATGATCTGTTAAAATTATAATTTATAATATGCTATAATACCCTATTTTAGATCCATCTATGATACTTGATACACTGTATGATATGGTAGTCAGGATAGTGTCAGACATTCCTTTCATACACTGTATGGTAGTCAGGATAGTATCAGACATTCCCTTGATACACTGTATGATAGTCAGGATAGTATCAGACATTCCCTATATACACTGTATGGTAGTCAGGATAGTATCAGACATTCCCTATATACACTGTATGGTAGTCAGGATAGTATCAGACATTCCCTATATACACTGTATGATAGTCAGGATAGTATCAGACATTCCCTATATACACTGTATGGTAGTCAGGATAGTATCAGACATTCCTTTGATACACTGTATGGTAGTCAGGATAGTATCAGACATTCCTTTGATACACTGTATGGTAGTCAGGATAGTATCAGACATTCCCTATATACACTGTATAGTAGTCAGGATAGTATCAGACATTCCCTATATACACTGTATGGTAGTCAGGATAGTATCAGACATTCCCTATATACACTGTATGGTAGTCAGGATAGTATCAGACATTCCCTTGATACACTGTATGGTAGTCAGGATAGTATCAGACATTCCCTATATACACTGTATGATAGTCAGGATAGTATCAGACATTCCCTATATACACTGTATGGTTGTCAGGATAGTATCAGACATTCCCTATATACACTGTATGATAGTCAGGATAGCATCAGACATTCCCTTGATACACTGTATGGTAGTCAGGATAGTATCAGACATTCCCTATATACACTGTATGGTAGTCAGGATAATATCAGACATTCCCTTGATACACTGTATGGTAGTCAGGATAGTATCAGACATTTCCTATATACACTGTATGGTAGTCAGGATAGTATCAGACATTCCCTATATACACTGTATAGTAGTCAGGATAGTATCAGACATTCTCTATATACACTGTATGGTAGTCAGGATAGTATCAGACATTCCGTAATACACTGTATGGTAGTCAGGATAGTATCAGACATTCCCTATATACACTGTATGGTAGTCAGGATAGTATCAGACATTCCCTATATACACTGTATGGTAGTCAGGATAGTATCAGACATTCCCTATATACACTGTATGGTAGTCAGGATAGTATCAGACATTCCCTTGATACACTGTATGGTAGTCAGGACAGTATCAGACATTCCCTATATACACTGTATGGTAGTCAGGATAGTATCAGACATTCCCTATATACACTGTATGGTAGTCAGGATAGTATCAGACATTCCCTATATACACTGTATGGTAGTCAGGATAGTATCAGACATTCCCTTGATACACTGTATGGTAGTCAGGACAGTATCAGACATTCCCTATATACACTGTATGGTAGTCAGGATAGTATCAGACATTCCTTTGATACGCTGTATGGTAGTCAGGATAGTATCAGACATTCCCTATATACACTGTATAGTAGTCAGGATAGTATCAGACATTCCCTATATACACTGTATGGTAGTCAGGATAGTATCAGACATTCCCTTGATACACTGTATGGTAGTCAGGATAGTATCAGACATTCCCTATATACACTGTATGGTAGTCAGGATAGTATCGGACATTCCCTATATACACTGTATGATTGTCAGGATAGCATCAGACATTCCCTTGATACACTGTATGGTAGTCAGGATAGTATCAGACATTCCCTATATACACTGTATAGTAGTCAGGATAGTATCAGACATTCCCTATATACACTGTATGGTAGTCAGGATAGTATCAGACATTCCCTTGATACACTGTATGGTAGTCAGGATAGTATCAGACATTCCCTATATACACTGTATGGTAGTCAGGATAGTATCAGACATTCCCTATATACACTGTATGGTAGTCAGGATAGTATCAGACATTCCCTATATACACTGTATGGTAGTCAGGATAGTATCAGACATTCCCTATATACACTGTATTGTTGTCAGGATAGTATCAGACATTCCCTATATACACTGTATGATTGTCAGGATAGCATCAGACATTCCCTTGATACACTGTATGGTAGTCAGGATAGTATCAGACATTCCCTTGATACACTGTATGGTAGTCAGGATAGTATCAGACATTCCCTATATACACTGTATGGTAGTCAGGATAGTATCAGACATTCCCTTGATACACTGTATGGTAGTCAGGATAGTATCAGACATTCCCTATATACACTGTATGGTAGTCAGGATAGTATCAGACAATCCCTTGATACCCTGTATGGTAGTCAGGATAGTATCAGACATTCCCTATATACACTGTATAATAGTCAGGATAGTATCAGACAATCCCTTGATACACTGTATGGTAGTCAGGATAGTATCAGACATTCCCTATATACACTGTATGGTAGTCAGGATAGTATCAGACATTCCCTATATACACTGTATGGTAGTCAGGATAGTATCAGACATTCCCTATATACACTGTATTGTTGTCAGGATAGTATCAGACATTCCCTATATACACTGTATGATTGTCAGGATAGCATCAGACATTCCCTTGATACACTGTATGGTAGTCAGGATAGTATCAGACATTCCCTTGATACACTGTATGGTAGTCAGGATAGTATCAGACATTCCCTATATACACTGTATGGTAGTCAGGATAGTATCAGACATTCCCTTGATACACTGTATGGTAGTCAGGATAGTATCAGACATTCCCTATATACACTGTATGGTAGTCAGGATAGTATCAGACAATCCCTTGATACCCTGTATGGTAGTCAGGATAGTATCAGACATTCCCTATATACACTGTATAATAGTCAGGATAGTATCAGACAATCCCTTGATACACTGTATGGTAGTCAGGATAGTATCAGACATTCCCTTGATACACTGTATAGTAGTCAGGATAGTATCAGACATTCCCTATATACACTGTATGGTAGTCAGGATAGTATCAGACGTTCCCTATATATACTGTATGATAGTCAGGATAGTATCAGACAATCCCTTGATACACTGTATGGTAGTCAGGATAGTATCAGACATTCCCTTGATACACTGTATGGTAGTTAGCATAGTATCAGACATTCCCTATATACACTGTATGGTAGTCAGGATAGTATCAGACATTCCCTTGATACACTGTATGGTAGTCAGGATAGTATCAGACGTTCCCTTGGTACACTGTATAATAGTCAGGATAGTATCAAACGTTCCCTTTTCATTTATGGTACACTTGTTATACTTTTTTAAAGGTGTGTAATACATACAGGTATAGTGTGTACAGAAATCTTTTATACTTTCCATATTTAGAATTGTTTTTCACTGTGTACATGTCCCATGGTAAAGGTTTAACAATAGTTTTTAATTGATTGATTGATTTTTGTTTTATGTCACACCACGAATATTTAACGTATATGGTGACGGCATCTGCCTGATGCGGGGCATACAAATTTTTACCTTTGCAACGGACCCACCCGAAGCAGTGAGGGATCTTTAACATGCCATGCCTCGGTTTTTACTGTCTCATCCGAAAGACAGGACACCGGCTTGACCTGAGCGGGACTCGAACCCCGGCCTCCCGATCAGGAGTCCGACGCGATACCACTAGGCCACGCCGGCTTTTTAACAATAGTAATACACTATGGTGACAGGTTTATGTAATGTGATTCATGAGATCTTCTTGTCAGTTGCAACACACAATCAAACATACAGTTTGTGCATTTGTGTTAAAACCTATTTGTCCAGAGATACCAGTAGAAAAAAAATGTTAGTCATTTCTTAAATGTCTTCCAATGGTGTGAAATATGCTATAGGAGATTCTAATAGTTACTGTGCTATGGAATTTTCTCATATGAAATGTAGCATATTCTTTTATGGCATAATAGTAATTTGATACTGAGTATGCATATAAATCAAAATGTCCAGAAGTGAAATTATCTTAATTACTATGACGAAACTGCATAGTGTACGACTGATTCAAAAGCATTGACTCCTGGTGCCTTAGCAGTGTGGTTGTTGAACTTATACTACATTTAATTTATTTTAGAAGACAAATTTATAATGGCTCATTATTTCACAATGTACGGTACCCATAACCATTTACTGTTATGATCATTATTACATGTACTGGTACATATCCTTACATATCATCTTATTTGATCATTGTATTTATGTGAAACTATTTTGTTTATTTGTCTGTCTAATTATCCATTCATAAATTTGGAATGTTATGCTCATTTAGACCCTAATTTGGAAATAATGGTATTGGTATCTGTATAACACATTACAGTAGATCTCTAATGATATCAAGATGTATTACACTGTATGTGTACTACATATACATGTACTTAATACATGAAATATATGTAGTTAAGGTATATAGTATATCAATGTGTTTCTAGACACCAGTAACTAAGGAGTCTGCATTGCTAGTAACAGCTGTGCCTGTTTCTGATGAGGAAAAGTCAAAGATGTCTGACGAGAGAAATGACATGGAAATTGAGCGCCAAAAGATAATGTTAGAAAGAAAAGAGGCTGAAAAGGAAAGAGGAAATGCCTCAGAAGAAAGGCATGAATACATGACGAAAATAAAGGAATTACAGCAAGATGTCACACAAAACTCAGTGGTCAGATTTCTGATTTCTATCTGAAATTGTTACATTATATTGTCAAAGTATTTTAGATCTACAAAACATAAAAGAACAGAAAGTTTTAGAAACATCTCCTTAGGCATACATATGATAAAACAATAAGCACACAAAAAGATATCACAAAAATATTCATTTGTAAAGCAGTCGAGGTACTGACTCAGGATGGTCAGTTGAAATGACAGTTGTCACTCATTTCATGTGGTTAAGATGTTTATGGGCTAACCTCTCCACTCATAACAAAAATAGCTTAATCAAAGAATACTTTAAAAAATCATGAATAATCCTCCATAAAGAAAATAAGGACCAGCAGACTACTCAAGTTGAGAGGTCATAAAGATATGCTCGAGAATAATTAGAATATCATCATATCTAAATATATATATAGAAACTGAGTGACAGCAACATGAGATAACAGTGATTTGCTTGTCTGAAAGGGAGCTTAGGTCCCTGATCTTTAGTGATCCAGGCTAATAATCAGAGGGAATAAAGTTCAGGACCTTATCTCCTCTGAAAAAATTTAGACAAGACCTGTCATAGAGTCCTCACTTCCCTGGTAGTCAACATGCAACACTCAGGGGAAAGTCTACGTAAGACTGTAGAGGAGCCTTTTGCCCTTAGCGTCCTTGCAGTGATTTCAGGACCATGCTTTTGATATCAACAGCATTTAACAATTTTTGAACCAAATGAAATGAAATTACCTTTGAGCCTACTTGGTTTTTATAGTTTTCTGGACATGTTCTTTTATAACTTTTTGATTTTTGCATATTATGATAGGAGTCAGCAGAATGGAAAGCTAAATATGAGGCTCTATTGTCCAAGAGTGTTGATTCAGAAGATGTCATGGCAAAGTACCAGGTTCTACAAGATCAATACCATGCTCTTACTGTTGTTGTGGCCGCATCTGAAGGAACCAAGCAGATAGCAGAGGTATTGAAATACATTATCTTGAAGCTTAGAAAAAGCCTGTGTTTGAATTTTAATGAATTATCAGCCTTTCTGATAGCAGACTTCTATTCATTGGATATTAATAATGATTTAAGAAAAAAATCTGAGGAATATAACATGATTACAGGAAAACAAGAAAAAAACTGAAGAAGATAAAGAGATGATGTCAAAGGAAAAGAATAACATTGACAATGAAATTAAGAAATGGGAGACTCAGTTCAAGAAGAAGAATGGAAGGGAGCCTAATGAAGCTGACAAGTAATACAGGGATAAATTTAATCCTGCACAATACACACTTGAATTTTTGTGAACTATTATAGATAAATTTATCCACGTTTGTGATACTGCTGTAGGCCACAAGAAATGCCTTCAATTTATTTGAAACATCACTCATAGAATGGTCATAATCAGAGTGAAGAATTATATTATTTATTTTATTTAGGTCAAGTGCACTGACAAATTCTTGTAGGTGCAATAGAGACAGTAATTTTCATTCTGTCATTTTTAAACTTTTGAACTTTATCCTTGATTTCCTATCTTTTTCTTGTAATTAAAGTGGTGGTAAATTTTGAACTTCATTTTACATTAAGCTATTACATATTTATCATTCTTAGATCTGACTCTGTAAAGGAACTCTATGTACAACAAGATGAACTAAACACCATGGTGACCTCACTGGACACTAAGCTAGAAACATATCAGAAGCTAGAGTACGGCACAATTCCTGATCCTCCTGAAGTTATCCCTGCACCAGGGAAGGAACCAGAAGTCCAGGTTGTAGAGGTAAGTTGGTGTATTGGACGCAAAAGCAGACATATGATTGCCTGCTTTAACAACGATTGTATCTTCCTTGACAAAATTTCTGAATTTTATTAAATACATATTGTTATCAGAAGGGAATAGTTTATGTTGCTTGATTTCCTATAGAAAAATATATTCAGTGTTTAGGTCATCTGAACCAAAGGTCGAAGTTATGTATAATTGTCACAGTGTGCCGTCCAACATCCTGTAAACTTTTCACATTTTCAACTTTGGAACAGTTGAAGGGATTTTTGTTGAGATATGGTATAGATGAAGTACTCAAGGACCCCACAAATTGTTATTTTCAGCTAGATTTGTCTAGGAGTGGATCCAGGACAGACAGAGGCACAAGAGGGTAGTCTTATTTGACCAGAGTGTTTCAGAATGGTGTCTTAAGAAGTGTTGTTTTTTGGGGGGTCAATTCCAATATCAAATATTTGATATCTTTTAAGATTTTCAGGCATTTTCTATGATTTTCTCATGGTATGTTTCTTACAGTGCATTATTTTGTTGTATCTTGAGTGATTTTATTGAAACAAATTCAAAAGAAATGGAATACAAACATAATTTTACAGGAAGGTTTGCAGTGTCAGTGCTCCAAGAAGCATTTGGTTATACATCACTAAAAGGTGACATGTCAAAAATTTGGTTGATTTTTCAGAAAATTTAGTCAGCATACAGACCATTTTTACGCGTTATATACGAACGCGGCTATCTTCAGATTACATGACTATCTGCCATTAAGGTACCGAATATTGCTATCATCAGAGACATAAACTACTATGTCTCTGTCTCTGCTATCATCAGCCTGGTCTCATATCATCAGTCAAGGACTTTTAAACAAGTTTGCAAGTCCTTGCATCAGCTGATACTACCTATATGGCTACTGGTATTTTTTTTTTTCATCATTTGTATTTTTATTGAGTTGTCATGTGGTTTTGCAGTCTTGACAGTGATTATGACTGAAATACAGACTATTTGTCATGGGTTGCCATAGTAACATTACAAAACCTAAAGAAAACGGAGATAGATTCAATCTTATTGTTTATAATGGAAGTTTTCTATGAATAATTGACTGTTTAGTACTGATCTATTAAAACTAAATTATTTCAGAGACATACCAGTAAGTCTCTGATTATTCCCATGATTGTTACTTTGATCCATGTCCCTATGTCGTGTTGTAGCTTGTTCAGAAAATGGATTGTGTAACAGGTGTAAAACCAGATTGTCGCCTGTTGTCAGTAATATCTCACCCAGGTATCCTTGGGAAAAGTGAAAGCTACGTTCCAGAAACTGTCATCCATATTAGGCAATAAACTTACTTGATTTATGTCGGCTGTTTAACCCCATCATCCGTAAGACTATTATTGATACATGTGTATGTTGATTGGAGCAAATAAACATTGCATACACGAGGGAAGTAATGCATAGTGAATTGATGTTCGTTCTTTATCCAGTGGCGGATCCAGCACCCCCTTTGCCGGGGAAAGAGGGGGGATGATTCGAGGGGTGAATTTTGTCAATTTTAACAAACAAAATTTGGGTCACTGCCGGGGGGCAGGCAAGCGCTCCCTCTGCTCCCCCTAAATCAGCCACTGTTTAAGTTGTTTTTAACAAGTTGATTTCGTACTTGCGAAGTATCGCCTCTGTAGAGTTGTATTCAATTTTCATAGAACTGCAGGTCATGTTCCAAAAGATCATATACAAATTCTTTTAACGATTTTCCGAAATTTTCAACACCAAGTTTTGCACTGAATACAGATAGCCTTAATTTGGAAATAAAGTAGATGATGATATTTCTTATCCCCAGTACAATATACTGAAATTTAGTGATACTCTACCCAAAAGTGCCCAAAACGGTACCCCTCTTCAAACATATTCTCCTCCAGAACCAGTACATAAATAGGGAAACTAATTGCATTTCAACAATCTATAATGATGGGTTATCGTTTTTTTGACGTGTTTCTGTCATGTTTTTCAGTTAATTGATATTGATGATTTCTTAATGACTATTTTGATCATAATTGTGGTAAAGAATATTGTTGTAAAAGAATTTTGTCAATATCTCAATTTTTGGATTTTTTATGAATTTTTTAAGACTTAAGGGGGGGGGGGTCGGCCATTTTTCACATTTTCAACTTTTTCTGCAAAACTGTTCAAAAGAGTTTAATAAATTTTAGTAGAAATAAGTCACTTATGATCCTGTTCAGATTCTGTTTTTTTTCGTCCAGACCTTTTTACAGGTGACGCCACCATAGTCAAAAGTAGGTCACAAAAGAGTATCCTACTTTGACAATCTTCTTTTTCATACTGGCTGTATACAGAGACAAACAGAATGCTTAGAAATGATCTAGAGGGATGAGTGAAGAAGTCTTGTCATTTTGGTTCCCTTCCTAGGCACAAATACATACATGAAGAAATTAGGAATTACTGAAAATGAAACTTGCTATTTTTGCAAAGCTGCACCTGAGAGTATAATTCATATTTTTTATTTTTGTCCAATAGTTCAAGATTTCTGGGAAAATATTACCAAATACATTTATGATAATACAAATGATCTTTTAGATATAAACATGAAAACAGCTATTTTTGGTAAAAACTACAAATTCAATAGAACTTCCAAAAATCTTATATTACTGATTGCAAGATTTTATATTTTTAAATGCAAAATGCAAGAAAGAGTTTTGAATATAAATGCTTTCAGAATAGAATTAAAAAATTATATCATTAGTGAAAAAATGCTAGAAGTAAATAATAGCAATCTTCCTTCCTTTGAAAAGGAGTGGAGTGTGTGGAGAAACATTTTTAATCTTTAGTGATCAGGATACTTTTTCTATACTCATTATCAGAATTATTTAAAAACTATGATTTTTCAATGTACTTTTTGAACTACTAATATGAATGCCTGTATGAAATCTCCTAGTTCTTTCTATTAAATTTTCATACACTATAAAAACGCTATCAAAATACAGCTTATTAATGTAAAATATATGATACATGCCAAATAGTAGTGTTGTATACACTTATACTTACAATGTTTATATTTTTCTGTGATGTTTTTGTGATGTGACTGAATGAAAATAAAGTATGGAGAAAAAAAAAAAAAAAAAAAAAAAAATTTTGGTTCCCTTCCAAAATCAAATTTTAGCATTTTTTTTGACATTTCTTTGGACATTTGGTGATTTCAATGCAGAAAAGTGTCACATTTCCTAATTAATTGATAATGATGATTTCCTATGGGTTATTGTGATCATAATTATGGTAAGGAATGTTACTTTGAAAGAATTTTGTCAATATCTCAATTTTTGGATTTTCTATGAATTTTTTAATACTTCCAAATGAGGGTGTATAGGAACAATTCTTCACATTTTAAACTTCTGCTGTTATACTACATGAAAAATTTTAATGAAACATGGAATACATGAAGTACTATAGGTCCTCTATCAATTTTGTAAATTTAATCCAAATTGGTTAACAGAAAATGCCACCATGTCTAAAAAGTAGGTCTCACAATGGTACATATACCACTTGGTAATTGAAATATGGAGAGTAGTGGTTCAAATCCAGCTGTGATCAAAAATTTTTTTTCATAAAAGATATAGTTTTAATCAGATTGTTCATGACCCCAACTTGAAATCAGTCAACAAAAGGCCCCACCTAAAGAAAATGACTAACTTGTTGCCCTGAATGACATCTTGCAGAGACAAAGCAAATGCTTAATATCAAAATCACCTGAATGGATGTGCAAGTGTTGTTTTTTATTCTGGTCTGAAATAAAATTTCACATATTTTCAACTTTTGTGTTGACTTAGTCACAGTAATGCAAAAATAAATGAATTCTTTCTTCCTGCATGACTGATCATCTAGGTACTCAGGTGAGCGATATAGGCTCACTTGGGCCTCTTGTTAACTTATTGACTCAAGTCGGTTACAAATTATAATAAAATGTCTAGACATGAATTTGAAAAGAACTGACAAAGAGGGATTAACACAAAACTTCTGCTGTTTTCTTGCTTCTTTTACAAAATACAAATCTGAAGAAATCATGTCTTAGACCATCACATTTCCAGTCCAAATCATTTTGATACTTTGTTTATTGGAGTGTTGGAAACCAACGTGTGATTAAATGGCTTTGGTCTAAAGTCTGTCATATTTTACAACACTCGTGTTCCTCTTACGTTCAAATATACCTCTTTGCTTTAACTGTGGAGCTGAAAGATTGGACAACAAAATCATTAACGTTCCAAATCAATGAATCAGCATACATTATGACACAATAAATTTGGAGGGAATGTTAATAAATTTGCCGTCCAATGTTACAGCTTTGCAGTTAAAAGAAAGATGTCTATTTATCAAAATAATTTGTACTAACATAAAAGAAATATGTATAACAGCTACAGTGGTAAAACATAATGACTTCCGTGAATGGTTTTTAAAAATTCTACAAACATGCTAACTCAGAAAAAAATGGACCAAACATCACCTCAAAAATTCAGTTACGATTTTGCAAGTGTGTTTGATATTTAGTAGCAAAATAAATATTTTAGTTGGAGATCGTTTTGGTCGCAATGTGGCGCACTGAATGTGTTACAGATTGAAAAAAGAGGGGATATACTTTTTGAATGCTATAAAAAACTTTGATATGATGTTCTCTTTAGAAATTATCAAAGGATTTTAATGAAACTTGGTAGGGGTGAAGTACTAAAGGTCCCCTTCACGTGTTGCTGTTTTTCAACCATATTTGTTAAGGGATAGATTTAGGGCAGGGCAACATATCCAGAGTATGTTACACTCCTTAATTGATGAACTTTAAAAATGCTTTGTAGCTCTCAATCTTTTAACTAAGTCAGTTAAGAAAAAAAAATTGTATGTAAGATCTCTGACTTAGTCTTTTTCTCTCCTTTTTGTGTCATGTCTTGATTTATTAAATGTAGAGAAGCAAGTTTAGTCATTTGTAGTTGTTAAATACACAATAAGCAAAAGAACAGTATCTGCAATTTTTTAAAGCAATCTGTTGTTTGTGAGTCAGCAAAGCATCCTCAGATGAGTGAAAGAATGACTCCTTATGAAAATTAATCCCTGGCTTCCATTGATTTTACTTTCAATCTATAACATGTATATTGCTTCTTGTGTGAAAATTCTGTCTTGCTAATATCCCCTTAAAGATTTCCTTGAGAAAATAAAGTTTCACAAAATAGAAATGTTTTAAAGTATTTTGAAATAATGCATTTGTGCTTAATAATATTGTATTATTCCATTTGGAAGCAAATATATATGTGATTCTCAAAACCAAGATTTGTATCAAAAAGACAAAGTATGATGTCTTTAGATGACAGTATCTTGTCATTGTATCATGACAGTCTTTGCATACATAGTGTATACCAGAGGGTCACAACAATACAATGGAGTTTTGAATAAGAAAAGTGGTTTCAATTTTTTTAGATTCACAAATGAAATTTCAGATATTAAGGTCTCAGTATTTGTTCTTTAGGTGAATGTTCCAGATCCATTGATTGTGGAACAGTTAGAGAGAGCACAAGCTGAGATTGAGCGTCTGAGAGCTCAGATCCTTGCACTACAGCTAGAGAATACAGAACAGAGTAGCAAAATCAGCCATCAGCATGCTGAACTCTCCTCACAGAGAGATAGAATTACTCAGCTGGAAGCAGAACTGGCTGCTCTTAAAATAGCTAGTACAACAGCAGCTGTTTCTGCACAGAATACAGAGGTGAGAATGTAACTTTTTTAAATATGTAGTACATGAATCTATGAATACAATTTACTATCTTCATATTTAACATTTCTCATTCATCACCCATCATATGATTATTTGCCACTTAAATTTATATCATTTTATTATGATGTCACAATCTTACATTAATGTCATAATGAAAAGTGAAAAAGTATTTTGTTTAGTAGATTGTTATGTCAAGGAAAAAATGAAATCATCTGTAGTCAGTGCTGACCTGCTCCAATCAGTGATTTACATTCTTCTTTTTAAAAGTTTTTATTTTGACTATAGGAACTGGAAGAAATTAAAAAGGAGAATAAAAGTTTGAAAAAAGACATGAAGAAATTATTGAAGAAATTAGAAAAAGAGGAAGAGAAAGCCAAAGCTGCAAATATAGGTTAGTTGCATTGTTTTCATTTCATGCATGAGAACAAATGAATTGCATGCTTATTACAGAAGTATGATATAGTATAATTGAAAATATTCAATATTCAACTATGACCTGGGTCAGTAGAATGGGAGGCATATTGTTTTTGTCCTGTCTGTGGACAGCCTTAATATTGGGCATAACTTTTCAATCCAACCAGTCAGTGCTTTCATATATCACATTTGTGTTTTTTTGTAGCAAGACCTTTCCATTTGTATCATAATATATCACCTTCTAACCTTAATCTTCACATTTGATACAAATTTAAAAAGTGAATTTTTGTCCTTAACTTTTCAACCATGAGAGCTAGGGCTTTCATAATTCATATGCATGTTCTTTTGGGTGATACCTTTCCATTGATCCATAATTTATGATGTTGTGACCTTTACCGTCAAGTTTATTTTTCATTTGACCTACATTGAAAAAAAACTATACATTTGCCTTTATTTTGAACTATAGCAGATGGAGCTTTTATATTTTACATATGTATTCTTTGTGGAGAGACCTTTCCATTGATACTAAAATATTATATTGATGGATCTTCATGTTCAAATTTTGTTGCCATTGGGTGCAGTTTTTCAAACACACCTTTGTGAAAAATATCTTTACTGGATTTCAATCAGTGTTAGGGTAATCTACTATAAGTTCTAGATATCAGGATTCTCAGAGTTATATCTGGCCTTGAACTTGGTGATAAAATCAAAATGTTATCTATTTCAAAATTTTAACCTTTAGTTCTTTGTTTATATTGATGAAACATGGATTATGATTCAAATGTATCAATGTAAAGAATCACAGATTGATAACAATTTTAGACTATGAAAACTGACTGAAATTATTAGATTTTTGAATCATGTGTGTACAGTTAGATTTCACTTGTATTTTTTATATATTCAATTTGAAAAAAAGGCAAAGAGCAAAAGACAGTTAAGGATAAAAAGTCAGGTAGCAATTTGCTAAATTTGACTTACATACTAATGATATACCTTTACATTTATTTCTTTTGTTAACTGTAAAATATATATATTAAAGTTACGGGTAGAATGTAATTTTCAATTTGAATATTTTACTTTGCACAATACAACAGTAGTATTTTGTTTAAAGCCTTGCACATTTTATTCTGTTATGTTTTTTGGGGTTTGTTTTATTATGGTGTTTGTTTTGTTTTATTTTTTATACCCCCAGAATCAAAGATTTGGGGACATCTAGTCTTTGGCCTGTCTGTCTGTTTGTCTGTTGCAAAAAACTTTACATTTGTAATAAATTTTGAATCTTAAGAGATAAGGCTTTTATATTTTACATGCATATTCCTTGTGTTAAGACCTTTCCATCAGTACCATAATTTTTTACCTTGTAACCTTGATTGACCTTTGACCTACATTTCAAAACTTTAACATTTGTAATAACTTTTGATTAGTAAGAAATATGGCTTTCATGTTTCACATGCATATTCCTTGTGACAAGACCTTTTGATCAGTACAATAATTTTTCATATTGTGGCCTTTACCATGACCTTTGACCTATATTTTAAAAAATTGCCTTATTTGGACTTTGTTGCCACCAGGGGTATTCGTGTTTCACAAACACATCTTGTACATTTCATGCTTTATGAAATGTACATATTTAATTCTAGAGCTTTTAACTTAGAGAAACACACCAATTGCAGTACAGTGTATATCATTATTAAAGCTTCGATAGTACTTCTTGAGAAAATCTTTATTTATTACAGAGAACTATGTATCATGGAAAATTTATATTTTATAGTGCAAAAAATAATATCAGCAATGAAAAATAATTTGTTTATAAGATTAGTTACAGAAGAAGAAGTCAGCTGCTATTTTCTATATTTGTATTTCAAAATTGAAAGCTAATTAAGCTCCTACATATCATGATATTAGAATAAATTTTTCACCGTAAAAGTGTGGAATCTTCCTATTCCCCTTACCCAAAGTATATTTTTAACAATTTCTGCTTCCTGTCTGCACAGTAGCAGGTGACTTTAAGTCATAGAAATTTTTATAACTGCCTTGCATTTGAAGTTTTCATCATCAGACAATGCTTTTTTTAAATTGAAAGGTTTTGCATTATAACCCAGTTTTGTTGATTCAACAATATATATATACATATTATATTAATGCATATATATTTTTTTCAATGAAATTCTATTCAGAAATTTAATGTAAGTTAGATAATACAATTCTCAATAAAATACACTTTAAATTCTTACTTTATTTGTTATATTTAGTGTTTTGCATACCGGCATTGTCCTAGAATTTTACATATTCCCTATATTAGGTCTTTATATTATGCAGAGTTATTTCCCATATATGTAGGTATCTGACGTCAAACCATTGTGACATCATGCAGTTTCTATCTCATTTCCCGTAATTTTACACCAGTATCCATAGAATTGGTTGATGTCACAATGGTTTGACGGCAGATACCTGCTCATACGGGAAATAACTCTGTAAAATGAAAAGACTCAATACAGAATTCCCTTAATATTTGTGTTTTATTTGAAAAACAATGTTTAAAACAGATCCAGATGATAGGGTGGTTACATTGGAAGACAAGATCACCAAACTGGATGACAAGGTAACTGATCTGGAGTCTGAAAACGAGCTGCTTAAAGAAGAAAAGAGTAACTTGGAGAAGGAGAGAATGAACTTAATAGAGCAAATGAAGGTAAGATTCTTACATGCTTGCATAAAAGTTTGGGTGTTTAATGCTATACTGCTGCCGTCAATCTGTCTGTCCAATTGTCAGTACTATCTTGTCTTCACAACACACCCCAAAGCCTTGGAGAGATTTTGATGAAGCATGGTACACAGAAAGAACACTGTATTTAGATGTGAGTATTGTAAGGGGAATCCTGTACAAAAGCATTCACAGGAGTTATGAACCTTAGATTAAGAGTTTTTAAAAATTTTTTGTGCAAAGTACTTTGTCTTTGCAACTACTCCTAAACCCTGGAGTGGATTTTGATGATATGTGGTACAAAGAAAGAACGCCTTATGAAGATGTGTATTTTAGAAGAGGAATGCTGTCCAAAATAATTTACAGGAATTATGACCCTTAGACTTAGATTTTTGCATGCAAAATACCTGCTCTTTGCAACTCCTCCTAAATCTTTTGGTGGATTTTGATGAAACTTGTCACAAAGAAAGTTCACATTATGAAGATGTGCATATTGAACATGAATTTCCTTAAAATGTAACAAACAATTGTAGTCGTGTATTTATGAAAGGAAGGGTGGGAAATGTGGGAAATGATGAATGCGTAAGAAGATTAATTAACTTACAAACAATTGAAGGAGATGAAAATTGAACTATTTTATCTGTATTAAAGGTAATCTAAATTTACCACAATTAGGTAAGATATTTAGTTTTAGTTTGTATGACACCTATAATAATAAAATGCAGGAGTATTATGTACAGGTTTAGCGGTGCCCTATTTTAATAAAGAAATGTGGCATATTGGATAATGGAAAATGATTTATGTATAACTTAAATAAATGAGGATTTCAATCTTAAAAATTATAATTATTAATCTATTGAGATAATTTCTGTATGGCTATTGGCTTGTTTTATTACCATTACAGCAGGTTCCACTTTCTGCAAGTATTCACCCTGAAGTAGCAGTGGCAACAGCTGTGACAGCAGCAGCAGTCTCATCTGAAAATGGGGAGGTAATTTATCCACATTATAATTTTTACAATAATGTACATTTCTATGTGGTAGTTTATCCACTATTTTTATAGATTGTCTATATTATCATTTTGAAAAAAAGCTTTTTTGTGTTTTTCTGTTTGCATGCATGTGTTCATACATGTATCTATGAAATGGAAATTTTATCATTAAACACCAACCATAGATGGACACATTATTGTTTTGTGTATTGTGTCTGTCTGTTGTTGGGTTCTGTGCATCTGTGTCTGTCTGTCCAAAGAGTTTTTAAACAAGAAACAAGCCAGTGTTCATGGGCAATGACTATATATTATAAAATACCTATGACAAATATTATTTGAAAGTTTCATGTCAAAATTTAATTCTTTCAATTTTTGATGAACGTTTTATTGTAGTTTTGAAATAAGCCAGTTCTGGCATGCTACAGAGTAGTGGTTCAAATCCTGCTTTAGGCATAATTTTCTATTATTTCATTTAACAGCAAAACAAAACAAAGCTTTAAATGTTTTGCACTGAAAAGATTTACTATATATCACACAATATGTCATTTTAGAAAAAAAAAGTGGAGTGAAAAAGAGTGTTCTGACTTTATCTTTTTCACACATTTTTGTGTCATCGTCTTGCTTTATTTAATTGAGAGAGGTAAGTTCAAAAACACATTAAGCAGGAAAATGTTTGTATTTGCAATTGTTTTTCAAGCAGGCAGTTGATTGTGAATTGGCAAATTGCACTCATGTGAGTGAAATAGGCCTATTTGGGCCTCTTGTTTGAAGGAATGACTTACTTTCTAACTTTTTCAACTCAAAAAGATAAAGGATCTTCAAAATCACTTTGAGATTGGTAGGCTTGAGTCTTCAATGTTTTGGTGTTGTAAATGGAAACATGGTAAAATAAGAGATAGGTCAGACTTTCTACTACTATTTTGAATGTAGAAAGAAGAATTATATGATTTTAAAAGTATTCATGTAATTGATATTACATATTATAAGCTTGCTGGGACGAATATCCAGAAAACTGTTGTCAAACTCGGCATCGTCATTGTTGTCGTCGTCGTTTGTAGACAAAAACTTTATTCTGGATCATAACATTAGAACCATTAAAGACAGGGCTTCAATATTTCATATGTGTATTCCTTGTGCCAAGGCCTTTCATTGGATACCAAAATTTTTTATCTTGTGACCTTGAAGGTTTGCCTTCTTTTAAAAAAAAACTTTAACCTTGTTCATAACATATGAACAAGGGATAGGACTTACCGGTAAATATTTCATGTGTGTATTCCTTTTGTCAAGACCTCTCATTGAGTACAAAAATTTTTTTTCTTGTGAAGTTGACCTTGAAGTTTTACCTACTTTTCATAAATTTTAAGCTTTGTCATAATATTTGAATAGTAAGAGATAGATCTTAAATATTTTATGTGGGTATTCCTTGTGACAAGACCTTTCATTACATATCACAATTTTTCTTTTAGGTCTTGACCTTGAAGATTGACCTACTTACAAAAACTTTTGATATTTACATTTGTTTGCCACCAGATCTGTTGTTTTCTGACAACTCTTGTGAATGACATTATATTAGATTAAATATGATTTGTCTTTGTGTAATGATTTATACCATACAAATAATTGAAATGCATTGGAGAGCTCACAATAGAACAAGCATGGATGGCAAGCAGTTTGATGAAAGCCAATTGACATACGTAATCAGTGTGCAAACAAATAAATTATTTCCTAACAGGGCTTCATTTTGAGTTGAAATATGCAGGGCTCACACTGACTTGAAAAAAAGTGTAGCCACTTTTCTCATGAAAGATATATCGCAGGGGCGCAGTATCTTTCTCAGCTTAAATTACCTGTTTACAGCTGTTTAACAAATGCATAACACTTTTCTTTGTTTTCATATATTTATTGTCACTAATAAAATTAATATACAATGAACAGGTAAAAAATTGCTAAATGTAAAAAATCATCAAATATAATAAGCACAGTGATGTACTAACAGAGTGATTCTCTCACAAAATAAAAAAACATTGGCACTAGTTTTAAAATGAACTGCAGGACACTGTCATTCACTACCTAGTACTTTGGAACCATTATTCAGAACCCACTGCAGTCTTTCTCTTAGACACGGGATTCACTCGGGCTGCGTCCATGTTGGAACCCTCTAGCAGTTTCATCACAGCTACAGTATGGCTGTTACCACCTGAAATATATGGGCCGATAACATTAGAATATAATTTTATGTTCAATTCATTTAATTAGTGAGTTATTTAAAGTACACATAAATTCTTTGTACAAAAATAAACAGGACTACAATTAGACTGCCGATAGAGTACAAATGTAAAGCGATTCATGGTACTTGCATAGAGTTATGAAATATTTTATTTTAAAAGTCACTTATGCGTAAACTGTTAATATCATTTTATATACCTTTACAGATCTCATGTTTGTCTATGTTGTCTTTTTTCATCACAGTGCATGCAGCCATCGGTAAATGAATTTTAGGTGCAGGCTTTGATTGATTGATTGATTAATTTTTGTTTTACGTCACACCACGAATATTTCACGTATATGGTGACGGCATCTGCCTGATGCGGGGCATACAAATTTTGACCCTTGCAACGGACCCACCCGAAGCAGTGAGGGATCTTTACCGTGCCATGCATACCACGACACGGGGCCTCGGTTTTTACTGTCTCATCCGAAAGACATGACACCGGCATGATCAGAGCGGGACTTGAACCCTGGCCTCCCGATCAGGAGTCAGATGCGATACCACTTGGCCACGCCGGCTTATGCAAGCTATGATACATACGTCACAAAACATAAGGCCTAAAACTGAGTCATACTTTAACATTTGCGATTGAAATGCCAGCTAGGATTAAGTTGATTTCTATGCAGAGACATTATCCTTTATAAAAGATGTTGACTTTGACTCAGCATTTTTTACTTTAAAGCTAAAGAGCAGAAAGTTTGAGATTTACTAGACCAATCTTAAGTCAATTCAAAATTTCGCTTAACCATGTTATCAAGTTCTTGGTCGCAATTGTTGCATTGTAATAAGAATTTAAAAACTAATTACAAACAAATGATTAATTGTAGTTTCTCATAATCAAAACTGTTCTTTTAAACTTAGTCCAATCAAAATATGTAGCATACTTATGATAACGGATAATCCTTATGAAAACACATTAATTAATAAACATAATAAACGTGTGTACCTACCTTGATACCTTCTCAGTGAGGTGTTAATGTTATTATCAGGGATTAATCCAATCAACCAATTAAGTCATCAACCGCTATTTGACTACAACACACAGACAAAAGGCTTCACGCACCAGTGACTTTTACGCTCAGCCTTAACTTATCTAAATTCAATACAAGAGAAAATTCAAAACACAGGAAAATTGGCTTTTGGCAATTCATAATTTCTTTCACCGATTCTGAACTTCTTTCGCAAATTGCGAAGATGGCGAAGGGCAGCGCAAGCCCTGAGTATGTAAAGTGCATAGCAGTTTTCTTTTTGGGACCTGAAAATTACTTCCAGTTTTATGGGGTTTTTTTTCCGTATTTGGAGTTTGAGGAGGTATTTACATTTAAATGTATAGAAATTTTGTTTGGACACCATGATTACTTTGAGTTTCTGGGGATTTTTTATTTTTCAATGTTTGATTTATAGTAGAGTAACTGTTTTCTGTTCGAGTTAATCGTTATGTACATGTATTTAAAAAATATGTTTTCTATCCAAACAGAAATGCAGTGTTCCTGGGCATATAGATTTGATTCAACAGTTAGAGATGAAAAAATTAGAATTGGAAGACAAAGAAAGACAACTGTTAGAAAAAGACAGGCAAATAGAGGAGAAAGCTCTCACCATTCAAGACAAAGAAAATGTTAGCACCATACCTTCTTTGACAAGATATATAGTTTATATTTCAATCATTAACAATTTTAACCAGAAAATCCTGTCACATAAATTTGGCATTTTCAGGTTTTCCTACATGAAGAAACCTGTAGTAACAAAGATGTTTCTATTGATATGTGTGTTATTCTACTTCAAACAGGAAATAGAAAAGTTAAAGAATGAGATAAAGGATATGAGGAAAGATATGATGAAAATGGCTAAGCAGCATGCAAAGTTACAAGCCAAATTAAAGGACCTAGATGAGTTTGAGAGAACCAAGAAATTATTACAAGCTGTTGCTCATTATGTAAGGCATTGCTTACAGCACTTAACAAAGTTAACTTCAGCTTAAATAATCATTTGTGAATTTGATCCCTGTTTTAACGCGTCATGGGATGACATGTTCAGTGTACTCTCTTTTATTGGTTTTTCCTTATATATACCAGGTTCATGAGATCCATGGAGAGGTTTTACCTGCTGCTGAAGGTGTCAATAAGCGATTAGAGGTGGTATCATCAGAGATGTTGAAACTGAAAGAACCTCAAGAGAAAAGCAAGAAAAACTATGATGCCTGGGCAGCTAAATTTCAAATGAAACATGGCAGAGATCCAGCTTCAAAGGACAGGTAAACTCAGTTGTTTCATTGTTACAGACAGAGATGAAAACATAAGAAAGGATTACCATATTTACCCGTGTATAATGCACACCCATGTATAATGCTCACCCCCGAAATTGAGAAAAAAAATTGCAGAAAAAGCCAGTTCCCGTGTATAATGCACAGGTAAAAATCGATAAATAGTGAGCGGCCGTGAAGCTAAGATTTCAGATGTTAAAGTACAGTAGCGGGAATTATCCGTCACCTTACGTTTTTTCACCCATCATTAATATATATATAAACTTGACAAATTTAAGAGACATATGTCTCTTTTTGCATTCCAGAAATGATTCCTCCATGAATTAGATTAATTAACTACACCATAACTTATAATTATAATAATATGTACATGGAGAGTATCGTAGAGCAACGCAGTATACAAGTCGCATTTAAATAAGATTGAATAAAATGGTTGCCGTATGTTGGTAACAAATTCATTTTATCTCTGATAAAGTTATAGGTATTAACGTTATATATATTATAATTGTCATAATACTCTATGTTTTTGTTGTCCGCTGAATTAGCATTGTCTGATTGATGCGTGTGTACAACGCTTAACGGTTGACTGACCAGGTATTGTTAAAAAGTGACATTTAAACCCCCCAGCACAGCGGATGTCTGTGATAAAGTGATAGAGCCAATTACTGTTGATTTCATATCCGTCAAATTTGTGTTTAGTGTAAGTTATAATAGATACGCAAAACTCTAGTAAATACATGTATATTATAGATCGTCGGTATTATCACACAAATACGAGAACGAACGACTCCCTCCATTCCATGGTAAATAAACTTTTTGGTGTGATTTTAGTACATGGAATGATGACAACAGTTTAGCGTTCATATTAAAATCGACATTACAAACAAATACTTGTGGAAAAAACATGTCATATTTTAGTTCCCGTGTATAATGCACACCAACGATATTGACATCAGATATTCTGAAAAAAAGTGCACATTAAACACAGGTAAATACGGTAGATAAAAGTCAGCTACTTCTCTACATTATAAATAGTATTCTATTTGTATCATTGCTTTGTAATATTTGCTTTACTAGAATATATTAAATTGTCATTTATGTTTATCATTGTACAATTACCTCACTATTCTGTGTTGCTTAATTAATAGAGATGCTGAGGGGGAGAAGTTACATAAACTGTTAGAGGAAAATACAGCACTAGTAGATGATAAAAAGATCATGCAAGAGGCCTTGAAAATCATGAAGACCGGAGCATATACTGCTCCTGAGATCAAGAAAGAGGTCATTGTAGTAGGTTAGTGTTCCTCTATTATATTACATATAAACTATACTGCTACTGGACCAGTAGTCGGCTGAAAATCACACTTTTTTGTCTATAACTTACATCAAACTCCTTCGTTTGACATAGAATTTTCTCCATAAGATGGTTACTTCTTATTCTTTATACTTGTACATTTTTTTTCAGCCATTAGTGATTTCAACAGAAAACGATTGCAATAAACGAAACTTTTAAATTCATGTTAGACATAGCTAAACTCATGTAGCAGCCGACTATTGGTCCTAGCAGACTACTGGTCCATTACCAGTAGAGAAATATTCTCTGTTAGCACTGATATCTGTGTATTTAATCTGTACTTGCTTAGTTCGAGCATATGGTTGTGGGGATAAATAATAGATCACCTCAGCCCTTAAATCAGTTTAGAAAAACCATGAAATTAATTTCAACTAACCAAACAAACAAAATAAAAATATTCTCTGTGTGTCAAGGGACGTAACTGGGCTTTGACATATTTGTAGAAAGATGGTCCTTGGTACTCAGAATTTGCTGCATATCAGATATCAACCTTGTCATTTAACTAATTCCAATTTTTTTCATAGATTTTGATCTTACTTGGCAGGGGTATGAATATCAATGTTTGTCACTGCTGTGTTTGACTATGTAACAATACTTTGTTGCAGAGGACTCTCCTGTGGAGCACATGGAGCAGCAAATGTCAGCCCTTGATGGCAAAGTCACAGACCTTGAGACAGAAAATGATGAACTCAAGAAAGAGAGGAATGAAGCACTATCAAAAATTAAAGAGGCAGAGCTACAGATTCAGCAAATGAAAGCCCAGCTTGACCTTCAAACATCGTTGTCTTCAGGACTACATGATTCTGATGTATGTTTTGTAATGTGTTTATACTTGAATGACATATTTTGACCCCCTCAAACTGTGATATGTTTTATCAATCCCCCACCAGTAAAACAGGAGACTATAAGTTTCCACTTTATCTGTCCATCAGTCAGTCAGCCTGTCTGTCTGTCTGTCTGTATGACTGACACACTGGTTCCCCAGAGTTTCCTTGGCCATGCTTACAGATATCAAGCTGAAACTTGGTGGTAACCTTTCCCATGAGGAGTTACAGATCAAGTTCGACTTCTGTCAAGGATGATTGCCCTTTGCTTAAAAGTCAAAAAAAAAGGAAAAAAAAAAGTGAGCAACTCTAGTTAATAGACACATATTAAAACTCCAAGAATGCCTGTTACCCTCTAGCTGCCACTGACCTACTTTCCTGCCCCTTATTTTTCATGAATACCCTATATATATAGTCATTATTACATATTAAACAATATAGATTAATTTAGTTTAAACCTTTTTACTACAATAAAAAAATCTATAAAATTATCTATTCATGTGTCAGATTATTTCAGACAAACAATTGTTAGCTTCACATGGTCCTTTTAAAGGTTTTCTGTTTGTATATATTCTCTACAAAAATCAACCTGAGAATGATGTGAGATTTTAGAATACATGTGGTATGGAGCCACATTTTCTTTTTATTCTTACTCTTTTTTAGTTGCAATGATTTAGCATTGTTCATTTGGGTAGATCACCCTCTAAATCTGTGTATTATTAAATCTTTTTTTTCAATTTTCAAATATTCAATGAAAAATTAAGTTCTGCTTCACATAGAGATAAGCTCTTCAGCATTCCAGTGTCCTAAATATCCAGGGCAACACTTTGTTACTAATTTGTTTGACTCTAGAAATTAAGGACAGTGGCGGGAGTCAAATTTTTTATATCTTCGCGTTGAAGAGTTCCACCCCGTCCGTGTACGATAACCGGCAGAAGTTCCGTTTTGATTCCGTACTTTTCTTTGCCCGCGGCAAAAGGCATAATAACACTTGAGTCAATCCCATTGTTAGTCAATCCCATTGTAAGTCACACTTCAGTGCTCATATAAATCAGGATTCATAACCTGAGTAGTCATTATAATTCTCCAAGGAAAGGAAATGAATCAATTGAAACCCCTGTTCAAAGGGAATCTGAAGAAGAAAATGAGGCAAATATTTCCAATCATTTTCTTGGAATTGCCTTATAGGTATTTTATATTCTTCATGCATACTCTTTAATGCGTTTTTGCAAAGACTGCAATGCATATTGCAAGTACTGAGCGTTGTGCTGGCAAGACTATATCATCAAGAGAGATAACTCTTATTGACTGTTTACAGAATAAATGCAAGTGTCACTTTCCCAGTGCCAATTTCATAAAAGGTACAAGGGAAAATGTCCCAAGTTCCTGTCTTTATTTAGAAATATGTTTTTCAGAGATCTTGTATTTGAATTCTGAACAGAAAATATCTGCTAGAAATTTTTTTTATTGTGAATTGTGTATTTCTACCTATATGAAGCAATGAAGAAATTCCATGTTCTGTCAAATCAGGAAGTTGGAAAATCTCAAAATGTTTATTGGTAGCCATATCAAAGGTTACAATGAAACTCAATAATGCTCAAGTTTAATACAGCACCTCAAAATTGATGGAAAGATATCTGAAAATTGAATAACTGGGATCTGTCCTTAATATTATGTTTCAGAGCTGCCTTAAGTGCAGGAAAGTCCCTTTCAACTCACTTTGGCTTTTATTAAATGAGTACACTTTTGTATTGAGGATTCATGTATCTGAATACATAATTTGTTATTCTAATTTTGAATTTTACTAATTATAGGAGCTGTCAGAGCAGATAACTGGACTTCAGAAGCAGTTAAACAACTCAGAATCTGCCTTATTACAAGAGAGAAATGCTCATGATAGCACAAAGGAAGAGCTTGACAACCTGCGAAAACAAATGGACATCTTAAAAGAGGAAGTTGCATCTGAGAAGTCTAATTTTAAAGCTGAAATCGAGGGCAATAACCAAAGAGCACAGGCAGAGATAAAGGCAAAAGAAGAGGTATAACTTTTCTTTTATCAACTGGACTACTACATGTATTTATTAAGACAGCAAGTTACATATTATTATGTGCTTGTGTTACAATAGACAACATATTAAGCTACAAAGGTTTTGTGTGAACATTTATATGAGTGTTTTTGGAACTTATTTTTATAGGTACACTACAGAGGTCGCGGATCGTCCAATTCTCTGCGTATCGAGGGTGATATTTTGACAATCCCGTTCACATTGACGCAAATCACCGCACACCACTACGCCACCACAACATTGCGGTTGATTGCGGCTATACATTGTATAGCTATTTAAAGTACATTTAAGCATTTTAAAATATTGTCTAAATATCGAAGTGTAATGTACACAAGTGGTTTTGCTTGAGGGTTATTTGCAGACCTGTAAATATTGCAAGTGTTTTGGAGGGTTAATATTTGCTGAATAACCTCTAAAGTTGTCTTTTTGTCAATTATCCAAACCATTTCCTTGTAGGCTATGGTAGTGACAATGTGTTTCAAGTCCCATTCAGGGGACACTTCTGCGGCATATACCCTTAGTTTTAGATTTATTCAAATTATCATCACAAAATACAATTTCTCTCAGGATTCCACAATTGCAAGAAGTAATCTGATTAAAAACACTGCTATTTATTCCATATTTACTACGTATATGCAGCAAATACAGAATAAATAGAAATGATTTTAATCAAATTGTTGTCAAAGTAAACTCGAAGTCTTGTTTTTCTACGAACAAAATCATCGAAAGTTATTTTTCTGTTCGCCTTTTTCTTATTTTATAATACAGGTACTTGTCTTTAGATCCCTTTCTGATTTTTATGCATGATGGAATATAAAGCTGATAAGAAATATCACCCAAGGCAATAATTAGTGTAGGGCATTTGAATTTGGAAGTTTTGTGCTATTGTACGCTGTACTGAAATCAGTAATAGTAAGATTCTGTTCTGAATTTTATTACAACTTACATTATTATAAATTTGTCCGCACCATAACTTCTCACCCTGTGCACAGATTTCAATAATATGTCACAGAATTGTTGCTTAGGATCCAAGGGTGTGTCATGATCTTGAACCAAGGTCATAGGTCAAAGCTCAAAGTCACAATAGACGCAATTGGTATAACCTTGTCTGGGCCATAACTTCTTCACCTCTGCACAGATTTCAATAATATTTCACAGAATTGTTGCTTAGGATCTAAGGGTGTGTCATGACCTTGAACCAAGATCATAGGTCAAAGGTCAAGGCCACAATAGACAGAATGGATAAAATCATGTTTTCATTGATTATACCTCAAAATGTGCTTGTAAGTGGGACATGCATTACACTTATACCAGTAATGTATATTGGGATGAATTATTCCATGTTTCTTATTTGTTGCCGCTGGGGGTATTTGTCCTGTTAGGACTGCTCCAGTTTGCTTTACTGAATGCTGACAATACTCAATGAGTATTTTAAAAAATATTTCACCGTGGTTTATGTATGCGTATACGTATTGTAGATACATGAAGTAGGGTCACTGCAAAATGCCGGCGATGCTGCGGTGATTCACCGCGATCGTTGCAGTGATTCCGCATTTACTATAGGTCAATTAAAGAGCGAAGATCACGGTGATTAGTAGCTAAAACTTAAAATATATATGACAACTGGACAATAGCCATTCTCTGCAGTGTAGGTGTATCAATCAGCAAAAGTAAAGTTTAAATTTTGTTTATATAGAACATAGTATTTGAAATATGAAATGATTAAATATGAAATGATTGTTTGAGTTGATGTTTTGCTCTTTGTAGGAAATTGCTAATCTGAAAAACAGAAATGATCAGCTAGAGACTGAAAGATTAGCCAATGTACCCATTGAAACAGCAAACGAAATTAAACAACTGCAAGAGAAAATAGTAAGTGTCTTACAAACATTCAAATGATACATGTCTTACAGCTAACAATAGTTAGAGAGTTTTTGATTTCATCGAGACTGTTGTGGGTTTTTTTTTTTATTTTGCTTTTCATTTTCAAATGAAAATTTTAAGGTTTAAAAAGTAGTGAAAAGAACAATGAATTGTTTACTTTATATGCATGTTATGGGTAGAAGAAATGGATTTTTGAAAATACTTATGTTAAAATGATCTGGGTAAATATAAAGGTTTCAGTTCAATCGTTAAATCTTAAACTTTGCACTCATCATTATACAAAATACTAAACAATAATGGCATTTTTCTTTTCTAATATAGGCTTCCTTGGAAAAAGAAAAAAGTTCATCTGGCACACAAAGTGTTGACTTGCAGGCCCAAATTTCTGCATTGAAAACTAAATTGGAGGGTTCAAATAAAAATCTAGAGACACAAAGAGCTGCTATCAGGGAATTAGAGGTGACTTATTGTGTAAATCAGTTAAACCCCTTTCTGAACAAAGAAGTAGGGTATATAAAAATCCAGACTAACTGCATAACTCTTTGTTTTTGCATCTGAGTTATGTCATGGGAACGATTTCCCATAATTGTTCATTTAAGAGTGCATTACAGTGTATAGATAACTAGAGCCGATGTCTTGCTTAAACTTACATACAATTATCTTGGATTTTGTTCGTTTCTCGTGTTACGTCACATGAAGACTATTTTACTGACATAGTGACAGCATCTGCCTGATGCATTGCTTAGAAATCTGTTCCTATAACCTGCACATATGTAAGAGACCCAGTGGAATTAATGAGGGATTTTTTTTGTGTCTGTTCTTCTGAGACACGGGGCCTTGAATTTTAATTTCACATCTATAACCGGACTCTAACTTAGAACGTCTTGGTCATGAAACAAGCACCTTACTGACTGAGTCTCGCTGGCTCATGTTATCTCGTATACAAAAGATAAAATACCTGCTGCTCTCAACTATAAGGTATGACACAGTAGTAGAAAATAAAAAATATATAAACAAAGAAAAGATAAACATTATAAATTTATTGGTTATAATGGGAATATCTGGATTCAGTCCTTAATGAATTTCTACTGTATAAAACATAAGATATGGATATTTCTTTTTACATACCGTAATTGTTGCCTTATATAACTAGATAGAAGGGTGAGTACATTATGATTTTGACAAAAGGCAATATATCCAAGTTTATCCATGTACTTTTCATGAATATCTTTTTGCTTTAAATTTATGTACATGTACTCTAAAACTTTATCCAAATTGTTCAGGCCAAGAACAAGAATGCTAAAGCAGACAAAGACAAAGCAGTCAAGGAGACAACCATACAAATTGAGAAACGAGAGCAACAAAGAGCCAATGAAGATAAAAAGCGGATTTCTGTTTTAGAACGTAAGATAAAAGAATTGGAAACTGAAGGTGCAAAGCCAGGAGTAGCAGTGGTGGCAGGGGTATGTTAGATTATGATTTTAAGGTTTATATACTGTTTAATGTTGTTTTTGTGCAATATAGAGAGCCTGTCAATTACCAGGGATCTTTTTATTAATTAGATTAATATTCTGTAACAAGTCTGCAGTCAGTAAGTTGTTCCTTTGATTTTAAACTAGGATTAAATCAAAATTGTATCCTGTATCCACAGCAATATTAATTTAGTGATAATATTTAATTTTGCTCCCTGGAACATGTGTATTTGAGGTTTGTTAGAAAACGTATAGCCATCTACATGAACATGAAAGATAATTATGCCTATCATTCGCTGTATAATCAGGGAAAGGCAAGTGCTCCAGATAAAGGAATGAAGGATCAACTGATGGCAGCAAAACGGGAGAATAATGAACTCAACAGCAAGATCAAACAGCTTGAGAAGGAATTGCGAAGTGGAGCCAGGGAAAAGACAACTGTAGGAGTTGAGGATGTAAGCATTACAGCTAATGTAATGTACAATATACTCCCTACCACTAGTTACATTGTCAAAATAATTCCTGTAGTAAATTCAAATAATCATTTCTTCTTTAAAGAATATTGTACATGTATGCATATAGTTTCAATTCATCAACTTTCATGCTATTGCAGATGCATATGAATATATTTCTTGTAAATTTACTTTTTATTTTTTATAGAAAAATGAACAGAAACGCAAAGAAAAGATACTTAAAGAACTAGAGAAAAAATATGAAATAGAGAAGAACAGAACAACCAAACTTGATGAAAATCTAAAAACCACTGAAGATGAGTTGAAAGAAACCAAAAAGGTTGCATGCCAAAGAATTTTTCTTTGTTCTTTAAATTACAAACATGTGATATTATAGGAGGCATACCTGTTTGTTCCACATCTTTTGTTCAAGCTTAACTTCCAGCATTTAAAAATTTAAAAATTTACAGAATGTTATGGTCTTGACATAAAATTTACTTTCAAGATTAAGATGATGATTAGTTTGTGTGCAAAAAGATTATATAGACAATGAATTCTTTTTGCATTAGTTGAATCTAATTATTCATTACATGTCCAGATTTCCAAAACTTGTGTCTTGAAGTTTAATGTCATAGTAAAATTTTTTCTTCTTGTGTGTCCATATTTACTTTGTTCCTTATTAGAAATTATATGTAATAACCCTGATTCATATTGACTGTCAACTAAACTTTGATTCACATTATATTTAGTTGATAAAACCAAAGTAATTCTATCCCCTTAAGTATGTCAGATTCATCCCAGTTTGATTCTTAGTGTAATAGCTAAATACAATTTTGTTGGATAACAACACACAAAAGTATGCACTGTTGGTATAATTTTATGTGCCATTTGTGGGTAATGTTCCTGTCCATGTTAGATGTGTTGCTATAAAGGGTATAAAATAAATCTGCGTGACATTTTAAAGATACATTGTAATACTAATTTTGCTGCTTTTGCATTGAATAGGACAGAGACAACAAAGTGAATGAGTTAGGGAAATTGAAAGCAGAGTTAACTGCGCTTGGAGCTGCTGCAAAGGAAGGTGTTGAAGCAGCTACTAAAGTAAAAACGTTAGAAGTTGACAATAAAAAGTTAACAGATGAAAACAAAGTGTTGACAGAAAACTTTAATTCAGAAAGAGTAAGTAGGGGTCCTTGTAATATAAGTCATTTGCAGAAGTTTCAGTGTTTCAATGTGCAGAAGATCTGTGAGTGCACATCTGACATAGGCCAAACAAAATTAATGTTTAATTTCTCAGGCTCTTTTTATCGTATTATGATGAGGTACAGAGTTTTTTTAGCTCACCTGAGCCAAAGGCTCAAGTGAGCTATAGTCATAGTGCGTCGTCCGTCGTCGTTGTCGTCCGTCGTTAACTTTTTCACATTTTCGACTTCTTCTCTGGAACTACATTGCAGATTTGGATCAAACTTTGTGTAAATGATGTACTCAAGGTCCCCTACTAAAATTGTGTTCGGGATCCAGATTCCCTCAGGGATGGATCCAGGACCGGACCAAAAGTGCCCAAAAGGGTACCCCTCTTCAAACATCTTTTTCTCCAGAAGCAGTACATAAATGGGGAAACTAATTGCATTTCAACAATCTATAAAGATGGGTTATTGAAAATTGTGTTCTAGGTTAAGATCCGTCAAATAGAAATTTACGCTTTTTTGATGTGTTTCTGGACTTAGTCATTTCAATGAAGAAAAGTGTCATGTTTTTCAGTTAATTGATATTGATGATTTCTTAATGACTATTTTGATCATAATTGTGGTAAGGAATATTATTGTGAAAGAATTTTGTAATTATCTCAATTTTTGGATTTTTTATGAATTTTTTAAGACTTCCAAAAAAAAAAGGGGGGGTTTGGCCATTTTTCACATTTTCAACTTTTTCTACAAAACCACATGAAAGATTTTAATGAAACATGGAATACATGAAGTACTAAAAGTCCTCTATCAATTTGGTAAATTTCATCCAAATTGGTTAACAGATAATGCCACCATGTCTAAAAAGTAGGTCTCACAATGGTACATACATGTATACCACTTGGTAATTGAAATATGGAGAGTAGCGGTTCAAATCCAGCTGTGGTCAAAAATTTTTTTTTTAATTTTTTTACACATCTAAATAAGTTTTTAGATGTTTCTCAACACTCAACATATGAAATTAGGAATTTTACTTTAAGACTTCCAAAAAAAAAAAGGGGGGGGGTGGCCATTTTTTACATTTTCAACTTTCTCTACAAAACTGTTTGAAGGATTTTAATAAATCTTTGTAGAAATAAGTCACTTATGATCCTCTTCAAATTCTGTTGTTTTCGTCCAGACCTCTTTACAGGTGGCGCCACCATAGTCAAAAGTAGGTCACAAAAGAGTTCCCTCCTTTAACAATATTCTTTTTCATACGGGCTGTATACAGAGACAAACAGAATGCATAGAAATGATCTAGAGGGATGAGTGAAGACGTATTGTCATTTTGGTTCCCTTCCAAATTTTAGAATTTTTTTTCGACATTTCTTTGGACTTGGTGATTCAATGCAGAAAAAAAGTGTCATATTTCCTAGTTAATTGATAATGATGATTTATTATGGACTATTGTGATTATAATCATGGTAAGGATTGTTACTTTGAAAGAATTTTGTCAATAACTCAATTTTGGGATTTTCTATGAATTTTTTAAGACTTCCAAATGAGGATGTATAGGAACAATTCAATCACATTTTTCACTTCTGCTGTTATACCACATGAAAGATTTTAATGAAACATGGAATACATGAAGTACTAAAAGTCCTCTATCAATTTGGTAAATTTCATCCAAATTGGTTAACAGATAATGCCACCATGTCTAAAAAGCAGTTCTCACAATGGTACATATACCACTTGGTAATTGAAATATGGAAAGTAGCGGTTCAAATCCAGCTGTGGTCAAAAAATTTTTTTTCATTTCTTTACACATCTTAAATAAGTTTTTAGATGTTTCTCAACACTCAGCATATGAAATTAGGCAATTTTAAGTTAGACCTGGACAATATTTGAAACAATTGTAGTTCATGACCCAGACTTGAAATCAGTCAGCAAAAGGCCCCACCTAAAGATAATGACTAACTTGTTGCCCTGAATGACTTCTTGCAGAGACAAAGGAAATGCTTAATATCAAAATCACCTGAATGGATGTGCAAAAAAGTGTTGTTTTTTATTCTAGCCTGAAATAAAATTTGACATATTTTCAACATCTGTGTTGACTTAGTCACATTAATGCAAAAATAAATGAATTCTTCCTTCATGCATGACTGATCATCTAGGTACTCAGGTGAGCGATATAGGCCCACTTGGGCCTCTTGTTTAATCATCAATTTTATAATATATATTTTATACCTAACAAAAATTAATTCCAATGATCTAATTGGCCTATAACAGTATTTAGGTAAAGTTGATTTAGATCACACCCCTTAATAAAATCCCCAATTACCGTCCAAGGTAGGTTTGTTGTTGCCTCAATCACAATCTACACATTCACATTCATTTTCGGCCCCTTTAGCACACTTGAATATTGATGTTAATTGAATGTTTTAAAGAAAAATTAAATCTGAACGTGATAAAAAACCCCCCTAACATGGAAAATCTATATATGAAAATTTTGTATGTGGTGCCAAATTAAGTGATGTGGCAGTGCCCTAGAAACTCAAACTTTAATTTGATTGGTCATAGGCATAAATTGGGATCTTTCACTGTCATAACTGTTGTGTATATAACCTTTGGTAGGACTGTGTGTGTATATATATATATATATTTTTACAGTCAAACTCTTGATATCTCATATCCGAGGGACCGCAGAAAATACTTCAAGATATCCAAATTTCGAGTTTAGGATAACCAATCTTGCAGCTGTTAACATACAACAGTTCATTTGACATTTGTGACTTATAGTAGATCCATGAGATATACATGTATTTATCAATGAATAAGCATGAAGATGTACATATTGATCCTATATAATAAATTTAAATCTCATTATACTTTCTATACCTTTCATACCTTTTTATACACCTGTCGAAAGACGGGACGTATTATGGTATGGCGATGTCCGCTTGTCTGTCCGTCTGTCTGTCTGTCAGTCTATGGAACGCAATAACTTTAGTAAACGTCAGCTGTTTTTCATGAAACTCATATAGAATGCTTTAATAGTGTAGGGGAAGCCGCCTTTCGATTTTGAGCAAATTCCGTTTCGTCGTTCCGGAGTTATGGGACTTGGATTTTATTTTAACTATGAAAAGATGCTATGGAACATGATAACATAAGTAAACGTCAAATGTTTTTCATGAAAACCGTACAGAATGCTTAAATAGGGTAGGGGAAGCCGTTTTTCGATTTTGAGCAAATTCTGTTTTGTCGTGATGAAGTTATGGGACTTGGATTTTATTTTTGCTATAGTAAGATGCTATGGAATACAATAACTTTAGTAAACATCAGCTGTTTTTCTTGAAACTCATACAGAATGCTTAAATGGGGTAGGGGAAGCAGCCTTTTGACTTTGAACGAATTCTTGTCATTACAGAGTAATGGACCTTTGATTTTATTTTTACTATGATAAGATGCTATGTAACATGATACGTTAAGTAAAAAGTTGTTTTTCATGAAACTTATACAGAATGCTTAAATAGTGTAGGAGAAGTCAACTGTCAGTTTGGAGCAAATTCTGTTTTGTCATTACAGAGTTATGGAACTTGAATCCCTCTTTTTGGACTTCAATATTTCATAAAAGTATTACCAAAGAGATCCAAGTTTGGGGGTAATAAAACCATACGCTCACATTGAATCCGTCCAAAGTAAACGACGGGCATATTAAGTCACACTAGGTGTTGCTCTTGTTATAAATATATAAAGAGAATATACTCCAAAACTGAAAACGTCATATTTCCTTTTCTTAAAATCGTAATTTGAATTCAGTATTGGATTTAACTGTCTTATACTATACCTAAAATGGAAGTTACTTTGCATAAAAATACATAGACATACACATGAATTTGAAGTAAAAAATAAGTTATTGAACATTGTAAAGAAATTTCTTTAAATAAACGCTTATAAACGATTATGTAATTTTTGCGGCTTTGTACACTGACATGGTCAGTTAATCAGACCACGTGAGTGACCTGTCATCTAAGGTAAACGCAGCGTAGTATTTGACATATTAGTGTTCAACACAACCAGGGTGAATTTAATCATAAAATGAAGAATTTTTTCGGGACTGGCATTTGACTTCAAGATATCCGGGGAATTCAAGATATCAGTGTTTGAGATATTGCAGTTTGACTGTTTATGTGTTGTTAATAAAAGACAATGGCAAGGTCAAGCTTTTCTATTATTATTTTGAATGTAAGTCAATTTAATATATCATTTGCTGACATTAATGATTTAAGTCATATGCATGAAATTTAGTAAGCAACTATATAAACGAGGTAACAGCATTACAGATGAAGTTTGCATTTCATGAGATTCGTCAATTTCTTTATTGACTGATAATGAATGAAAATTCTGTTTTTTTTAATTAATATAGGTTAAACTTTGGGTCATTTTAATGAATTTTGGTACACTGTTCTTTATGGCAGAGTTAAAGATCAAGTTCACATTTTGTGATATTCTGTCTGTAGTTCTGACTGAGTTAGGACCACTTATTGACTGAAAATCAATGAAAATTCTGTTGACCAGATTTATTTCAGGTTAAACTTTGAGATTTTTGATTAGTTGGTGCACTGTTCTGTATAGCAGAGTTAGAGCTAATTTCACATTTCATGAGATTCTGTCTATTTCTGACTGAGTTATGGTCCTTTATAGACTGAAAAGCGATGAAAATTCTGTTGAATGTTTTTTCCAGAATTTTCTTAAGTTATACTATGAGGAATTTGATTGAAAATTAGTTCAATGTTTTCTCAGTTATGACTCTTTATTGACTTATAGCCAATGAAACTTCTGTTTTCCAGATTTTTTTCTTAAAATTTAGTACACTATTATATAAAGTGCATTTAAAATTTTAAAAATTCTATTTAATATTCTTTTTTTCTTGTCAACACAGAATCACAGAAACTGCAAGTCAACTTTCAATCAAGTTTATGTTGTATTGCATCATATTTTCCACACCTTCTTGCCTTCTCTTCATGTTGTGTTTATTTGTTGCATTTTGATTGTTTCCCAACTACATGTCGTATGCTACTAGTACTTATATGAACTGGGAATAATGTTATCCATCAGCGATGGTATGACTCACTTGTGCACTGTATATTCCCAGAAATGTATTTTACAGTATCAGTCTCATAAATCTATACATTATTAAATTTTTTGGGGATGTTAGGGGACTTGCTTCAGCAGTACTCTCAGAATGCTATTTAATAATGCTGTACATTATTAGGTTTTGAGAAAGAAATACTACAACATGGTTGAGGACATGAAAGGAAAGATTCGAGTTTATTGTAGAGTACGACCCCTTAGCAAAACAGAAACTGAAAGGGTAAGTAACATACACGAAAGACAGAGAGGTGATTGCATATCAACAAAAACTTCTATTCTCTTTCTAAAATCAGTATTTGACAGTACTTAACATTATTCAGATATTCATGTAATGAGAGAAAAAATTTTCCATGGAAAAAGTCAGTAAGTTTTGGGAAAAAACCCAGAGTTTACATATATTGGTTTATCATTGCTAAAATACTTTGTTTACATATTTGAATTAAGCCCCAGTCATAACCAGAGTGTTTGACTAAATGATCTTAAATTAACTATTTGATCTTTACTCCAAAGTTTAGTTACAGATGTTAAGTGATTCCCATTACCATTACGTCTTGATGTAATGATGTCTTAAATCCACTGCTCCTAAACTATGAACATTTACAGGGCAACTACTCTGTCCTCAAATCTCCTGATGAATACTCTGTCAATGTGGAGACTGCCCAGAGAGGTACTAAGGAGTTCCAATTTGATAACATCTTTATGGAGAATTCCACTCAAGAAAAAATATTTGAGGACACCAATGTAAGACTCTTGAAGAATATCCAGTTTGGTATTCAATTCAACCTTAGAATCTTGGTATAAGACTTCACAATACACTGTTTTCCAATATTTATTCTTATGATCAGAAACTATGTATTTATTCTGATATGACTTACCAGCCCTTTGCTTCTAATTTGGTCTGTTTTTTAACTGAGTTGAAAAACTCTGCCTTGAATTTGATGTGGCAGGCAGGGGGCGTCAGCAATTGATTTTGGGACTTTAACTCCTACAACTATTTAGGTATAGTAATGAAACTTTACACACATACTCCCCATGAGCTGAAGATGTGCTCCGTTGATTTCGGGATAAAAAGTGTCAAGGTCATGGGGCCTTGATGAGTGAAAATGGTTTCTAGGCTGTAACTGTATTTATATTTTAATTCACTCTGCTCAAACGAATATAAATCATTTATAATATAAACAAATGTAAAATATGGAGGAGGGAGGTGCTCTTAGTGGGCCTTTAATTACATTATTAGATACATAATCAATAAATTGCTCATTTCCTGGACTGTTCAATAAGAGCATCATCATCATCTAGTAATTTCATCATACAACAAAAGAAAAATATTTTGTTAATATACTTACATAATAAAAAACAAATGGATGGGTGGATGGGTGCGATACCGACTGAACTGCCCGAGTAAGAGCCCTTTGAATGATTTAAATTTCATCCTCATTTCAAAACGTAAACTACCCATGCATGAAATCATTCACCATGAACTGCTAATCATAACAATTGACAGACATTGAGTACTGTTCAATATTTTTTAATGTAACAATAATAAATACATTTACTTTTCACCTTTTGTTATAAAACTTCACACACATACTCCCCATGAGTCGTGGATGTGCCTTACAGTTTTCTGGATCAAAAGGTCAAAACATTCCACCTATTGTTATGGAACTTCACCGTCATACTCCCGTTGAATCGAGGATGAGTCCTATTGATTTCAGGATCAAAAGGTCAAAGGTCAAGGTCATTCCAAACTCTTAAATCCTACAACTGTTTAGGTATAGTAATGAAACACATACTCCTAATGAGCCAAAAATTTGCTCTTTTGATTATCGGATTAAAGGACAAAAGGTCAAGGTCATTGAAAATGGTTTCCAGACAGTTATCGGTTTCTGAACTCTGACTCCTACAACTATTTAGTTATAGTAATGAAACTAACCATATATATTTTCCATGAGCCGAGGATGTGCCCTATTGATTTTGGGATCAAAAGGTCAATGGTAAAGGTCATAGGGCCTTGATGAGTGAAAATGATTTCTAGGCTTTAACTGTATTTACATTCCAGATAATGTTATTAAACTGCACACACATACTCTGCATGAGTCATGGATGTTGTCTATAGATTTCTGGATCCATAGGTCAAGGTCATTAGGCCTTGATTAGTGTATGAAAATATTTTGCAACTCTGCTTATTGCATCTTGGATGCAACTTTCTTCTTTACTTATTCATTTGATTTTCTTGTCTTGCTATGGTTTTATTTATTCACCATGATTCAGAAAGTTCAGTTCTAAACTGTTAAATATTAATGATCTAAATAATTTATATTTAGTATGTGTTCTTTGAGTCTTACATGATGTGTAATATATATTGGCAGAATCTTATTCAGTCGGCTGTGGATGGTTACAATGTGTGTATATTTGCTTATGGTCAGACTGGTAGTGGTAAAACATTTACCATGATTGGTGACAAAGATGGAAAACTTCCTGGAATAGCCCCAAGAGCATTCAACAGAATATTTGAAATTATCCATGAACAGAGGTATGTACATTTTCCTAAGGTATTTTTGAAAAGTATACCGTGAACTTGGTCCTTCACTAAAAGGGGTATCAGGTATTGTGACTTTAAATTGAATTTCAAATTGTATTAATCAAAATGTGATATTTTTGTCATTTGCATCTTTGATGGTAGTAAATGTAACATGTATGTTTAAATAGGTACAATTCAATATCAAATAAGGTACTTAAATGATGCGTTAGATGATGTTCAATAGCATATTAAAAACAAACAATGTCTATGGTTTATTTACTGTTACTATTTATTGTGTGCCTTGCAGGTCCAAATTTACCATTACTGTGTCTTCCTACATGTTAGAGTTGTACAACGATAAGCTGATTGACCTGTATGCTAAACCTGGCACTTCGGATGATGTAAGTGATCGAGTTCCAATCATCTTATATACCAAACCTGTTAGATGACATAGGCTATCAAGTTACATTTCAAAAAATAAAAAATTAACTTTATTTTTCAACACACCAATATCATTTCACATACATTGTGACCCCATTTGCCTGATGCATTGCTGAAAACAATTTCGACTTGTGCAGCAAACCCTCCTGAGACACAATCCTAGACCCAAGAGAGTATCGGGTACACTCCATCGACAAACTTCCCTTGCAGACCAGCTTCATAAATTGACTTCATAGAGCTAATACCAAATGCTTCATTGTAATCCATGAATAATTCAACTAAGACTTTATGTTGATACGTTTATAAACATGACATTGTAAAAGCATTTCGTAAACCATTTCATCGATTTTAATGAAATTTTTCACAAAGGGACTTCATCATATGAAGAAATTATTGCTTTCTGATACTGTCAAAGAGATAATTGGACAAAGACTTTGATACATGTTGTGATACATTTATTAACACAATCTCCTAAGTACATGTCAGGTGAGCGATTCAGGCTCCTGGGAACCTCTAGTTGTCCCCTGCTTTTCGCAAAAACATGGGGAATTAAATCTCATTCGTCTGTCTGTCTTTTCGTCCGTCCGTCTGTCACAAAAACTTTAACCTTGGTCATAACTTTTTAACTGTAAGACGTAGGACCTTCATATTTGGCATGTGCGTCCCTAAATGCAATAGCTTTCCGTTGGTACCAGAATTTCTTATCATGTGACCTTGACCATGACCTTTGACCTACTTAAATATAACTTTTTAACTGTAAGACGTAGGGCCTTCATATTTGGCATGTGTGTCTGTAGACATGCACAACCATGACAATATGTCACAGATACTGCACCCTTACTGATAGAATCCCCAAAGCGGGGGACCACAATTCTCTGAATTTGCTTCTTGTTTTTGTTTGATAAATACTGTATCAAAGTGAGCATCAAAGTAATCTTTGATTACCAAATGTTTTGTATTGGTTGACATGTTTTGTATAATTCATCTAGTGAACAGTATCATATGATTTCCTTTGACAAATTCCAGTGCATTTTCATGATCACATTTACTTTCTGTCATTTGTAGGAAAAGATGGATATAAAGAAAGACAAAAAGGGCATGGTATTTATTCAGGGCTCTGTAACTAAGGCAGCTTCCAATGCAAAGGAGTTGTATGCCTTATTTGATGAAGGAAGCAAGAACAGACATACAGCATCAACAAGTAAGTAGTATAGGCTAGTTATACAAACTTGTTGGAATATGTGCTCATTCTAGTCAGGCATGGAGTAGATTAACTCCACATAGATACACTAACAACAGTCATAAATTAGAATTTATCTAAGTTTACAGTATCATTGATGGAGTATTTGTATTTGCCTGCATAAAATGCAGTGGTATATTTTGTTATCAAGCTGAGGTCTGTTAGTTAGTCTATCTGTCACTCCCTTCATCCATCTGTCGGCACCACCTACTTCAAGCAGCTTTCCTAAATCGTAGAGCCTAGAAAGAATCTGATTGTTGCATATGATAAAACATGACCAGAAGTTGTGCTCCGGGCATCCTAAGTGGGAGTTTTGCCTCTGGTTGTGAGGCTTATGGGTGTGGTAAAAATATTTTGTAGACCCTTTTCTTTTAAACCAGGAGGCTTACAGAGAATCTGAAGGTGGCATATGACATTATATGTATATGTCTTGTTCTGCATCTGGGTTCCATAGTGGAATTTGACCCCTGGGGTTAGGGATCATTGGTGTGGTTAAAAAATTGCAGGCAGAATCTGATAGTTTATGACTTGAAATTGTTTTAAAAAGAATAGTGTCCGTGCTATGCCCTCTAAGCTATTATAGATACAGTGTATCTAATTATGTATATGACAGTTTGGATTATAGAATTGTGTCTAGGTCTGGCCCTTTGGGACCTAGGTAGGGGTGTACATATTTGTGTGCAGCATTATATTTGTTGCTATGATATTTTCTTATGATAGTTACATATGATTTTTTACTTTTGTTCTTTATAGAGATGAATGCAGAAAGTTCCAGATCACATCTTATCCTTGGAATCATTCTAGAGAGTACTAACAAGACCACTGGACAAGTTCTGAAAGGAAAAGTCAGTCTTTAAATATACTATAGAGAGGGCTAGCCTATTCAAATTGTTTTCTTTTTTTTGGAAAGTAAATACATGTCTTTTATTTGTGGCCTAAAACATACAATTTCTAATAATTTAAATCATTTGTTTATGTTGATGTATTTATTTCTCTTTCTTAATCTCAATTGACAGCTCAGCTTAGTGGATTTGGCTGGAAGTGAAAGAGTAGCAAAGACAGGAGCATCTGCAGAGCAACTCAAGGTCAGACATTTAGAGTATAATTGTATGTACCCGGTAATGTTTGTCAGGATTGCTAGGCAATTCATTCTATAGATTGATGATGTCTGATTGTCTGTCTGTCCATCAACATTTTAATTAGATTTCTGATAGAAGCAAAAATTCAGAACTTAGAAGTACCACAGACTTGTTACTTTGCATGTGAAATGATATACACCTCTGATTTCAGATATAATTGGATCAGTATGACCTATATTATAAGATTGAGTAGTCTTTCTCAGAATTTTAGAAGATGTCCACATTATCATTCACATTTTTCTATCAATAAATCAAACTCACGTTTGATCATGCAAAGGTAAATAGTAAACAAACAAATTAATGTCTTGAGATAAGTGTTAAACAACAAAGTGATTAAATCTGCAGTGAAGGTGTACATTGACCATTAAATCAGCATGGAAGATTACATAACCAATTAAGGTTGAACGCTACAGATATCCAGTTACCAAGCTGACGTTTAAATAATAGTTATTTAATTTTTGTATGATAGTGAATGAAATATATTAATGAGGGAGGCTTCTAGTTTGGATTTCTGAATTGTTATGCAATTACCATATAAAGCATACTTTTTTTAAAAATTTCTGATGTCAGTCTTGTAGGTGTGCAATGTGCTTAAGATGAAAAAATATAATTTTTTCTCTACAACAAAATATTTGCCAAGCAATGTCCATCTAAGTGTAATTGGTGAACTTTCAGCAAGTGCCTTGATAAAAAGGAAGTATTTTGATCGCGCACTGGATACTGGTTGTAATGTCTGATACCTGTTGTGGACATATAAAAAAAAAATCCATAATGTATTCACCAAGTGTGTTTCTTTCAAGTTCAGTTAGAATAGAAAGTAAGACATTTTCTGGAGTGTAGAAAACCTCCGTGTATATACAATGTAAATATATATGTAAACTGTAACTCTTACAAACTTCTATGTTAATGTTGCCAATTGTTAAATTCAACTTTCATTAACTTAAACTATTTAGTTAATGAACCCATCAAGTTCAAGTTACCGAGAGTCGACTACATACTCCGCTGCAATTTAAAGATTTTTGAATTGGAAACTGAATAATTTTTTAACATGTTTACAGGAGGCTATGTCCATCAACAAGTCTCTCTCTGCTCTGGGAGATGTAATTTCAGCACTCAGTAGTGATCAACAGTTTATCCCATACAGAAACAACAAGCTGACTATGTTGATGCAGGACTCTCTAGGTGGTAATGCCAAGACACTCATGTTCGTCAACATCTCACCAGCAGATTACAATGCTGAAGAGTCGGTCATATCTCTTATGTAAGATTACTTCTTCAGTTGTTAGAATGAAAATTCAACATTATTTTTATCTCTGACCTGTGACAAAAAAAGGAGGTTGTAGTTTTTCATGTGACATGTTGTGTCAGTAATATTTTTTTTAGAATTTTGAACAGATGAACACATATTACTGGAATATATTATTTTCGTCATGTTTTACATCACTTGTATATTCTTTAGAATTCTGTAGAAGAAAGCATTGGAACAATAATGTAATGTTTAGATCAAATCTAGCACATTTAAAAAGGCTTGTTAACTCAATTTGTGGCATAAACAGCAGATATGCTACTACAGCATAGACAAAACAAACATGACATAATACAACAGACAAGTACATTTGGTTAATATGTACCTTTCATGTGATATAATAACTTGTATTAAAAATCAGTTGATATCAGACTTTCACCATGTGTATGTTTTATACAGGTATGCTTCTCGAGTAAAATTAATCACAAATGATGCTACAAAGAATGCAGAAAATAAAGAGATAGCCAAACTCAAGAATGTAAGATATGCTTTAAAGATATAATAAACTGAATTAAAGTTTAAACCTCATATATATAGGATTTTTAAAAATGAAACAGAATTTATATTAATACTTGTTAAAATTGAAGTTATTATTCTCTTCATAATGATGAAGTGTCCCTTGCAGGTCATTGCCAAGCTGAGGAAAGGAGAAAATGTGGATGAAGATTATGACTAATCATATGACCAACATGTGATGATCACATTACTTGAAAAGAAATTATGAATTTTGAAGATGTATCAATCTCTTTTGACTGAAATTTTACCATAATATTTTACTATGAGAAACTTTTATTTAACTTATCCTCAGTGTATTATATTGTAGCATTTAGTAGATCTATTTTTTTATATTATTCTGTGTGTTATTTGAGGGTCAGTGATTCTAGACTATTATGAAAAAATATGTAAAAATTACCATGACACACACATTGCTCGCATTTAATGATTTACCAATCAAAAATGTTTAGTTAAATTCAAATCATTTATCTATATATTGCATAATTTTGACTTTATTAACATATTCTGTGCAATCCAATCAAGTTAATGTTGACTCTCTTGAGGGTTAGTTTTTCTGTTGGATGATCAATATGACCCACGCTGTCCATTGATGTACTACCCACACTGTCCATTGATATACTACCCACACTGTCCATTGATGTACTACCCACACTGTCCATTGATATACTACCCACACTGTCCATTGATTTACTACCCACACTGTCCATTGATGTACTACCCACACCATCCATTGATATACTACCCACACTGTCCATTGATGTACTACCCACACTGTCCATTGATGTACTACCCACACTGTCCATTGATATACTACCCACACTGTCCATTGATGTACTACCCACACTGTCCATTGATAAACTACCCACACTGTCCATTGATGTACTACCCACACCATCCATTGATATACTACCCACACTGTCCATTGATATACTACCCACACTGTCCATTGATATACTACCCACACCATCCATTGATATACTACCCACACTGTCCATTGATATACTACCCACACTGTCCATTGATATACTACCCACACTGTCCATTGATGTACTACCCACACTGTCCATTGATATACTACCCACACTGTCCATTGATATACTACCCACACTGTCCATTGATATACTACCCACACTGTCCATTGATGTACTACCCACACTGTCCATTGATACTGTCCATTGATAAACTACCCACACTGTCGATTGATATACTACCCACACTGTCCATTGATGTACTACCCACAGCATCCATTGATGTACTACCCACACCATCCATTGATATACTACCCACACTGTCCATTGATGTACTACCCACACTGTCCATTGATATACTACCCACACTGTCCATTGATGTACTACCCACACTGTCCATTGATATACTACCCACACTGTCCATTGATATACTACCCACACCATCCATTGATGTACTACCCACACTGTCCATTGATATACTACCCACACTGTCCATTGATGTACTACCCACACTGTCCATTGATATACTACCCACACAGTCCATTTATTTACTACCAACACCGTCCATTGATGTACTACCCACACCGCCTATTGATAGACTGTGGTTATCTTTAAGGTTAGTATTTCTATTGTGTGATTACTGCGACCCACACCATCCATTGATAGACTGTAATTATCTCAAGGGTTAGTATTTCTATTGTGTGATTACTGTGACCCACACCATCCATTGATAGACTGTAATTATCTCAAGGGTTAGTATTTCTATTGTGTGATTACTGTGACCCACACCATCCATTGATAGACTGTAATTATCTCAAGGGTTAGTATTTATATATTGTGATTACTTTGACCGACACCATCCATTGATAGACTGTAATTATCTCAAGGGTTAGTATCTATATTGTGTGATTACTGTGACCCACACCATCCATTGATAAACTGTGATTATCTCAAGGGTTAGTATTTTTATTGTGTGATTGACATGACCCACACCATCCATTGATAAACTATGATTATCTCAAGGGTTAGTATTTTTATTGTGTGATTACTGTGACCCACACCGTCCATTGATAGACTGTGATTATCTCAAGGGTTAGTATTTCTATTGTGTGATTGACATGACATGACCCACACCATCCATTGATAGACTATGATTATCTCAAAGGTTAGTATTTCTGTTGTGTGATTACTGTGACCCACACAGTCCATTAATAGACTGTAATTATCTCAAGGGTTAGTATTTCTATTGTGTGATCGACATGACATGACCCACACCGTCCATTGATAGACTATGATTATCTCAAGGGTTAGTATTTCTGTTGTGCGATTACTGTGACCCACACCGTCCATTGATAGACTGTGATTATCTCAAGGGTTAGTATTTCTGTTGTGTGATTGACATGACCCACACCATCCATTGATAGACTGTGATTATCTCAAGGGTTAGTATTTCTATTGTGTGATTACTGTGACCCACAACGTCCATTGATAGACTGTGATTATCTCAAGGGTTAGTATTTCTATTGTGTGATTGACATGACCCACACCATTTATCGATAGACTGTGATTATCTCAACGGTTAGTATTTCTATTGTATGATTAGTGCGACCCACATCATCCATTGATAAGCCGTGATTATCTTTAAGGTTAATATTTCTATTGTATGATTGACATGACCCACACCGTCCATTGATACACTGTGATTATCAGGCATCATTTTGTGTTGAACTGTGATTGTTGCCATTAGATACCATTCTTGATTTTACTCTAAGGCAGGTCCTTGTATTTTATTTCATATTTTCATTATACATATAATATTGAAGAACAGACACTAATCTGTGAAGTTATATTTATATTGTTTGCAGAAAATAGTAACATGTAGTTACCTTTTTCTTTTTTTACATTTACAGACATTCCTTCATATATTTCAGTTTTATTACTCAAGGAATGGAATTTTATTTTGACAGCTTAATTTTCTCATCACACTACTGGTTTAGTGAATGTGTAAATATATCCTATTTTCTTTTTCAATAAACAACAGTCTCTAACAAATTATGCTTTTCTTTTGATTTTGCTCTGGGAAATCAGAAAGAGATTGAATCTTGTTTTATATCTTTCTGTTGATACAAGAAACCACTATTCACAGTATAGATTGCAAAGCTAGATTAAGGTAAAACAGATAATCATAAAAGTCATGTTACATGCAAATTATCGAGTCCTTTGGTCCTTGTCAGTTTTAAAAAAAATTCTCTCAGCTATAAAATGTAGACCATACTGACCTATTTTCATCGGAAATTGAATGTGCATATAAAAGTCCTCTTGCATAGAAAGCATAAAAATTCTGTGATCCTGTCAAATTTCTGCTTCAACCCAAAACTTAATAATAATGACAAATTTATCTCAACTAACTATAGACCAGAATTTGGTTTTATACAAGCTATAAAGGTATGTAGTCCTGATTAGCTAAATATGTCAGTATTCAGGTAGGCCAAAAGCTTGCTCGAGCTTTCTGTTAGTTGAGTCTCAGTTTGTATTTGGGTAGGGGGTAAGCAAGACGGTATGGCATTGTAACTGCAGAGGATCATGATTTTTTCGTACTTTGAAGGTTGGTACCTCTGTGGACCGTATGAGTGGGTTCGAAATCCATTGGTCTGCACCATAGTCTACCTGCTGAAGATTGGTTTGTTTTCTCGACCACTGTAACATACAGGGGGAAATAATCAAGATGTGGTACTAAACAATAAGCAAACATGAATGTTCAAATTTGAAGATCAAAGTATTAAAGAAATCCCAGGAAAATTATTTATTTTACATTCTACATCCCACATAATGTTTATGCATTGAGTAATATATATTCAGCAAGAACAATTGCATGTATTGTCTTTAAATGCATAATCAGATTACAAATGAAGTATCTACTCTGAGTAATAGAAATGCAGATGAGGAATGTTAACATGATGACTCATAAATGTAAAGAAATTTTACAAAATAAAATACAATAAAAATTCACTTTGATTTTTAACATGAAGAGATCCATAATTGTTTTAACTGATACATCTTATAATGGGTGTAATGGCAATGTGGGAAGTTGTTTGCAGTATCTGCTTTACAAAAAGGACATGAGACTATTGCACAGATTATTCTCACGGTCGCTCAATGAAGTTTATGTCATATTCATAAAGGGAGATAAAATGAGTCAAAAAGAAAAAAATAACTATATGTATTGAAAAACGAAGCAAGAAATCATTGACAGTAATTCAGATGGGAGATTACATGATTAGATACACATGTACATGTATATCAAGTATAAATCATTAAAATATATAACAAATTGATTAAATGTGTATTATGGCACAGAATAACGCCCACTCTGGATGTTCTATATACATTCATTTTACCTTCATTCATAAAGCATCTACACTATCACAATGGAACTTGGATTTCAACAGTCTTCTATATTGAAGATTTACAATTTGGAAGGTTTTTTAGTTTAAAGATAAAGCAGGAAAACTTTACTCAAGTTTAAGGTGAAAGTTTATGAAAAATTATAGTGCAGTCATAGATGGTTACAAAATGTGACTCTCCTTTTTGTATTAGCATTAACATTATAACCACACAAAGGACAATACAGTGCTAAAATACAAATCCTGTTGAAATTTGTACACATACAGAAAAGATGTGCTAACTAGTAGTTTCATGCTATTATTCTACTTGTGTCAAATAAATAAAACCCTCTTATGTTGTATTGGATTAGCTTCCATATACAAATGAAATGCAGTTTCAGTCTCTTTCAAGAAAGATACACACAAACGTTTCATGCAAAACTATGTTGCGCAGTGTTATAAGTAGCAGTTTCATCTTTTAATTATTTGCTGTATTTTTGGTAAAGATCAAGTACATCCTGAACATCATCTTTAGACCCCATGAAAACTGGACATCTCTGGTGTATATTATCTGGCAGAATATCCAGGATCCTCTGTCTACCAGTAGAAGCAGCGCCACCTGCCTGTTCCATGATGTATGCCATTGGGGCACTCTCGTATAACAAGCGCAACTAAAAAAGAATTAAAATTCAGTCTGAGTGATAAAGTTTGACATAAGATCTTTGTAAACCTAAGTAATTATCTTGATGAATATAAAAAATGATATTCTGAGTAAAGATTCTTAGGGATAATCAAATCAAGTAAATCAGAATGCTCCATAGGAAATGTTTGTAAGTTACAATAGCAATGCCTCTCTTGAAAAACATGTCCATCATACTAAACGCAGTAACACCTATGAATATAAACAAGAAACCGTCAAGGACGGTATGACTGGATTGCAAATGCTAAATGCAAAATGTTGATGACAGACAGACGGACCGATTTTGCCAATTTATAGACCAGAATTGCTTTGCATTAACAGTAACAATACATGTATGCAAGTGGTCACCCTAAAGGAAACAAGAGGCCCAAGTGGGCCTATATCGCTCACCTGAGTACCTAGATTATCAGTCATGCATGAAGGAAGAATTCATTTATTTTTGCATTAATGTGACTAAGTCAACACAGATGTTGAAAATATGTCAAATTTTATTTCAGGCTAGAATAAAAAACAACACTTTTTTGCACATCCATTCAGGTGATTTTGATATTAAGCATTTCCTTTGTCTCTGCAAGAAGTCATTCAGGGCAACAAGTTAGTCATTTTCTTTAGGTGGGACCTTTTGTTGACTGATTTCAAGTCTGGGTCATGAACAACAATTGTTTCAAATATTGTCCAGATCTAACTTAAAATTGCCTAATTTCATATGTTGAGTGTTGAGAAACATCTAAAAACTTATTTAGATGTGTAAAGAAATGAAAAAAAAATTTTGACCACAGCTGGATTTGAACTGCTACTCTCCATATTTCAATTACCAAGTGGTATATGTACCATTGTGAGAACTGCTTTTTAGACTTGGTGGCATTATCTGTTAACCAATTTGGATGAAATTTACCAAATTGATAGAGGACTTTTAGTACTTCATGTATTCCATGTTTCATTAAAATCTTTCATGTGGTATAACAGCAGAAGTGAAAAATGTGATTGAATTGTTCCTATACACCCTCATTTGGAAGTCTTAAAAAATTCATAGAAAATCCAAAAAATTGAGATATTGACAAAATTCTTTCAAAGTAACAATCCTTACCATAATTATGATCACAATAGTCCATAAGAAATCATCATTATCAATTAACTAGGAAATATGACACTTTTTTCTGCATTGAATCACCAAGTCTAAAGAAATGTCGAAAAAAATTCTAAAATTTGATTTTGGAAGGGAACCAAAATGACAATACATCTTCACTCATCCCTCTAGATCATTTCTATGCATTCTGTTTGTCTCTGTATACAGCCCGTATGAAAAAGAATATTGTTAAACGAGGGAACTCTTTTGTGACCTACTCTTGACTATGGTGGCGCCACCTGTAAAGAGGTCTGGACAAAAACAACAGAATTTGAAGAGGATCATAAGTGACTTATTTCTACCAAGATTTATTAAAATCCTTCAAACATTTTGTAGAAAAAGTTGAAAATGTGAAAAATGGCCAAAACACCCCCCCCCCCCCCCTTTTTTTTTTTGGAAGTCTTAAACGTAAAATTCCTAATTTCATATGTTGAGTGTTGAGAAACATCTAAAACATTATTTAGATGTGTAAAAAAAAAAAAATTTTTTTTTGACCACAGCTGGATTTGAACCGCTACTCTCCATATTTCAATTACCAAGTGGTATATGTACCATTGTGAGACCTACTTTTAGACATGGTGGCATTATCTGTTAACCAATTTGGATGATCCGCACAAAAAAACAAAACCTTTGAAAAGGACTATGAGTACTTGCATCCTACCCAGTTTTATCACAATCCTTCAAGTTGTTCTGTAGATCAAGTTGAAGATATGAAAAAATTGTCCCCCCCCCCCCCTTTTCTTGGAAGTCTTAAAAAATTCATAAAAAATTCAAAAATCGAGATATTGAAAAAAATTCCTTCGCACCAGCATTCCTTACCATAGAAATGATTAAATGAAACCAAATGAATGCATCAATGTTTACTAAAAGAAAATAATAACTCTTTAATGCATTAAAATAACAAAGTCCAAAATAAAAATGAAAAAACGTCAAAAATTTGATTTCGGACTGGAACCAAAAATATCAACACTTCTTCCCATATGCCTCTAAATCATTCCTATGCAGTCGGTTTGTCGCTGTATGCACCCGATCTGAATAAGAAGTTTGTCAAAGGAGGGTACCCTCTGTGACCTACTTTTGTCTGTGGTGGTGCCACCTGTTCATGGATCCTGATAAAGATGACCACATTTGTCGGGGACCTTGAGTATTTGATGCATGCCAAGTTTCATTGAATTCCAGCAAGTGGTTCCGAAGAAAAAGTTCAAAGTGTGAAATGTTTACACCAATTATCCCACCCCCCTTTTTCTTGAAAGTCTTAAAAAATTCTTAAAAAATCCAAAACATAAAATATTGAAAAATTTTCTTCGCAGTAGTATTTCTTACCATCAAAATGATCAAATTAAACCAAATTAATGCATCAATGTTTACTAAAAGAAAAAAAATACCTCTTTTCTGCATTAAAACTACCAAGTACAAAAAACGTCAAAAATTTGATTTCGGAACGGAACCAAAAATAACAACACTTCTTCACACATCCCTCTAGATCATTCCTATGCATTCGGTTTGTCTCTGTATGCCCCCGGTCTGAAGAAGAAGTTTGTCAAAGGAGGGTACCCTCTTTGACCTACTTTTGCCTGTGGTGGCGCCACCTATTGATGAATCCGGACGAAAAACAACAACACTTGTAGGGGACCATGAGTACTACATGCTTATCAAGTTTCATCAAATTCTGTTCAGTGGTTCTGGAGAAGAAGTCGAAAATGTGAAAAGGTAACGACGGACGACGGACGGTGATTGATCACAATAGCTCACTTGAGCCTTTGGCTCAGGTGAGCTAAAAAAAACAGTGTGTGTTCACTGAAGCGTAAAGTCAAGGTCAAGGTCACTAAATTTTTGTATTGGTTGGATAGAACATTCAAGTATCTACAAACCTACCAACTTTGACATAAGTACCCTTTAGGGTATGAAAGAAACCAAGCTAAATGCAAATGCTAAACGTTGCCGCCGTGCGGACGGATGGACGGACAGACGGTTTTCGCCAATTCATAGACCGGAATTGCTTTGCAATCCCGTCAAAAATAGGGGTCATTCTCTTGCCATGAAGAGAGTATGTATAAACTTTGATGATCCTAGTCTATATGACTACATATAATTTACAAGGTGCAGTTTATCAGCAATGTTTGGCATGTTACTTTGATGTTTGAGTCTGAACAAGAGGTCCAAATGGGCTTACATTACTCACCTGTGCATAATTCCCTCATTCACAAAACAAGTGACTGTTGAAAAATTTGCGGATACATGTATTCTCTTGGTTTTTGTGTTCAAGACTAACTAAAATTTCAATCATCAACCCTAAGAATGTCAGTACATATCAAATAAAAGAGATATTTGTGAAATCCTACAAAAATCAAATTTAATGATAACTTGTTTACAAGGTGCTTGCTCAAAAATTTGCTATTTTGCCCTGAAGATGACCTTGACCTTAATCCTTAAAATCAAGAGGGTATATGCTCATGCTCAAGAGATAATTGTGCAAAATTTCAAAGTCCTAGCCTAAACACTGGGTTTTGCATCTTGTTTACAAGGCGTGGACAGACCTACAGACCCATAATGTCATACCATACTATGTCCGTCTATGACAAGTGTATAAAAAACTTGAAGTGGTAATTAAGAGAAATGAAATCATGATTAAGTTTCACGTGTTACTGTCATAAGAGGCTACAGGTTGACATAGTCAAAGGTTCCCAAATTTATCACGGTTTTTGCTATATTTCCCAATTCAAAAAGTATCAGACACTTTTGAAATAAAGAAATCAGTAAATCTAACAGATGCTCATTGAACAGCATCAAACCAGTGGATGCCTCTTTCAGGTAAGAAACTCTTTACTTTGAAATTCATCCGGGAGCAAAAGTATGCTTGAGCTGCATATATCCTTGATATGAAGTTTACTCTAGTTGTAGAATAACCATGATCTTTCATATCCTAAGTGACTTTTCTCTGAAAGTCATATCCCAAGTAACCTTTAACTTTTGTAGGAAGTATGATCATTGCCAGTTTCAAATTTATGTCCTTTTTTGGCATTTTAATTTCTATTTTCCAAGTGGTCGTCACCATACATAAGAAATAATCATGGAGTGAAGTAAAACAAAAATCGATCAATCAATATTTTCCGAGTGACCTTGGCCTTGCAAAATTAAGTTTGAATGACTTTAGTACAAAACCCATATCCCAATAAGCAATCAAATGAAGCACAATCAAAATTTTGATAAGGTCAATTAATCACTCTAAAAGCACAACCTGTTAATTACAGGAAAAATCCAGGGAATATGTCATTATGAACCCAGCTGCAAGATATATCAGGTAATTTAGAAATCTTGTATTTGATATAGCTCTGCTTAACATATCAAAGTGAATTTAATTAAATTATCAACAAAAACATTTAGGTCCAGCATATGACTTTGAGATAGCTCCGATATTTGAGATAACAGAGTTACAGATATTGTGATTTGAGTGTATGATCAAAGTCTGATGAACGGTTTAGACAAACTGACAAGCATGCACAAACAAATGAAAAGATGAAGAGAAAAAAGACAGCAACTACATGTTCCCCTTAAATTTTTCTAAGAGCCTAAAAAGTGTAAAAAAAAAAAAAGAACCAATATCTCAGCATCAATGGTATGTGTACTGTGTTTAACTGTCCCAGCCCTAACAGTCTGGCCTGTATCATGTTTACAAGCTCAATGGACAGAGACAGACACGCTGCGCCATACAATAATACAAGCACATCACAATTGTAGTATAGCCTTTATCTCATTAAGGAAAATGATCCTCTTTACTTTGTGAATCAGAATAATTATAACATTTCTTGAAGTGAGTGTAGGATGCACCTTTCCTTTTGGAGCTTCTGATGTTGCAGGGTACATAAAGATTCCACCATACACCAATGTCCTATGTACATCTGCTACCATAGAACCAATATATCGAGCACCATACGGTTTTCCACTCTAAAATTGTACAATAATTCATGTTTTACAATTAATACATAGTTCATTAAAAATATAGAGAAGTTAATATTCTATAATTCTGAAAACATATTTATATGATATACTTATCATCTTCTTCATTTCATAAGAGGTATAAATAAATACAATCACAGATTTTGTTATTTTTCTTTGACATTATGTCTTACAATCACAGATTTTGTTATTTTTCTTTGACATTATGTCTTACAATCACAGATTTTCTTATTTTTCTTTGACATTATGTCTTACAATCACAGATTTTGTTATTTTTATTTTTAGCTTGTTAAGATTACTTTCTAAAGAACGCTGTCTCAAATGAACTGTCATTATTATTAAGAATTAACAAATAGTAAAATAATTAGTGCACATATTGAATATTACATAGTGAATATAAAGTAAATTCTGCTTTTTGTAAACATTAACTACATTTTACTTTGGAGTATTTCTTGCTCCTGACACACTCTCTAGTTGCCTCATCCCAGTACTACTCCTAACCTTCATTAACTACAACTTACTTGGGGGTATTTCTTGCTCTTGACATACTCTCTAGTTGCCTCATCCCAATACTGCTCCTAACCTTCATTAGCTACAAATTACGTGGGGGTATTTCTTGCTCTTGACACACTCTCTAGTTGCCTCATCCCTGTACTGCTCCTAACCCTCATTAACTACAACTTACTTGGGGGTGTTTCTTGTTCCTGACATATTCTCTAGTTGCCTCATCTCAGTACTGCTCCTAACCCTCATTAACTACAACTTACCTGGGGGTGTTTCTTGCTCCTGACACACTCTCTAGTTGCCTCATCCCAGTATTGCTCCTAACCCTCATTAACTACAACTTACTTGGGGGTGTTTCTTGTTCCTGACATACTCTCTAGTTGCCTCATGCCAGTACTGCTCCTAACCTCATTAACTACAACTTACTTGGGGGTGTTTCTTGCTCCTGACACACTCTCTAGTTGCCTCATCCCAGTACTGTTCCTAACCTTCATTAACTACAACTTACCTGGGGGTATTTCTTGCTCTTGACATACTCTCTAGTTGCCTCATCCCAGTACTGCTCCTAACCTTCATTAACTACAACTTACCTGGGGGTATTTTTTGCTCTTGACATACTCTCTAGTTGCCTCATCCCAGTACTGCTCCTAACCTTCATTAACTGCAACTTACTTGGGGAAGTTTCTTGCTCCTGACATACTCTCTAGTTGCCTCATCCCAGTACTGCTCCTAACCTTCATTAACTACAACTTACTTGGGGGTGTTTCTTGCTCCTGACACACTCTCTAGTTGCCTCATCCCAGTACATCTAACCTTCATTAACTACAACTTACTTAGGGGTGTTTCTTGCTCTTGACACACTCTCTAGTTGCCTCATCCCCGTACTGCTCCTAACCTTCATTAACTACAACTTACCTGGGGATGTTTCTTGCTCCTGACATACTCTCTAGTTGCCCTATCCCAGTACTGCTCATAACCTTCATTTACTACAACTCACCTGGGGGTGTTTCTTGCTCCTGACATACTCTCTAGTTGCCTCATCCCAGTACTGCTCGTAACCTTCATTAATGGAGAAGATCTTTCCTCGAGGTTTTATCTTAATATTAGGTTCTGTCAAGATGAACTCTCCAATAGACTGAAAATTGGGTGTAGAAAGTTTATTATGATTTTTAGAATACTTGATAAAATTATTCATTTACCACAATATGTTGATAAATCACTGCAATCATCTTCCACAATATGTGGATAAATCACTGCAAATATCATCTTCCACAATATGTAGATAAATCACTGCAAATATCATCTTCCACAATATGTAGATAAATCACTGCAAATATCATCTTCCACAATATGTGGATAAATCACTGCAAATATCATCTACCACAATATGTGAATAAATCACTGTAAATATCATCTACCATAATATGTGGATAAATCACTGCAAATATCATCTACCATAATATGTGGATAAATCACTGCAAATATCATCTACAACTATATGAGGATAAATCACTGCAAATACTATCTACCATTATCAGCACTGTATGTGGATTTAGTCACTGTGATCAATATATCTTACAATATGTTGATTTAGTCACCATGATCAATATATCTCACAATATGTTGATTTAGTCACCGTGATCAATATATCTCACAATGATCAATATATCTCACAATATGTTGATTTAGTCACTGTGATCAATATATCTCACAATATGTTGATTTAGTCACTGTGATCAATATATCTCACAATATGTTGATTTACTCACTGTGATCAATATATCTCACAATATGTGGATTTAGTCAACGTGATCAATAAATCTCACAATATGTTGATTTAGTCACTGTGATCAATATTTTTCACAATATGTTGATTTAGTCACTGTGATCAATATATCTCACAATATGTTGATTTAGTCACCGTGATCAATATATCTCACAATATGTGGATTTAGTCACTGTGATCAATATATCTCACAATATGTGGATTTAGTCACTGTGATCAATATATCTCACAATATGTGGATTTAGTCACTGTGATCAATATATCTCATAATATGTGGATTTAGTCACTGTGATCAATATATCTCATAATATGTGGATTTAGTCACTGTGATCGATATTTCTCACAATATGTTGATTTAGTCACTGTGATCAATATATCTCACAATATGTGGATTTAGTCACTGTGATCAATATATCTCACAATATGTTGATTTAGTCACCGTGATCAATATATCTCACAATATGTTGATTTAGTCACCGTGATCAATATATCTCATGATATGTTGATTTAGTCACCATGATCAATATATCTCACAATATGTGGATTTAGTCACTGTAATCAATATATCTCACAATATGTTGATTTAATCACTGTGATCAATATATCTCACAATATGTTGATTTACTCACTGTGATCAATATATCTCACAATATGTGGATTTAGTCACTGTGATCAATATATCTCATAATATGTGGATTTAGTCACTGTGATAAATATTTTTCACAATATGTTGATTTAGTCACTGTGATCAATATATCTCACAATATGTTGATTTAGTCACCGTGATCAATATATCTCATGATATGTTGATTTAGTCACCATGATCAATATATCTAACAATATGTTGATTTAGTCACTGTGATCAATATATCTCACAATATGTTGATTTAATCACTGTGATCAATATATCTCACAATATGTTGATTTACTCACTGTGATCAATATATCTCACAATATGTGGATTTAGTCACTGTGATCAATATGTCTCATAATATGTGGATTTAGTCACTGTGATAAATATTTTTCACAATATGTTGATTTAGTCACTGTGATCAATATTTCTCACAATATGTTGATTTAGTCACTGTGATCAATATTTCTCACAATATGTGGATTCAGTCACCGTGATCAATATATCTCACAATATGTTGATTTAGTCACTGTGATCAATATTACTCACAATTTGTTTGTGAAACCTCTGTAATTATCTTCAACACTACAATGATAAAATCATCACCATAAACACTCTTAAAGTGGCTACTGCCATTGCTCTGTCACACTAATTGTTGATGATAATGTCACATACTTACAAACTTTGATAATCTGGTCCTTCTGGTTAAAGTTGTATACCCTATGTTCGCATATTATAGGTAAATTTATTCTAAATTGTTTTGATTACATATATAGGCCTTTAACATATTAAAAAAGAGCCCTTGTAAATTCTGCGTTCAAATTCGTCTTATTAAGCGAGATATAGCTGTTTAAAACGCGATGTTTGTAAACAGAATGTTTACAACCAACTTATCACGTGATCTAATTCGGAAGCCGCCGCATCATGGACACTGATGGAGGGCGAGGTGAATAAACTTGACAAGTAACTTTAAAAATCTGCATTCAAGTCTACTAAAGTTAGTATTTACTGAAATCGTTTTCTTCTGGAGTCTCCCTTCTTCGTATTTGTTTTTGATTAAACTGCGCATGCGCGAAGTCAGGTTATGGTTGTATTTATGGAATACCCACTTTATTTACGAAGAATTCTCTTTCTATTTTGATATCTCTGAGGGTTTGAAGCAACAAAAAGTGTTATTAACGCAAAGTTAATAACTTCAGCCATACGAGAAAAATACAGTTTTTGTTTTACATGCACTAATTTTTGAAATTATACCGAATTGTAGGGTATACAACTTTAACATATTTTTTCTTGTTACTGTTGTTAAATTTTCAATTATAAATAAAGTGTAATTCCATATGATTTATATAGATGGTGTTGTCCAGTGTGTTCAACATAATTATTTTCTTATCATGGAATATAAAAAAACCCCCCAAAATTTCTTTCATAAACAGCCAATTCAATTTTACTTAATCATCAACATTTCAGTATATACCTTCAAATGACATCTTTTCTTAAGATGAGAAAAACTGTAAATTGTACTTACAGGGTCCAGCATAAAACCATTGACTCCATTTCCTAGTGATAACACAATCATTGTAGCACTGCCATATAATGCATATCCAGCGCCTACCATGTCACACCCCTTCTGTAAGGCATCCTTCTCTGTCACTTCACTATCATCCTTCTATTATTAAAAAACTAACATAAGTTCACACAGATATCATTTTCCTTCAATATCCAATAAACAATTATTGTGTCATCTACCTTGGAGGAAAAATATTAATGACCAAAATTTACTAAAAACAAAAAGCACAATAAGATAATTTTGTTATACATACATTTTAATCCTAATTTCTACTTGTACAGCTATATTCATTGCAATCACATGAGAGATTTTTTCCAAATGCATTCTGGTTGTACTTGTCAGTCTGTAAGCTACAAATACCGGTGACTGAACTGAAAATCTCCATGGACATGTAGATTCTCTTCAACATTTCAAAAAATAGAAAAACAGCAAAAATCTCCTCCAATAACCATCTTTTACAATAGCAGAATATCCTGCAATTTGTCAAAGAGATGTTTATGAAGCACTGATGCCTTTGGACACAGGTCAATGATAATGTTTAAGTTTCTAAGACACTAGGATGAAGGTCACAGTAAAAAGCATAAGGTATAAATCTGGGTATCAACAAAAAGGCATTTTCGTGAGAAAATCTCACAAAACCTCAAAGCTTTATCTCTTACTGTTCACAAATTATGACCTACAAGAAAGTTTTTACCACAGACATATAGACAAGTCAAAACTACATGCCATGAACTTAAAATCCCAAAGACATGTTACATAAAATTAAATATAGATATAAATACAGTACAATCTGAGAATTTCAGAATCTGACATATTTGAATTTCTTTATCTTGTAAATTCATTTATCAGTCCTGGAAATGGTCCATTCATTTCTATGATAATTTTTTTTTTGCTGATAACAGAAAAACATTTGAAATCTGACTCAGTTTATGTGTATAGTACATGTATTAAGTTTTAATAATGTCCTAATTGTCGGATGATTCCATTGGCTTCATATCTCTCTGCATACTGCTTATTACATAGACAATTGTCAGTATGTCCTTATTTCCTCGGGTATTAACAATTTAGCTGTGTATATCCCATTGGGTGATGTCCATTAATTCTAGTATTCTCAGCAATATTGCCAGTGCTCTGTTGTTCACTGATCATGACATTCTAATGCAAATGTGTTAGTTATAGGAGTTCTAATTGGTTAATGAGAGGAAATCTGAAGCATATTAATCACTAATTTATGTTCAGGAAAACATGAGGGTGTCATTCCCTAATTCTTTTAAGGAAATGTGAAGAGATAAATCCTATCTTCCTTTTACATCAATGATGTGGACAGCAACGTAATCTCAATGTGTGCTGACCATTTATAGCTAACATTTTATTTCATCCAGAATCCTATATGCTTTTAATCCACTATGACTTTAATGATAACAAGAAGCCCAAGTGGGCCTACATTGCTCATCTGAGACAAAGCATTGCTTGTAGGAGCCATTAAGTCTTTAGTTTATTTTAAAAATTTAAACATCTAAAATTTTATATGACCATATTATTTATTTGAGTTTCCTCAAAATCAATCTAAAAGTAGAGAAGAAAGAGTTAAAATGTGAAAAATCAACCCTTATCCCTTCCATATGTATTCTCAAATAATTCTTTGACAAAGCATTCATTTCTTTTAATTAATTCTGGCTAAAATACAGCAATTAAGTACATCAAAAATTAACCACAAGGAATATATTTATGAAATGCTTTTCTGCATTACAGTAACATACATGTAGTCCAAAAGTAAGTTAAAAACCAGTAAAATATTTTCATTCGGACTGGAATATAAAAAAGCAACACTTCTTTACACATCCATCTGTATCACTCTGATACATTCAGTTTGTATGCTGCACAGCAGCAGTTCTGGAAAAAGAAGATTGTAAACAAAGGGTACCATCTAAGACTTACTTTTGGCTATGGTGGTGCCACCTGTTGACATATATAGATGAAAAACACCTACACTTGAAGGAAATCTATAGTACTTTATTCCTATTGAGTTACATCAAAATCCATTGAATCTTTCCAGAGTAAACTTTGAAAATAAGATAAATATTCTTTTCCTTTTTGCAATGTTAAAAAATTCATGAAAATTCCAAAAATTAAAATTTTGTCAAAATTCTTTTAAAAAATCCCATTCCTAGAGTATATTCTGCCTAAAATAAGCATTTCATTGCATCAAAAATTAACCAAAGGAAAGATATTGATAGAAAACTATGTTATTTTGCATGAAAATGTTAAAATCCAAAAAGATGTCAAAAACATGTCAAAAATTATTTATCCCATTTCAATGAAATGAACAAGCTTGATACATACATCTTTCTAGATCACTCAGATGCCATTAGTTTTATCATTCATAAAGTGAAATTAACACACTTGGAAGAGATCTATAGTACTTCATGTATAACAAGTTTCATCAATATCATTCAAGCAGTTCTGAAGATGTCGAAAATGGTAAGAGCTTACAGACAAACAGACAGATGGACAGACAATGGACAACAGGTGATCAGAAAAGCCCACTTGAGCTTTCAGCTCAGGTGAGCTAAAAAAAGAAACTAAGGTGTAATTTATTAAGTGCTGGACAACAGATTCGACACTGACTGACTGCAATATTTACCTCCACAAATGTGGTACTAGATCAGAAAAACCGAACAACCATGAATGCTAAACTTCAGAGATGGTCTGTTTGCAGTTCGGTTTTCTCTGATTTTACTGTTCTTATTTTGCAACAAATTTGATATCACATGCGTATAGAGGAACAGGTTCCAGTGGTAACAAAATCAAAACTTTATTCTCTGCATTCACTATCATATTGCTGAAGAAGAAAAGGCTAAGCTTTCATCTTTTAAAATCCTCATACCTTTCTATATATAGAAAAGATAGATCCAATAGATACAAGGCAGTCAATATTTGATGATCCATCCAAAGGGTCAAATGCTACAATGTATTTTCCCTGCAATCAATCAAAATATATATAAGAAAGTGTTAATGAAGATAAAATGTAGATCATGGTACAACCTTTGTTCATGGGCAACAGCAGTTGTAAATATCATTTAATTCAACTAAATAATATGTGTATAGGAATTATATTCTAGACAATTTTTTGCACTCAGTTTCGACAATCTTGGAGGCCGGTGTAGCCTTGTGGATTAGGTGTTCGTCTCATGACAGGAAGGCAGAGGTTCAACTCCTGTCATGGGTGCACTGATGTCCTGTTTTTCGGATGAGACAATAAAAACTGAAGTACTGTGTTGTAGTTGGCGTGGCACATAAAAGATCCCACACTGTTTCGGGAAGGCCCTTTGCAAAGTTATAAATTTCCATGTGATGCATCAGGTAGATGCCATTAACATGAAATAATTGTGGAGTACGTGATGTAAAACAATAATCAACCAACCAATAATCTAGGTCAAATAAACTTAAGCCCAAAAGGTAAGGAGTGTTTGTTGTATAATGACACACTAACTTGCTTTTTGTCATGGAAAATCAGAAATAATTTTCAAATCATGAAATACACATGTATCAAGTTGCTGGGGGTGTAACGCTATACCATGGTTCAATGTACAGTGGTGTAAAGTCCCCAGTTTGGTTCATGATACATTTATCTATACACTGGTTTCTGCATGACACAGATCCACTTTGATATACAGATATATAAATTTTAATCAGTACTCCTATTGTGAAAATTAATGACAATAGCTGCCTCCGACAAACCAAATGAGTATATATATACTCAACAAATGCATGAATTGAAATATGAATCATTAAGGGTGTATATTGTGGGGGTTTTTTTTGCATACTTGGATGCAAAATCATATGATCCCCTGTAGACTATAACTACATGTAGGTACATTTACAAAAATGTTTCAGTTAGAGTTAGAAATAAATCAAACACTGCCTGGGTAATGAACTGTTCTCAACATGTCAAATATCAATACCTAAGGGACAGTTGAAAACAAGAGTATCAGTACAACTGATGAATGCTCCCTGAATGGAAGTTATATATGTACTTATAAATTGTAGGAAATTGATGACTTAATTCATGTACAAAAAAATCAGTAAAACTGATGGATGCTCCAAGAAGCACAGCAATAACTAGTGGGTATTGTTTTTTTAACAAAAACCACATGTCTTCCCTTCCTTATGGATGTGTTTCAGAATAGGCAATTACAAGTGGAAGAATCTGACTAGTATTTTAAAACATTATAGGAATATAATCTCTGTACTCTGTAGAAATAAATGTACAATAAAACATGCTTATAACGTAGCACCAGTGATGACCAATTCAGATTCATTATAAATGTATTTTGTCACAACCGTTGTATTTAAAATAAATTTTCTGACAAGGGGTACTAAAACTGACTTGAGTTAAGTTCAAGGTCAGTACGTTGTTATTATATGCTATAAAATGAAAGTCCATAGTCAAACAATTTACAAATTACAATTTATAATCTTTTTTTAAATGACCTTGAAACAGTAAGTTTTTTAAATATTTAACCTCGAGATTGTACATGTAGGTAAAGGTCAGATATTTTTATGCCATGCACCCTGCCTCACTGTCACCTTTCTATGTTCCAAGTTTCAAGTCCTTACCTCATAGGGTATTCAATATACGGCCTGGACAATTTTTTTTTTTTAATTTGACCTTGAGATTGTAAATGTAGGTCAAGGTCAAAAAATTTTATGCCATGCACCTTGCCTCACTGTCACCTTTCTAAGTTACAAGTTTCAAGTTCTTAACTCAAAGGGTATTCAAGTTACGGCCTGGACAATTTCTTTTTTTAATTTGACCTTGAGATTGTAATGTAGATCAAGGTCAAAAAATTTTCATGCCGTGCACCTTGTGTCACTGTCACCGATCTATTTTCCAAGTTTTTACCTCAAACGGTATTCAAATTATGGCCTGGACAAATTTTTTTTTGAATTTGAGCACATTGACAGACTCCCACTTGTCTAGGACAATGCTGGCAGATCCCCCATTTGTCTTGACTAGAGACCAAAATGCAAACTTCTACGAAGTGAATGTCTTGAGTGAGTATGGCACATAAGCCCAAAGAAGCAACTAAGGCACCCTATTTAGGTAATGCTTTACTCTCTGAATGTGTATAACAACATACTGATGTATCATTTTATTCTATACAATAAACCATTCTCCATTGTAAGGGGCCTAATATTGGACAGACCTCTTTTAGCAAGAATTTTAATCATGATGTTATTTCTTGGATTGTGATATTGCAATTATAAAATGTAGATCTGAGCAGTAAAACTTTATTTGTAGAGATTTCCTCCTACAGCATTTAAAATTGGGTAAAGGTCTACTGTAGACCTATTTAGAGTTATAATATTCCTAACATGATTTCAGCATTCAGCTCTACACTGACTTGACATAGGTACATATGTAGCATAAATAAGTTAATGTCATGAATCACAAACTGGTAATGGACAACAAAATATTGAAATATAATGATCAAATGTCAATTAATGCACACAAATAATTCATGTTCCATGTATAACTCTTCTGACAATTACCTGTTTGTCCATCTCAACAGCAATTGCATGGTCATTTTCTTCAGACACTAAGAGACATGTCAGGTAGGATGACTTAAGCATATTGATAAAGAGATCATTAGCCAGAACATCCAACTTCTTCTGCTCATCTCCTGAGACATTTTCTGTACCTGATATACCATACCTACAATATGACCAACCCAATACATCAGGCAGGCTTTCTACGCTACCCTGATGAAAAATAGTAATATAGTAGAGGTAACCTAGGACAAATAGTAGGAAGCAACAAAGCTTTACTGACGAACATTTTAATCATATGTTTCATAAGCCATGATTGTTATAAATATTACCGATAGAGATCTAGCCTTTTGATATTCTGACCCACAAATTTATAATATAAATTTATATTATAAGCATCCTTCCCTTTTGATAAGACTTTGAATTACCTCTGTTTAACAGAACTTGACCTATAAAATATGTAAAACATGGTCAAATTCTGATGTGCAGTTAATGATATATGATAATATATGAAAATGACCTGGAAAACAGTTATGTCAATTTTTCTATCTAGTTATGACCTTGACCTTTAACATTTTGACCCCCAAATCAATAAGATTCTTCCTCACTTAATACTTAAGCATATATCCAAATTTGTCTTGAATATGGTGGGTAATTGAGTTATCATCCGAAAACCAATAATTATAGTCTATTTTCGTCAGCTGTGACCTTGACCTTTGACATTTTGATCCTAAAATCACTATGATTCTTCCTCTTTTAATAAGTAAGCATAAATCCAAATTTGGTATGAATATGTAAAATGATGCTAGAGTTATCATCAGGAAACCAATAATTACATGCTATCTTCGTCAGCTGTGACCTTGACCTTTTACCTTTTGACCCCAAAATCATTAGGGTTTTTCCTCACTTGATAAGGAAGCATATACCTAAATTTGGATGGAATATGATAAATGATACTTGAGTTATCATCTGGAAACCAATGATTGCAGGCTATTTTTTGTCAGTTGTGACCTTGACCTTTGACCTTTTAACCCAAACATTAATAGGATTCTTCCTCTTTTGATAAGTGAGAATATACCCAAATTTGGTTTGAATATGATGAAAGGTACACGAGTTTTCATCCGGAAACCAACTGTATGATGGAAGGACAGACAAAATAAACATTTAATGTCCCTTGCAATACCTGGTATGGTATAATAAAAAACACCACATAAACCTAGTTTCTGACTTATAATCACTTTGGAAATACTGAAGATTGGCAGAGCTCACCTTTCCAGTGGTCTGGACAGCATCAAAGACCTTGTAAATTCACAGTAGTTCAATCAGCAGTATATATCATCAAAATGGTTATGTCTTCAATCAGCAAAATGAATGCTATACTGATATATTGCATTTTTGAATTTACAAATGCACCATCCATTTGCTGTTTAGGGTAGGAAGTCCTGTGGGTTCCTCTGGACAACAAAGTGACCTCTCCTACAGTAGACATGCAGTCTACTTCATAGACACAAAGTCTATAATTGCAGGAACACCCTGTCTAGTGGCGAGTCATCCATCCAAGCATCCAGTAAAGTTGGACAAATAAAACCACATCGTTAGAATAGCTAGCTCACTAGCAAGGGTGTTAAACTCACTTACATGTTTCTGTTACACATTTTCTTTTACTCATTCAGTTTGATTTATCCTTTCTTACGTAATTTCACTTGTATTTTCCCAGTTTCGTCTTATCAATTGTATTACCATATTTTCCCCTTCTGCATTTACCTCTGTGATGTAAAGTAAAAGGAGGAGTGGTCCTGAAGATTTAATAGACTAAATGTGCCCATGGGCCACAAATGCCAGCACCAACAGCAAAGCTTATCAAGAATGGTTTTTTTTAGGGCCATAACTCATTTAAAACTTTCTGAACTGCATAATTCCCTTCCAATATGCATATCTACATATTGTGATCTTTGTTTGTAGCAAGTTTCATTAAAATCCTACAATGGGTTAAGGAGAAGTTGCAAAGACAAGTGGAATTTACTAAGTTCAAGGGCCGTAATACCTGTTAAACTTTTTGAACTGCATTTCCCTTACAATATGCACATTAAAATAATGTGATTTTTGCTTATACATGTATCAAGTTTCATTAAAATCCTCCAAAGGGTTTGGAATGAGTTCCATTGCAAAGACAAAATGCATCATGGGATGACAATGCTATATGCCCTGGTCATATTTGGTGAGGGCATAAAAAATAGAAAAGTAAGATCAAAGTATAACAGCTAGTAGAAAGCCTGGCATAAAATATATCATCAACAAAATAGGACAACTTGAGACAAAATAGACAACATATTTCATGTGGTTGAAACTTGAATTAAAAGCAGATCCACACTTGAGTAAACCAATTATCTGATAAAGGGATATCCTATTTGACACTTCTCCTGGCTGATCAATCCCTGAACACATTTCATTAATATAAATTTTAAGACTTGTAATAATGAATGATGAATATATAGGTTATATTATTTCCTACCCCCACCTTTTTGTTATAATTTTCATTTGTGAAAAAAAGTTTTCTGTCACTGTAATTGAATTGCTAATTCTGAAACTCACTCTTACCTAACCCAATATCAGGTATCTGGCATAAATACTACAGCAGTGGCCTTGACACAGATAAGGTGCATGCTGCACAAGTGTGGCAGACTTAGGGAAAGTGGACTTTGTCCTTAATACAATGTATACCCGGTAGCTATATAAACACTACAGAATAAAGAAATTAACCACAGATTGTTTGACTGAAAACGCTGAAAGTTCTACATAATTCATATGGTATATATCTTTGAACTTCTAATGATAATAAAACAATATATACCATATTAAAATTAATATAATACCCACCTTCATGGCTATTCAAGTGAAGGGATTTAGAGTAGAGTTTTATAAATTTCCAAGAAGAAATGTAATATATCAAAGATTCATGGTTTATCTGGTTTAAATGAAGGTATAACAAAACAAAGCTCTATATGACAGACATGTGAAACCTCTAGGTCAGATCTGGATAGACATGCTTTCATAGGGTCTGAGAGACACGGCGACTGCCTCCTTCTTTAACATTGGTGATTCACTGATCCCATTATCTCCATCTATTACCAAATATGATACAATTTTATGTAAAGGAGGATATGCTTTAATCATCTAGTGAATCAGTGATTTCCTCTTACTTAACGTCACTGACTGAGTACAGTCAACAGTGTACTTACAATCTATGTATCCCAGCCTTTCTGACTGCCGATGATACAGCCTTCACTGCTGTTTGAATAAAGTTAATCAGCTGTGAGAAGTCGCCTGTCGCTGAAGGGTGCTTCTTCTGCTCTGCCAGAATAAACCTGGTCAGCGTGACAGGCTCGGTGTCAATGGCTGGATTAGATTTCGACATGGTTAGTCCTTCTGACGACGTACTCACTCTATCTGTGCCGCGAGTAGATATGTTTATCGACCTTCACCTTATACACCACGAATTGCTTTGCTGAACGTTGATTGGTTAGAACTGACACACCCATATATGATCTTAGGGGAGACTTGCATCATATATACAAATGTCAATATTTTCGAAACTGGTCGAGCTTATTCAGTCTTTGTAGTTTTATGGCAATTTTCTTTGTTTGCATCACGCATAACAGATTGACCTTAACGACGACCATTCGAAACAGTTTTTTTGGATCTGACAGTCCTCGTACCAGGGACGTACATATCTAAAGATATATAGATATATACGTCCCTGCTCGTACTTAATTTGTTGAGAAAAGATTTTTTTGAAGTTGTGAAAGTTTCATCTGCATGGATGGGTGTAATTTTCCTATTTTACAAGAACTTAGTAATGTAAAATGTAAATTACAGAATAGGTTTCTTTTCCCCGCAAGTTTGGAAGTCATGAGAACTACACTGTCCGCTTCCCCTCCGACAGGGGCATGCTAGCTTGGTGAAGTGGTTAAGCGCTTTTCTTGTGGCGCCGACGATCCGGGTTCGATTCCCGTGTTGCGTCACTATGTTAAGAGGTGGGTTACCTCCTGCTTCCATGTCGCGATATAACTGATATAACTGATAACTTGAAAGCGTCGTAAAACAACAATCAACCAACCATTTACACCCCACCCCCTCCCGCAATAATGCTATTTTGATCTCGTGCACAAAAGTATTACGTACATGTATATATATCGTCTAATATCTATTCTACTGTAGTTAACGGAATCTTGCAGAAAAAGATGACAAGTTTTCATTTATATTACAGAATAGAATATGGTTTATTTATAACGTCCAGTCTCAATTGCTAACTTAACTGAAATATTGTTGAAAGCGACGTAAAACACCAATCAACCAACCAACCAATCCTGTATAAATGTATTTCCAAAATAGGTGTTTTCCAGAAACAAATATTTATTTCTTTTTAATTACTTATATTAACAGTACTTTATATATATATATATATATATATATATATATATATATATATATATATATATATATATATATATATATATATATATATATATATGGCGGATCTAATAATATATTCACTCTTATTATTTAAGTGTTTCAATCTTATAAGCCTTGCAAATCTGTAGTGAAAAAGGGAATTCCCCGTCTAAATCGACCACTGTATATACTAAGTTGGTTGGTTGATTGGTATTTTACGTCGCTTTCAACAATATTTCAGTTATATCGCGACATGGAAGCAGGAGGTTACCAACCTCTTAAACATAGTGGCGCAACCCAGGAATCGAACCCGGATCGTCGGCGCCGCAAGCCAAGCGCTTAACCACTACACCAAGCCTGCCCCTATATATACTAAGTATCCAGTGGTGTTTTTTCTTCAAATCAAGTCGGCTATAAAGACCCTTCATAATGAAAATTTCATTATCGACATAGATTTTTTCCTTTGTCTTTGTCTAAATTCTTCACAAGCATTGATCTTCTAGCTTTAAGCAAATATTTAAAAGACCAAAAAAACCAAAAAAAATCCCAGATGAAGTGGTAAAGAACCTTTGGAAAAAAAGATTGAAAAAAACCACTGGTGTCTTGCAATCTAATTATGCATTATGCATATCCTTGTCATCACAAGGAGAGAGCTTAATTTATTAAGTATATTCCAATACTTGCTGCGAAATTCTTAACACAATATATTGTATGCTTAATGTATATTTTCACAATAAATACTGTTTAAACAAAATGCATTTATCTGATTGAGCATATACATAGTGTTCATTCGAGAGCAGATAACAGGAAGGAATTTGTCATCTGATTTTAATAGTTTTCTTTAGAGCTTTCCTTCATGGAATTAATATATATTTTAAATGTAGTACTGAGGAAAGAAAGATCTCTTTTGCAAAAGTGAGAGTTTTTCAGCATCCCTCCTTTCATCCTGATGACTCACCCCTGGTCCCTTCACACTTCCCTCCCCTTATTCCCACTTCGTTCCGCTTCCCGATTCCATGTCTCAGACAAGATATCTAAACAAAATGGCTAAACACACTTTCACTGGAGAGTGCACATCAACTTGGTACAATGATCGTTTGCTTTGATCATCGTGACTTATAAAAGTCGCTGAAGGGGAATTTGGTGTCAAGTCGTCAAAAAGTATATCGTTAAGTGTTACTTTATCGCATCATGCCGACTTCAACAAAGTCAATATTTCCAGATTTTCATACAAATGCGAGGTTGATAACTCGATTTTGAAGAAAAATTGACTTACGAAATATCGAATTCGTATTTTTAAAACAATAACTCGCCATAAAATTCTCGTTAGTAACATGTTTATTGCAACATATCAACATAAATGATGTCAATAATTAAAATGCGACTTTATTACGACGATTTATTAAAATTGACATGACGGAAATCGCATAATGTTATCTTGACTTAATGAAAATCAACTTACCGTTTTATACATGACAAGTTGCCCGAAAGAACTCGTTAAAGAAAAAAGAGGAGTTACTGGCTCAGTTATGTGGCAAAAGTCACCATGGAGCTATACAATACATGAATATCAATAATATACTAGCACATTTAACACATTACCAAAATATTTTATTGTAGTGCAATTACGATACCGACTTAGGACGGTCATTTAATTTGACAAAAGCCAAACAAATGGTGTGGTTAACCGGTTTACGGGCCCACCTTCCTATTCACCATAACAGCAGAACAATCAAAGGACGTACATTTAAAAATTTATAAATAATCCTCCATGTAAAGAACAAGGGTCAACAAGTATCGCATATTGAGAGGCCATAAAAATATAAACACATAAAGTATTGTAAAACACATAATGATATAAAAATATATGCGACATCAACATGATAAACCGTGCTCTGCCAGTCTGAAAGCGAGCTAAGACCCTAGATCTGTAGGAGTCCCGACTAACAGTCAGAGGGGACGAGGTTCAGGACCATGTCTCTTCTGAAAGAGGTTTGGACAAGGCCCGTTATATAGTCCCCACCGCCCTATTAGTCAGCGTGCAACGTTCAAGTAAAAGTCTGCATAAGGCTGTAGAGGGGCCAAATACAAGACCTATAGTCTTTTTGATGATCTCAATGTCATATTGTCTATTCAGAAGACGTTTGAATATTTTATTACATAATGAAATAAGGTTATCGGAGCCTTTTACTTTCCTTAGTTTATATACGAGATCACCGTAAAAATATGAATGGGAAATTCCATTGGATACATAGTGTTGAAAAGAAATATTTCCAAATTTAGATAGAAGTTCTGAATAAGATAGATCTAAAGAATTTGCCGAATGTTTTTCTTAGCTTGTGATATCTGTAACCCTGCGTTAAAAGTTTAGTAGTAATTTGTAAATTTCGTTTATGAAAGCCCAAAACATCGGTGCAGCCTCTGACAAATCGAACTAATTGAGATATATAGATACCATATGATGGGAGTCGAGGGACATCGCCATCCAAGTAAGGAAAATTTACAATAGGAAATCCAAAATCCTCACGTTAATCATAAATATTAGTATATATTAGGTGGTTGATAATTTTGATGTTCAAATCTAAGAAAGGTGTAGATTTATCTCAAGTATTAGCTTTATTCAATTTGAGCTCTGGAGGATATATTTATGATATAAATTATTTGATTTAAAGGACAGTTTACGGCAATTTTTCGACTTCATTATGTCATCAAGTTTGATTAATCTCGGCAAGTCAGTTTTATTTTTGTCATGATACCTACTTACAACACAACAACACCAGGCACCAAAACGTTTACGTAACAGAGTCATTAGTTCGAGATGTTCATACAAATGCGAGTTTGATAACTAGATTTTGAAGAAAAATTGACTTACGAAATCTCGAATTGGTATTTTTAAAAGAACGACTCGACATAGAATTCTCGTCAGTAGCATGTTTAATCCAACATATCAACAAAAATGATGTCAGTATTTCTTGATTTTCATAGAAAGGCGACTTTATTACGACAATTCAATTTAAAATTGACATGAGGAAAATTGCATAAAATTATATTGACTTAAAGAAAATCAACTAACTGTTTTATAGATGACAAGTTGCCCAAAAGAACTCGTTTAAAGACAGTTTACGGCAACATTTCCACTTCATTACGTCATCAAGTTTATTAATCTCGGCAAGTCAATTTTATTTTTGTCATAATACCTACTTACAACACAACAACCCCAGGCACCAAAACGTTTCCGTAGATACTAATAGATCCAATCTTATTTTAAAAAAAAGAACGCGACTTGTACGTGGAGGGTATCGTAGAGGAACGATATACAAATCGTGTTTAATGAGATTGTAATAGATCATATTAATAGTTCTTAATATCTATATTGGTTTTGTTTTTTAGTTTAGAGCTCTGTATGTGGCTTTTTTGTTTGTGTTATTTTCTCCGTGTATTTGTAGTTGATATATGGATATATGACATCACACAATGACTATGATCTATTTTGTGATAAGCAAATAAATTATATATCAACAGTCGATTTGCCGGAGAGGGGCAGACTTGGTGTAGTGGTTAAGCGCTTGGCTTGCAGTGCCGACGATCCGAGTTCGATTCCCGGGTTGCGCCACTATGTTTAAGAGGTTGGTAACCTCCTGCTTCCATGTCGCGACATAACTGAAAAATTGTTGGAAGCGACGTAAAACACCAATCAACTAACCAACCAACGATTTGCCGATACGTTTTACTTAAATCCTTTATACATGCTCGACGGATCAAATCCTCGGAGTGTACAATATATATTAGTGTGGTTTCCGAGACCCCTCTGTAGGTTTTTTTTGGTTTGTTTGTTTGTTTTGTTTTTTTAGAGGCAAAACAATCAAGAAGGGTCCCAGGAACCAGACTAACAGTATATCACTAAGACAGAAGTTTGTAAATTATGCTCACCGGATGTCTTTGTAATCTGCTGTGTTTAAATGATCAAAATGTTTAGTAAAAGATACAACATATATCAAACTTTAATTTAAGGTCTGAGGATACAAGTAATTTTCTGAAAGAAACTTGTTCCTGCATCGTCTAGCAATTTACTGTAGACCGTCATAAGAAATTCTTGACCAGCTCATTTGATAAATTTCTAAGTGCCTTTAAATGGATTTCAATGCACACAAATGACCGTAAGTATTTCCTTTATTTTATTGTAGATATTATTTGATTGTTTTAGTGATTTTTTGTGATTTGTTTGAATTTTGAAAACTTTCATCAAATTGATGTAACTAAACCCTAAAATAGTATTCTTAGTTTCGGTTATTCCTTGTAGGAATGATTTTCAAGATGTAGATTTTATGAGTTTGTCCACATTTGGCATCTTACCATATTTGGGTATGTTTAGTTATTTTTCTTTAAACATTCTGAGTGTAAAATGTTTATACTTATTTCCATTACTTATACTGATCTAAAGTATTCATAAAAGTAATTAGATTATAAAAGTAATTATATGAATTTGTGATATTAATATTATTAAATGTAAGAAATGTATCTCTTACTTATTGCTTTTAGAATGTTCAACATGTATTTATGTGATGTTTGTACATATTCTTATTATTGTTTATTGTTATTTACAGTGCTGTATTTCTGTGGATACTTGCAAAGAAAATTATATATATATATAAAATGACAGTGTGTTGTGTTTTGACTTTGTGAATGTATACACCCTGTTACACAATGAACTCATCCTAGGTAGATGTGTTCCTAGTTGGAAGGTGATGCGATATGACGTAGTTACAGTGTACAAGGTCACATCTCGCAGGTCAACGCCAAGGTTGACTTGCATGAATATTTTGTACAATTCAGACGCTAATTTCTGTTTGAATGGAACATACACAATGATTTCCACAGTAGAAGGCTATGTATTAGAGACTTTGATGGCCCCTGTGAATTCGTAGCGTTTTATTGTCTACAATATCTCTGAATTTTTGTCTGACCTTTAATTTATTCTTCCTTCATTGGAATGAGTTCGTACTACAGACAGAAATGCAGAAATTGCTGTGGTTATTTTAGATTTCAATGGTTTGTATATTTCATTTTCAACTTGGATGGATATCATTATAAACCGGATTTTTTTTTTGGGGGGGGGGGGGGGGGGTTGATGTTTACTTTAAGTTCTAGCTGCTAAGTGACCATGACATTTCAGAAATGATTTTAGTTATTTTTTGTCTAAAAGCCCATATATATATCCCGAGCGTTAAATTAACATTTATATGAAGTAAAAGGTTTAGAAAATTCACTAAAATATATAATATATAAAATATCCCTCTGTATTTCAAGCCTTATTTTCTCAGTGACTTTGACATTTCAAAAATGATCTCTGGTGACCTTTCCCCGAAAGCCCATCTTCCGAGTGATAACTGTGTGTAGCATGATCAAATTCTGATAAACGGTTTAGGAGATACATGAAATCGGACTGGTAAACACGAATGTGATTGTATGATTCTACGAATTTTAGAGGAAAAATAAAAATTAAAAATGTCTATAGTTAGTTCCCGACCGGTGATCCCGAAGGGGACCATAAGTTTCCACTATGTCTGCATGTCTGTCTTTCACGCTGGTTGTCCAGACTTTTCTTGGCCATGCTTACAGATACCAAGCTGAAGTTTGGCAAAAAAAAAAAAACTTCCCAATGAGAAATTACAGATCAAGATCGACTTCGATCACGGATGACCCACTTTTCTTCCAGAGTTATTAGTTATTGTCCTTTGTTCAAAATCAGTTTTCCACACTTGTTTTGGTCATCTAGCTGAAGCGTGGTAGCAAGCTTCCCGATGAGGAGTTACAGATCAAGCTCGACTTTGGTCACGCTGGATCTCCTTTTTCCAAAGTTATTGCCCTTTCTTCAAATTAATGTTCCGCACTTTTCTTGGTCATGCTTACAGATATCAAACTGAAACATGGTAGCAAGCTTCCCGATGAGGAGTTATACAGATCAAGCTCGACTTCTTTCACGGTTGACAAACTTTTTCCAGAGTCATTGCCCTCTGCTCAAAATCAATTTTCCGCGTTTTCTTGGCCAGGTATACAAATTTCAAGCTGAAACTTGGTACACATGTAGTAAGCTAAGGAATTACAGTTCGATTTTGGTCAGAGTTGACACACCTTTTCCAAAGTTATTGACCTTTGTTCAAAATCAGTTTTTCGCACTTTTCTTGGTCATATTTACATCAAGCTGAAACGTGGTAACAAGCTTCCCCATGAGGAGTTATTGGTCAAGTTCGACTTTGGTTACGATTGACTTTACTTTTTCCACAGTTATTGTCCTTTGTTCAAACATAAAAAAGTGAGCAACTTTAGTAAATAGACACATATCAAAACTCTCAGAATGTCCGATATCCTTTGACTGCCACTGTGACCTACTTTTCCGTCCCTTATGGATTTGTTGGAACCAGTGGAGGACTTGTATTGCCCTAGCGATACTCTCAGAACGCTTGTTATCTTGACTTTTCAGGCATACCTCACACAATCAAAGGAGTCAGGTGGAGAGTGATCACTCGATCCTCACAACAGTTGACCAACAAACTAGCGTGCTCTTCATATACATCTTATACAATTGCATAACGGAGGTACCATACATCTGAATAAATAATACAGAAGAACACCGACAAATTAATCCTTTTACATGAAATGACACAGATCGAGGCTATCCATCTAAATGCTCAGATAAAAGTATTTTTTATTAAGTATTGTGACTCAGAGTCCACCAGCTGATCTTCGGTTAATCGATACTGATATAGTCAAAATTAATAGAAATCAAATGGCTTCATCGAGAACCACCCAGGTTATGGATAGGTGGACGAATGGTCAACCTGGCAGACAAGGATTACACACAGGGGTTCTATGCAGTCATTTATGAGAAAACGCACAACAAGTTTATGGATGACAGTTATTCGTGCAACATCACGTAGCAACACATGTTCCGATATGAAAGTTAATCTGTTATCTTTTTCTATACATCCTAGATATTATTCATCGAGTCAGTGACAAGTGTATCTAAAAATGTATACATGTGTAATACCAGAATATCAGTATACGTATGTATTGCTGATTTTTTTTTTTTTGTTTTTGTTTTTGTTTTTTTGGTTTTTTTTTTTTTGTTTTTGTTTTTGTTTTTTTGGTTTTTTTGGGGGGGGGATGTTTTGTTTTGTTTTTGGGGGTTATTTTTAATTTTTATTTTTGCCAATTCCTGATTACTGCACTCATATTGTGGTGGCATCCTCTGATGCATGGATTCAGAAATACCTTCCCTACTACGGTTGATCGATTGACTGATTGATATTTTGTTTAACGTCACACCACGAATATTTCACGTATATGGTGGCGGCATCTGCCTGATGCGGGGCATACAAATTTTGACCTTTGCAACGGACCCACCCGAAGCAGTGAGGGATCTTTAACGTGTCATGCATACCACGACACGGGGCCTCGGTTTTTACTGTCTCATGCAAAAGACAGGACATCGGCATGACCAGAGCTGGACTCGAACACCGGCCTCCCGATCATGAGGCGAGCGCGATACTACTAGCCACGCCGGTTTCCCTACTACGGACCCGCCCAAAGTGATGAGAATTCTCTAACTATACTGTGTGACACGCTGTGTGACACGCAGACATGATTTTGATCAGCGATGAAAAAAGCTGACAATGCTATCAGAAAAGCTGAATATATATAAACTCCTTTACAAAAGGTGCATTTATTTATTGATTGATTTATGCCGTCTCTTCTACGGATCCGCCCAAAGCAATGAGGATTCTCTAACCATACTGTGACACGGGGCCTCGATTTTCTTCTCTACTAAAGCCGGTGTGGCCTAGTGCATAAGGTGCTCGGCTCTTGATCGAGAGGTACCGGGTTCGATTTCCGCCCTGGGCGAAACCGGTGTACTTTCGGACGTGTCACGGTAGGCGTGGCAAGTATAAGATGCCTAACTGCTTCGGATGGGTCCGTTGCAAAGGCCTAAGGCAATTCATCAAGCAGATGTCGTCACCATATATGTGAAATAATCGTGGAGTGACGTAAAACAATAATCAATCAATAAATCTTCTCCACTATAGACCCGCTCAAAGCAATGAGGAATTTCTAACTATCCTGTGACACGGGGCCTCGATTTTCTTCTTTACTACGGACCCGCCCAAAGCAATGAGGAATCTCTAACTATACTGTGACACGGAGACTCGATTTTCTTCTTTACTACAGACACACCCAAAGCAATGAGCAATCTCTAACTATACTGTGACACGGGACCTCGATTTTCTTCTCCACTACGGACCCGCCCAAAGCAATGAGGAATCTCTAACAATACTGTGACACAGAGACTCGATTTTCTTCTCTTCTACAGACCCGCCCGAAGCAATGAGGAATTTCTAACCATACTGTGACCCGGGGCCTCGATTTTCTTCTCTACTACAGACCCGCCCAAAGCAATGTGGAATCTCTAACCATACTGTGACACGGGGCCTCGATTTTCTTCTCCACTACGGATCCGCCCAAAGCAATGAGGAATCTCTAACTATACTGTGACACGGGGCTTCGATTTATGCCGTCTCTACTACGGACCCGCCCAAAGCAATGAGGAATCTCTAACCATACTGTGACACGGGGCCTCGATTTACTTCTCTACCACGGACCCGCCCAAAGCAATGAGGAATCTCTAACAATACTGTGACACGGGGCATCGATTTATGCCGTCTCTACTATGGACCAGCCCAAAGGAATGAGGAATCTCTAACCATACTGTGACACTGGGTCTCGATATTTTCTTCTCTACTACAGACCCGTCCAAAGCAATGAGGAATCTCTAACCATTCAGTGACACGTGGCCTCGAATATCTTCTCTTCTACGGACCGACCCAAAGCAATGAGGAATCTCGAACCATACTGTAACACGTGGCCTGGATTTTCTTCTCTACTACGGACCTGCCCAAAGCAATGAGGAATCTCGAACCATATTGTGACATGGGGCCTCGGTTTTCTTCACTACTAGGCACCCGCCCAAAGCAATGAGGAAATTCTAACCATACTGTGACACGGGACCTCGTTTAACTTCTCTACTACTATTGCCCAAAGCAATAAGGAATCTGTTACCATACTGTGACACGGGGCCTCGATTGTCTTCTCTACTACAGACCCGCTCAAAGCAATGTGGAATCTCTAACCATACTGTGACACGGGGCCTCGATTTTCTTCTCTACTAGGGACCCGCCCAAAGCAATGAGGAATTTCTAACCATACTGTGACACGTAGCCTCGATTTTTGCCGTCTCCACTACGGACCGACCGAAAGGAATTAGAAATCTCGAACGATGCTGTAACACGGGCCTCGATTTTCTTCTCTACTACGGACCCGCCCAAAGCAAGAATGAATTTCTAACCATACTGTGACACGGAACCTCGATTTTCTTCTCTACTACGGACCCGCCCAAAGCAAGGAGGAATCTCGAACCATACTGTGACGCGGGGCATCGGTTTTCTTCTCTACTAGGGACTCGCCAAAAGTAATGAAGAATATCTAACCATACTGTGACACGGGGCCTCGATTTTCTTCTCTTCTACAGACCCGCCCAAATAAATGAGGAATCTCTTACCATATTGTGACGCGGGGCCTCGATTTTCTTCTCTTCTACAGACCCGCCCAAATAAATGAGGAATCTCTTACCATATTGTGACACGGAGACTCCATTTTCTTCTCTACTATAGACCCGCCCAAAGCAATAAGGAATGTGTAACCATCCTGTGACACGGGGCCTCGATTTTCTTCTCTTCTACAGACCCGCCCAAATAAATGAGGAATCTCTTACCATATTGTGACACGGAGACTCCATTTTCTTCTCTACTATAGACCCTCCCAAAGCAATAAGGAATGTGGAACCATACTGTGACACGGGGCCTCAATTTTCCTCTCTACTGCGGACCCGCCTAAAGCAATGAGGAATTTCTAACCATACTGTGACACGTGGCCTCGTTTTTCTTTTCTACTACAGACCCGCCCAAAGCAATGAGGAATCTCTTACCATACTGTGACATGGGGCCTCGATTTTCTTCTCTACTACTATTGCCAAAAGGAATGAGGAATATCTAAACATACTGTGACACGGGGCCTCGATTTTCTTCTCAACTACGGACCCGCCCAAAGCAATGAGGAATGTCTAACCATACTGTGACGCGGGGCCTCGATTTTCTTCTCTTCTACAGACCCGCCCAAATAAATGAGGAATCTCTCACCATATTGTGACACGGAGACTCCATTTTCTTCTCTACTATAGACCCGCCCAAAGCAATAAGGAATGTGTAACCATCCTGTGACACGGGGCCTCAATTTTCCTCTCTACTGCGGACCCGCCCCAACCAATGAGGAATTTCTAACCATACTGTGACAAGTGGCCTCGTTTTTCTTCTCTACTACAGACCTGCCCAAAGCAATGAGGAATCTCTTACCATACTGTGACACGGGACCTCGATTTTCTTCTCTACTTCTGTTGCCGAAAGGAATGAGGAATCTCTAAACATACTGTGACACGGTGCCTCCATTTTCTTCTCAACTACGGACCCGCCCAAAACAATGAGGAATGTCGAACCATACTGTGACACGAGGCCTCGATTTTCTTCTCAAATACGGACCCGCCCAGAGGAATGAGAAATTTCTAACCATACTGTGACACGGGGCCTCGATTTTCTTCTCTACTACAGACCCGCCCAAAGCAATGAGGAATCTCTTACCATACTGTGACACGGGGCCTCGATTTACTTCTCTACCACGGACCCGCCCAAAGCAATGAGGAATCTCTAACTATACTGTGACATGGGGCTTCGATTTAGGCCATCTCTACAACGGACCCACCCAAAGCAATGAGGAATCTCTAACTATACTATGACACGGGGCATCGATTTATGCTGTCTTTACTACGGACCCGCCCAAAGCAATGAGGAATCTCTAACCATTCTGTGACACGGGTCCTCGATTTTCTTTTCTACTACAGACACGCCCAAAGCAATGAGGAATCTCTAACGATACTGTGGCACGGGGCCTCGATTTTTTTTCTCTAGTACAGACCCGCCCAAAGGAATGAGCAATTTCTAACCATACTGTGACACGGGACCTCGATTTTTTTCTCTACTACAGACCCGCCCAAAGCAATGAGGAATTTCTAACCATACTGTGACACGGGGCCTCGATTTTCTCTACTACGGACCCACCCAAAGCAAGGAGGAATTTTTAACCATGCTGTGACACGGAGCCTCAAATTTCTTCACTACTAGGGACCCGCCCAAAGCATTGAGAAATCTCGAACCATACTGTGACGCGGGGCCTCGATTTTCTTCTCTACTACAGACACGCCCAAAGCAATGAGGAATCTCTAACCATACTGTGACACGGGGCCTCGATTTTCTTCTCTACTACGGACCCGCCCAAAGCAATGAGGAATTTCTAACCATACTGTGACACGGGGCCTCGATTTTCTTCTCTACTACAGACCCGCCCAAAGCAATGAGGAATTTCTAACCATTCTGTGACAGGAGGCCTCGAATTTCTTCTCTACTGCGGACCCGCCCAAAGCAATGAGGAATTTCTAACCATATTGTGACACGGGGCCTCCATTTATGCCGTCTCCATTACGGACCCGCCCAAAGCAATGAGGAATCTCTAACTATACTGTGACACGGGGCATCGATTTATGCTGTCTCTACTACAGACCCACCCAAAGCGATGAGAAATCTGTAACTATACTATGACATGGGGCATCGATTTATGCCGTCTCTACTACGGACTCGCCCAAAGCAATGAGGAATCTGTAACCATTCTGTGACACGAGGCCTCGAATTTCTTTTCTACTACAGACACGCCCAAAGAAATTAGGAATCTCTAATCATGTAAAGATGATGGATAAATCCAAACCACAAGTCCAAAAATCATAAAACCAGAGGACATACAAAATCAGTGAAAATTAAAAACAAATGGAAAATAACAAAATATGTCTACCTGAAGAGGATATGTGAACCCCTGTGATGGAGTGAGATCAGGTGCCCGGGGAGAGTGAGCATCTCCTGCTTGCTAGCAACACCCGTCACATATACCCAGTAGAAAGAGTCAGATCGTGTAAATTCCATATGTATTTATATATGGAGAAGTCGAAGTAGGTAACCTTCTAGTATAGAAGGTGTGAAATCTGTGTAAAATGATCGGAATCGGTCTCAGTCCAGAATATCATTTAAAAGTCTGGATAACGACATATCATATGGAGTAATAAGAGTCTCGTAACGACCATAGAATTTCCTCAGTGACGTTGCTAGTCTAGCACATATATAACCCTGGTTGAGCAGCTTAACTGAAAGTCGCCTAGCCCTCAGAACAAAGTCATTGTAATTTGAACATGCTCTGGAATAACGTATTAACTGAGATACGAATACGCCGTATGCGGGCGATGATGGAATGTTGCTACTTATGAAAGGAAAGTTTGTGATAGCGAAATTGAAATCGTCACGTTTGTCATAGAGTGAGATGTTCAATTGACCATTAATGTCGAAAGACAACATAATATCTAAATACGAAGTAGAATTACTACTTTCTGTGGTTTCTTTGACCTCAAGTTCACTTGGATAGATGATGCTAAGGTAATCCGCGAATGAAGGATTATTAATTGAAAGCAAGTCATCTTTATATCTGTAAGTAAAATTGAAGCCAAGAGCCAATTGTTTTTTTCCTTGCGAAAGCAAAGACTGAATGAATTCAGCTTCGTATGAGTAAAGGAATATGTCAACCAGAAGCGGAGCACAGTTAGTGCCCATTGGAATGTCGACAATTTGTTGAAAAACTTTACCTCCAAACACCACAAAAATGTTATCGATAAGTAAGTTCAGCTGTTTCAGTGTATTTATTTTTGGAATCAGAATTTTCCCTAACAAAGTAAGTTTTATCGTGGCCTATTGCTATATATTTCAATTTGCGGCTTCCGTTTTTACTAGTAAATGCATTTTGAATAATTTCCGCTAATCTCTCTTTTAATTTCTGATGAGGGATCGTTGTGTAAAGAGTCGAAAAGTCAAAAGACTTGATAGAGTGAATATTAGTAAAACCTTTTGATTTTAGATTTTCTAACAACTCGTTTGAATTTTTTTGATTAATTCCACTTCTGGAATATACTGTTTTGCAATATCTATGAAGGCCAGATTTAATTTCTCCCGAGGCCTCGATTTATGCCGTCTCTGCTACGGACCGACCCAAAGCAATGAGGAATCTCGAACCATACTGTATCAGAGGCCTCGATTTTCTTCTCTACTACGGACCCGTCCAAAGCAATAAGGAATCTCTAACAATACTGTGACACGGGGCCTCGATTTTTGCCGTCTCTACTACGGACCGACCCTAAGCAATTTGGAATCTCTAACTATGCTGTGACACGGGGCCTCGATTTTCTTTTCTACTACGGACCCGCCCAAAGCAACGAGGAACTTCTAACCATACTGTGACACGGGGCATCGATTTTCTTCTCTACTACAGACCCGCTCAAAGCAATGAGGAATTTCTAACCATACTATGACACGGGGCATCGATTTATGCCGTTTCTACTACGGACCCACCCAAAGCAATGAAGAATCTCTAACTACACTATGACACGGGGCATCGATTTATGCCGTCTCTACTACGGACCCGCCCAAAGCAATGAGGAATCTCTAAGCATTCTGTGACACGGGGCCTCGATTTTCTTTTCTACTACAGACACGCCCAAAGCAATGAGGAATCTCTAACCATTCTGTAACACGAGGCCTCGAATTTCTTCACTTCTACAGACCCGCCCGAAGCAATGAGGAATCTCTAACCATACTGTTACACGAGGCCTTGATTTTCTTCTCTACTAAGGACCCACCAAAAGCAATGAAGAATCTCTAACTACAATATGACACGGGGCATCGATTTATGCCGTCTCTACTACAGACTCGCCCAAAGCAATGAGGAATCTCTAACCATTCTGTGACACGGGGCCTCGAATTTCTTTTCTACTACAGACACGCCCAAAGAAATTAGGAATCTCTAACTATACTGTGACACGGGGCTTCGATTTATGCCGTCTCCACTACGGATCCACCCAAAGGAATGAGGAATCTCTCATCATACTTTGACACGGGGCCTCGATTTTCTTCTCCATTACGGACCCACCCAAAGCAATGAGGAATCTCTAACTATACTATGACACGGGGCGTCGATTTATGCCGTCTCTACTACAGACCCGCCCGAAGCAATGAGGAATCTCTAACTATACTGTGACACGGGGCTTCGATTTATGACGTCTCTACTACGGACCCGCTCAAAGCAATGAGGAATCTCTAACCATTCTGTGACACGAGGCCTCGAATTTCTTCTCTTCTACAGACCCCCCGAAGCAATGAGGAATTCCTAACAATACTGTGACACGGGGCCTCCATTTATGCCGTCTCTACTACGGACCGACCCAAAGCAATGAGGAATCTCGAACCATACTATAACAGAGGCATCGATTTTCTTCTCTACTACGGACCCGACCAAAGAAATGAGGAATCTCTAACAATACTGTGACACGGGGCCTCGATTTTTGCCGTCTCTACTACGGACCGACCCTAAGCAATTTGGAATCTCTAACTATGCTGTGACAAGGGGCCTCGATTTTCTTTTCTACTACGGACCCGCCCAAAACAATGAGGAACTTCTAACCATACTGTGACACGGGGCCTCGATTTTCTTCTTTACTACAGACTCGCCCAAAGCAATGAGGAATTTCTAACCATACTGTGACACGGGGCCGCGATTTATGCCGTCTCTACTACGGACCCGCCCAAGGCAATTAGGAATCTCTAACATTAATGTGACACGGATACTCGAATTTCTTCTCTTCTACAAACCGGCCCGAAGCAATGAGGAATCTCTAACCATACTGTGACCCGGGGCCTCGATTTTCCTCTCTACCACGGACCCGCCCAAAGCAATGAGGAATCTCTAACAATACTGTGACACGGGGCCTCGATTTATGCCGTCTTTACTACGGACCGACCCAAAGCAATGAGGAATCTCGAACCATACTGTAACACGGGGCCTCGATTGTGCACTCTACTACAGACCCGCCCAAAGCAATGTAGAATCTCTAACCATACTGTGACACGGGGCCTCGATTTTCTTCTCTACTAGGGACCCGCCCAAAGCAATGAGGAATTTTCTAACCATACTGTGACACAGGACCTCGATTTTCTTCTCTACTACAGACCCGCCCAAAGCAATGAGGAATTTCTAACCATACTGTGACACAGGACCTCGATTTTCTTCTCTACTACAGACCCGCCCAAAGCGATGAGGAATTTCTAACCATACTGTGACTCAGGACCTCGATTTTCTTCTCTACTACAGACCCGCCCAAAGCAATGAGGAATCTCTAACTATACTGTGACACGGGGCTTCGATTTATGCCGTCTCCACTACGGATCCACCCAAAGGAATGAGGAATCTCTTATCATACTGTGACACGGGGCCTCGATTTTCTTCTCCATTACGGACCCACCCAAAGCAATGAGGAATCTCTAACTATACTGTGACACGGGGCGTCGATTTATGCCGTCTCTACTACAGACCCGCCCAAAACAATGAGGAATCTCTAACTACACTATGACACGGGGCGTCGATTTATGCCGTCTCTACTACAGACCCGCCGGAAGCAATGAGGAATCTCTAACTATACTGTGACACGGGGCCTCCAATTTCTTTTCTTCTACAGACCCCCCGAAGCAATGAGGAATTCCTAACAATACTGTGACACGGGGCCTCCATTTATGCCGTCTCTTCTACGGATCGACCGAAAGCAATGAGGAATCTCGAACCATACTGTATCAGAGGCCTCGAATTTCTTCTCTACTACGGACCAGCCTAAGGCAATGAGGAATCTCTAACAATACTGTGACACGGGGCCTCGATTTATGCCGTCTCTACTACGGACCGACCCAAAGCAATGAGGAATCTCGAACCACACTGTATCAGAGGCCTTGATTTTCCTCTCTACTACGGTCCCGCCCAAAGCAACGAGGGATCTCTAACAATACTGTGACACGGGGCCTCGATTTATGCCGTCTTTACTACGGACCGACCCAAAGCAATTTGGAATCTCTAACTATGCTATGACACGGGGGCTCGATTTTCTTTTCTACTACGGTACCGCCCAAAGCAATGAGGAATCTCTAACTATACTGTGAGACGAGGCCTCGATTTATGCCGTCTCTACTACGGACCCGCTCAAAGCAATGAGGAATCTCGAACCATACTGTGACACGGGGCCTCGATTTTCTTCTCTACTACAGACCCGCCCAAAGCAATGAGGAATCTCTATCCATACTGTGACACGGGGCCTCGATTTTCTTCTCTACTACAGACCCGCCCAAAGCAATGAGGAATCTCTTACCATACTGTGACACGGGGCCTCGATTTTCTTCTCTACTACAGACCCGCCCAAAGCAATGAGGAATCTCTAACTATACTGTGATACGGAAACTCGATTTATACCGTCTCATCTGAAGGTCAGATAGAGAGAGCCAGAGAGCGATTAGTAATCTATGAAAAATCTGGACTGACAGTCGTAATAGATAATTCCGTTGCTCCGACACTCTTAACTTCGACATAGAATAACTCCGACAGTTTTAGTTCAGACACTTTTAATTCCACGCTTTTTATTCCGACACATTTAACTCCCACGCTTTTTACTTCGACAAATTTTAAATGTCTTTTTATATTGTGATATTGATGAAATGATACCATAAAATGATACTACCATAAAGATTATAATAAGGTAAGGTAATGTACTAATATTTTGTAACGTTACAGGAAAATGCGCCGGTGGAGCCAGCGCCCCTTTTCCGAGAGGAGGGGGGTTCTAGGGTGCATTCTGCCCCACCCCCCCACCCCAAAAACCCCAAAACATGGCATTTTCCTTGAAAGGAGGAGGTTATATTTACCATAAAACCATATATCAATTCAGAAATTCTGTTTTGAAAAAAAAATCACATAAATATAAAAACACTTTTACGTCACTTCTATGATGATGTTTTTCCAAATACAATTTCTTTATTTAATGTTATTATGAAATTCGTTTAGCATATATCACCCAGTATCTGAAATAATTGTGTATTAATCTACAGAATGATTATAATTTCACTATTTACCCTCCTTTTTCACAAAAGCCGGCGTGGCCTAGTGGTATCGCGTCGGACTCCTGATCGGGAGGCCGGGGTTCGAGTCCCGCTCTGGTCATGCCGGTGTCATGTCTTTCGGATGAGACAGTAAAAACCGAGGCCCCGTGTCGTGGTATGCAGGGCACGTTAAAGATCCCTCACTGCTTCGGGTGGGTCCGTTGCAAAGGTCAAAATTTGTATGCCCCGCATCAGGCAGATGCCGTCACCATATACGTGAAATAATCGCGGTGTGACGTAAAACAAAAATCAATCAATCAATCCTTTTTCACAATGATGCAATTTTATCAAACAAAAGATGCAAGTTTTTTTTCCAAAGTCAATCGGCTATTCATCGGCTAGTTATTTATGAAGAAGAAAACTAAATTGAAATGACCAGAAATGCGGTAACTAGCCGATAAATAAAATGTAAACAGAGAAATGACATAAAAATATCAATGACCACGCACCCATGACCACGTGTTTTTCGTCTGCTCCGCCTCTTTTTGTGAGGTTTCTGTTAACGAGATCTCGCGAGACCGAATGGCTGAAACAGAAACCGGCAAATTTGAAACAGGTTGGGAAAAAATGTGTGTAGAGCCTTCAGACGACAGATCGGGGGTAAGTTAACGTTGCCGATCGTTTGCTTTAGGTTTATATATGTTAGATATTTGCTCCATTTGATGCCGAAATGTGTAGAATCGTGCCGGTGTAACAGTTTCAAAGTTCCCCCGTGCTGAAAGTTCCCTTTTGATGTTTTGCGCATGCGCGTATCGGTAGGAAACTTTCAGTCTGTGTTATATGCATGGTGAAAGTTTCCTCGTGGTGAAAGTTCCTTGGTCCACGTGAAATATGAAAGAATAAAGATTAATTCTTATAATTGTACTGGATCTGGCTGTTAGGATATAATTGTGATAAATTTGAGGGATTCTAATATTGACGCATGCGTATGTGCGACAAAGGGAACTTTCAGCATGGGGGAACTTTGAAACCGTTACACCGGCTATTCCGTTTATCAAAAATGCAAGTTTACGCAACGTAAGGAATTGTGGCCCTATCATTCATTTAGGGCCACTACTTGCGGCTACGCATATTCGTGATAACTCGTTTGAAAGCATACATGTTAAATCAATTTTATTCCAACAGCATCTTCACGGACGTTGATAAAATATTCTTAATTGGGCAACTTGTGTCAGGCACATAAATAAACCCCGCACGTTTATTGTGTGGTCATAGCACACATGTTTAAGACAATATTACAATATTTTCAAGCTAGGTACTGTAATGTACGGTCTTAAGGCCCTGTCACGCGGGGATTTTGGGCCAACGTATGAGGAACGACCAAGCTAATTTTCCAACACGTCGACGAACGTTGATGGACGTCGAGTAAGTTTTGTAATTACTGTGTGGTCGCTTTCTTGTGTCTTGAACGTCGGAGGACGTTGGCATGCGTTGTGATCGCCGGAAAATTTTGTGCATGCACAAAACTTCCGACGACTGTCCAGCGTCCAAATGCAAGTTATGTGGTCGTTATGAGGTTGCCCAGCACACGCTAGACATGCATTACTGTGCGCTGTGCAGTCGTTTATCATAAATTTATCAACACGTTGCGAGGTCGCCGATAATTCCAACGACTATGTAACGATAAGGGATCGCATGCCTAACGCTTGCACAACGACCGTGTAGAGATAGTCTAGCGTCCTGCATCGTCCTCGACGTGCGCCAAAAGACAGTGTAACGACTTTGGCGTGTACCTAACGTTCTGAGAATGACCTTAACGTATTGTTGATATTAAATGACTTCTTACTATTAGGTGAATAAAATGAAGGTTTGCTTTAGTACTGCATGGTTTTAAAATGGTGGGATCTGATTTTTCTCTAAGGTACTTAAAACTAGCTATTTTATATCATCAAAACAATATCATGGATTTACCTTTGTATATTATGAGAAACAAAAGAATTAAGTGTCGGAGACACTGGGTGAGAATGTGGATTGCCAGGAGAGAAGAGTTTGGAATCCACGATCAACTCATGGTCGAAGTTAGAGAAGAGGATCCCGCCTCATTCATCAACTTTCTTTGCATGCCTCCGTCAATGTTTGATGAACTTCAATATCGATAAGTTGTTCGAACGTTGTAGGTCGTTGGACAAACGTTGCGAGGTCGCTGGTTACGCGTTATGCCTTATGAGAACATTAACAAGTAAATTGAAAAATAGTTTGAACAATATCTATGTGTTGGGCATACGCTGCCATCGTCGGGCGAACGTTGTTTATGCGTTACACGGACGTTCTGTGTGCGTTGAGAACGATACTGTATATTGAGTTTTCGGGCCACACCCCAACGTTTGCCAGAGTGTTGCTTTAAAATGAAGTCGATTCTCATGTATTGGCTTAAAAAATCCCAATGGGACAGGGCCTTTATAGTTATGGTAAATTACGTAAAAATACTAGTGTTCATTGGTTTCATGATTGATACACGTGGCACTTGTCCTTATATCGGAGTAAAATATATAAAATTATTGGAGTAAAAAGTGTCGGAGTAAAAAGTGTTGGAGTTAAAAGTGTCGGAGTAAAAAGCGTCGGAATAAAAAGTGTTGGAGTTAAAAGTGTCGGAGTAAAAAGCGTCGGAGTTAAAAGTGTCGGAGCACTTGGACGCCCCGTAATAGAACCTTTGTCCTCAGAATGTAGATTGGTATATGAAGCCTCATCTATGTTTTCCTTCATTATGTAGCTAAAATTTTCCAAGGGAACCGAGGATGAAATGTGGATCAAGGTAAACATTACTGAATTGAAAATGTAAAGAAATTGTGTTCATTCCATCTGTATTCTTTTATTACTTGAACGAAAAATAATTCATTAAATATTTCCAAAAGAGATTTTAGAGAAGCATAAACAATATGCCAAATATAACAAAAAGATCTTACTATCATTATCTTAAGTATATGTATCATAAATTAATACACCTGGTAACAATTCATGTGGCAATGTCATAATCTTATATGTAGCATAAAATACGTCAAAAGGTCCAAAATTTCTTTAAAGAAAATAAATATGAAAATAAATGCAGTGTAAAACAAGTGAGTTCAACATGAAATAGATGATTCAATATCATAAGTATATAACCAAGGTGGCATTTTTCATGTTAAGAAGTTCTTAATTATGAATCAACAATAATGAAAGGTGCAAATTGCTCTACTGGCTATGAAAACATTTTGTGTATAGTCCCAACTATTGAAACTCTCTTAATAACTGGATGATAACATCCATGTGTGGGATAATCGATCAAGCTCCTGAAGCATGGGCCAAAATAAAGTTTTCTTTAGATCAATTAAGAAGGCCATTGACAATACTACAGAAGTTCCATCAATATGTACAAATCTTGAGGATATAATGTACGAGTGTCAGAACCATATGAAGTCTGGTTAGTTTCATTCTGGTTAAATTTCCTAAAACTTCAATTGTATCTTGTGAGCTCAAAGGAACCATATCTTACTGCCTCTGATCACATTTACTCATTTCATAGAAGATATAATACGAATCAAGTAAATAGATTGATGGAGAGATACACAGGCAGACAAATGATAGAAAATACAATAATCCTCCTGATGGCTTTGCCAGTAGAGCTAAAGATGCAAATCTATAAACCTATACAAATTTATCTTCAATGTTAAGGTGTATATAAGTAAATCATCATTAGTCTCATGGTTTACATTCTTAATATCAAAATTGATAGATTTGTCTACCCAATGACCAAATCTGATATATTGAAATTTAGGATAAACCTCTACAGAAATACATTTGTAACAACCTCTCTTTTTAAGAGTAGGTTTCAACAAATCATTATACTATGGAATGGTTAGAAAAAGGTAGTACTAATTGTAATACCTGAAAAGTATCTTAACTGTGAGTTTTGAAAGAAGTCAACATATACATATCAAAGTATGTGCAGAAATTACCTCATTATCACATGAATATAAAGCCATGCTAATACAACAATAATTCTGTACAGTGTACACCAACACCACGACAAACAATAATAGGAATACTATCGTGCAATCATCTTTCGGCATTGATACATGTACCAGAATCATATACATGTACTAGCTGTCCTCATACTTAAACTATGTACAGCATAATCAATTTTATGAAGAAATTCTAAAATTGTGTTTCAGGTAAAACAGAACTGCATATGTACATATAACCTACAATAACGAAAATAACTGCTGTCGTAACAAACTGTTATTTCTTACCAAATTCTATTGTTTTACAAAAATTTACAAATACTACACATTACTAATGAGATTGGAAGCGTTCAGTATATCAATATATTTATGTGTACTTCATCAAACAACGTAACTCCAAAGATTACATAATATACCTATATGAAAGATTACTGTTTTCCAAATTACAATAAGCAACTTACCAATTGCATTTCTACTGTAATCATTTTCAACTAAAGTCAGAGAAACAATGAAATTGTTCAAACAAAGCATTTTAAATATAATAAGCAATGTGATATTTTGGGTACATATAATATAGCAATAAAGGATATGTATATATAAATCTGTAAATTACTTAATTTAATATAAATATCAAGTGAATTGTGTCCAGCATTTAGAGGTATCACTGTATATTAAATACTGTATGTTTACACAGTCATAGTGTAAAAGAAACATATAGAAGTCAATGGTAGCAGCAATAAACTGAAGAAGTTAAATACATTATTTTTTCTACTGGATAAACATTGATTACTTGTGAGATGTCCTTGAAGAACAAACTTACAAAATGTCCTTAATATCCTTCCTATACACATTTCCTTTCTATGTCACTATGTTGTTATTTTGGTCCTGTCAAGTTTCATACATCATTACAAATTCATTTTCAAAGTAAATTTGCACTTTCCTTTTTCATAATGCATATGCCACTGCAATTTTGTTTCAAATAATCCTCAATGTGTCCGATCTGCTATTTTACGTTAGTTCCTTCATTTAATTCTTTTTTTCTTCAAAAGTTAAATGTATTTTACATTATACTAGTATACCACAAAGAATTACTGATGTCAAAAGTGGAAATATAACAGTAAAACTTTTAGACTGATGGAATATATATTTACATGATTTTGCCAATGATTTCTTGAAAACTAATGCTTATTGTGAAAGATATTCAACAACTGTTTTCCTTTAATTAAATAGGACTCCTCCATTCTATAATTTACAGTATACAATGTATATAGTTTATAGTGTTAACTGAAAACCAAAAAAATCAGGTAAAATGAATTAAAGTTAATTACATGCAGTTATGTATTTACCTTGTGACATATTTGTATTCAACACTTTTAAGAAAATTTTACCTTCAAAATCAATACAAATACTTTAAATGCACCAAAACATGCACATACTTCAGATAAAGTATTATTTGTCTCAAATCTACAAGCTGTATATGTATCTATCCTTTGTTAGTTTCTATCACATCCAGTTTAACATACATAGTACATGACACTGTAATGGTAACTAATGTTATATATACAATATTTTGCAAATCAAGTACAATGTATAACTGGATATCCATCAAAGTTCTCTCTTGTTTTAGTGGGGAAAAATTTAATACAACTTAACCATTTTACAATCTGAATATAATGAACACCTGGTGGGATTACATATAAAATCAAAAATGTGTATGGTATATCTATAAATTCCCCTCTCAGTCATTACATACATTATTGTAATGACATATTACACATATTGATATTAGATGACACACATAAAATAATGCATAGCTGACATAGTTTTTGATAGATGTGTAGAAGTACACTACATATAGATGTATCAAGTTTAAAATGAAATGAAAAGGTGTCAAAAGTTTGTACATGCTAGGGTTTCTTTCTAATCTCACTGGGAAAAAAGGTGGGGTCCCATGGGAATGGGAAAAAATGCTTGTAATGAAAACATTTTTTGGGAAAAAAATTCAATGAAGCAAAAAGGAATACATTCTCTTGTCAACTGTAACATGATCCATAGCATCCATTTCCTGATGAAGCATCAGTTATTTAAAATATCAACATTAGCAACAAAGTTAAAAAATTTCTTTTGAATGTTTTCCTCAACAAGAAATTTGCAAAAATTGACTTTATGGGGGAAAATACAGGATAATTGACATTGGAAATGAATCAAATAACAGAGAAAAATTCCAAAAACAAGCAAACCAAAAAAAAAAAACCTAAAAAAATGACACTTATATACATTAATTTTTGATTTTCTTTTCGGCTAGTAAGAATAAAAATGACATACAACTTGATTTAATTTATTGTTATGAAAATTGTATTGATATAGAAATCTTCACAATAACTTATCAAACAATTAAAAAAATAATCATTACAGCATTTTGATTATTTGAGAAATAAGGCAAATAACACTACTAAAAAAGAAGAATAAAAAACTGAGACATCCATCTTTATGCTCTTGAATACCGGTAATACAAAAATATTTCAAACAATCTATAGTGAACCCATATGCATGTGATAAATAAGTTGTTCTACAAATCAGTCTGAGCAAATATTAGATAAAATAAATAAAACATTTTGATAAATGATGAATAATTCATAATTCTAGCTGCTTAATAAATCATATGTGGATCCTTTTTAGAAAATATTCATATAATATAATATAATAATTACCTTAACTACATGCACTATGTAAGACAATGAAAATAGGAGAAAACCTGTTCACTTTTAGCATTTTTCATATTTATCATTACACGTCAGTAGTATTTTTACACGAAATTCTTCAACAAAAACTTACTATGATTTTGTGTAGCAAAACTATTTCATTTAACTAAATGAATGTTATAAAAAATGATAACGGAGTTCAATCTATATCAACCATTACGTTACTGTATTCAAAAAAGTATTAATACCTCATTGGGAAAATTCAGTTTTTTGTCATTCAGTTATATATGTAATTTAATATCAATTTCCTAAAAGTGTATGCTAACAGAAGAAAGACAACTCAAATACTCTAAATATTTGCATCTTTCATTTTGAAAACATAAGAATACTTGATTATAGAAATAAAACCAGTGTTCCCGCTAGAAAATGAAAAGGGCAGGGTGCCAGGTAGGGCACTTTTGTGCGCAGTGGGACAGGGAGGGCACATTGTCGAGAAATACGAATTTTTAGGGGGAAAAGGTACAGTTTGGGTCTCATGTTACATGTAATGACAGCATATTTCACATACACGTAGCATATGAATTGAATCAAAGAATCATCAATAAAATTTATACAAGTTTTATTGACACAATAAATCGTATTAATCGAATTGAACATACCAATTTTTCTTTACAGCTCCATAATGATTAAAAAAAATTGGTTTACCGAAGCGAGGCTTTACTGGCACTACTTAAAAATGAAGTTATTTTCAGTGGTATACCTGGTATAAACACCTTAATTAGCCAGACGCTCGTATTGTACAAACAATTAAACAAAACATCACAGGTAAATAATAAAGGGCAATGTATGAAACAGTGATACCATAGTACACGGGCCAGGGCATTAAGGGCGGGTATCAGGGGTGTTAGGGAAGGCATCAAGGGCGCAAGGGAGGGCATCAAGAGCATGGCTCCCTTCTATTTCTGCCTAGCGGGAACACTGATAACTGATGTGTTTACTGGTTTTGGCTTATTCTTACAGTTATTTATCACTGTATATTTTGAGTTTTGCAAAAACACATACATGAATACTAATTTCACGCCAGATGTAGACCAACAAATTGCTACAAAACTATAACATATACAGATGAATAACATGTACAACAAGCAAATTCAGAGAATTGTGGTCCCCCCTTTCAGGGTTCTATTAGTAAAGGTGCAGTGATTTGTGACATACTGTCATGGTTATGCATATCTACAGACACACATGCCAAATATGAAGGCCCTATGGCTTACGGTAAAAAAGTTATATTGAAGTAAGTCAGAGGTCACGTTCAAGGTCACATGATAAAAAATTCTGGTACCAACAGAAAAGCATTGCAATTAGGGACACACATGCCAAATATGAAGGCCCTACGTCTTACGGTTAAAAAGTTATGACCAAGGTTAAAGTTTGTGTGACTGACGGAGGACGGACAGACAGACGAATGAGATTTAATATCCCCTCGCTTTCGCGAAAGTGGGGGACAATTATCATATAACATTCATAATACATTCATTCATCAAATATTCCTTATACCGGTTTATCAGCATATGACAATATTTGGTTTAAATTTACATTTTTTCTTAACCCCTGTAAATTTGATCTTGTTACTTTCAATGATAATAGTCAAACTTTTGCAAGAAAAAAAAATTAAAGATTTGATTCAGAAATATTTCTACAGAGAAAATAAGATTTATGAGATTATTACTGAACTATGTTGAAGGTGGAAAATGGTTTGAGATCAAACATTCACAGCGGCTTAGTTGGGCATTAATGTGTATACAAGAGCCCCAAACTATACTATTAATAAATTGTGGGAATTTTACCCTCTTTACATTTTAATTTGCATGCTCCAGCATATAAAATACATAGTAAATGTAGCTTTGCCACTGAATTCAAGTCATATACCGGTACTTATTTATAACATATGAAGTACAATAATGTAATCTGTGTCATCATAAAGTCAAAGCACAACCAAAATGTCAAATATTTCAGTTGAGATATAACTGACTAGAATAACTAAGAAAATGTACTACTCCTTGGTTTGCCTCTTCCTAAATGAAAACCTATAGTGTCATCTGGACCTTTTGGCTGGCGTATTACTCCCTCCATATCCAGCATTCGATGTCTTCCTTCATTTGATGGACTACCTTCTTTCGCTAAAGGACTTTTATCTTGAGCAGCAAGTTTCAGTCTCCTCTGTACCCAAGGACTTGAAGGTGTACTGTCCCCTGACGAATAATTATCATATCGCTTCCGTCCCATGTCTGGACTTCCTTGAGGACTCCTCTTTGGACTAGTGCTAGGACTATGATGATTGTCCGCTAAAGGTGATTTCCCATGAAAATTCCTACGCCTTTGCTGTCTTGGACTTGTTAAAGGACTAGATCTTGGACTTGACCTAGGTGAAGCATTTGGACTTAGCCTATTTGGATCTCCATAATTTGGACTCAAAGTTTTATGAAGGGGAGGATGACCGTAATTCTGATTTTTCCTCTGACCTGCTGGTTCGGCTTCAGATCCACTACTGTAACAACAAGATGAATCATTGTCAGCTACTTCATCCAATCTATTCTTTTTCCTTTTTTCTCTTCTTTTTTTCTTTTTATCTTTATTCTCATCATCATGGTTATCATCTTCTTTCCCACTATCATCTCCATCTTTGTCCTTCTTTTTATCCTTTTTCTTTGGACCTGCCAAGAGTACAACCCGCATACCTTTTCGCCAATTTTCAGTGTCATTCATTTGGTCACAAGCAGCTTGGGCTGCTTCATGTTTCTCAAACTCTACCACCGCACAGGTAGTAGTTCCTATTTCTGGGTGTTTAGCGGCATGTTTCTTGACATCCTGTGGCACTGATTTACCTGGACGCAAGATTCTTATCAATGAGACTTCACCACATTTAGAAAATAGTTCAGCAATAGCCTCAATTGTTAGACTCTCTGTTGGCAAATTGACAACAACCACAGAACGAGAAGGTGTTGTTTCATCCCATTCAGGTAAAGGGTCTGTTCGTCTCACTTTTTTACCCTCTTCATTAACCTCTAGCTTTTCAGACTGTCGTAGGCTGTAGGCGACAACACGATAGTCTTTTGTTAATGATTTTACTTTTTTGAAAGATGTTATCAGTTTTATGCTAACAAAACCTTGTTTGTTGCGTCTTACATGCTTCAAAAGAAACGCATCCTTTAACAGGTTAGCATCTGAGAAATAAAATTCAACTTGGTGTATTATCTTTTCTTTTAATTCATCAGATGGAGCAACGAACTCGGGCTCTGGTGATTTACCTCTGTCTCCATCGTCATGACTACCACCCTCTTCTTCACTGGTGTAAATACTGCTGTTACCGTCATCATCTACGCGAAGCTGATCAACCCGTATGTTTGTTGGTAAAGCCACGTTGTTGAGATTTTCTTCAACAGATTGTTGGCCATTTGGCGATTCTGTGAGCTCCTCGCGGATTTCTGGTACATTACCTGGGGAGTAACCCTCACTCATGTTTACTGACGGACCAAAGTCCAGGGAAAATGTTAAGAACAAATTCACAAATTTGTGTCCAAGCTGGAAAAAGTGTAGGATCGTCTCCCACAAAACTACCAGACTCGGCAAACACAAAAGAGTTCTACAGCGTGATGACATTTCCTCTTCCGGTGATAAATAATTTTGGTCCGGGGTCGTCTCAAAGTAGATCAATCACTATCCGGATACATCTTTCTCTATAAATGATTAAATAGTGAACACATATTTAATAAGATAGCACCAAGACTAGGAGGTTTAAGTTTCTCCTGCGACAATATAATGCACACTCAGTAACACCCACCGGTATAAACGCTTGAATGCCGTAAACAATTTGTCTTGTTACTTATAAAGTAACCTAGAGCCCTTGACTTCTTAATAACTTAATCTTGCATTTCTAGCAACGCAGTAAACAACATCCACACATTATGGTGTGATTGTTTGAAAGGCATTACAGATTATTTTCTTAATGATTACGTTTCTATTCTTTACGTTTAAAATTTCTTTTGAAAGTAAATGATGTACGTTAAACGTTCAGACGTAATCCTAGGCCGACATGTAAATGACATTTATTGCTAGCTGATCAACGTTAAATCAGATATAATGCAAATGTCTTAATGTAATTTTACTGGTTTCGTTGTCGTATTTATTTATACACTTTATACACACTTTATATTATATATAGCAAAAATTCTTTGAAAATAAAGAGAAAATAATAAACATATATGACACGTATTTCAGACGCATAAATAGACAATTTACTGATGACCTAATACTTAAGCTAATATTAAACAATAATGAATTATCATGAGTAAATTTAACTTAGATCCTTTAACATGAATTAATATACATATCACCAATGTAATGCATTTTCTTTGTGTTTGGGCTATAACCATTTTGTAAAAAATGTGTTTACTACCAATAAATAATTTGAATTCTATATATATATTTTTAAAATATGTGAAGTTAATATACGTAAGTACAAAGACCTGTACAAGACATAGGCCACGGGAATAGAAAGCACGTGCCTCCCACTTCAAAAGAAAGGGGACACAAGTGAGTATATGCACCCTCCTTTCTACCATTTTATCATGAAACATAAAAACGTCCTGCTCCCCGAAGTCAACTTCTACTAACCTCCTCCCCTCCCCCACACACATTAGTGGCGAATACCAAAGTACACGCATGGATTATTGTCCATTAATATAAACGATTCTTTGGTTAGATATACACCTACCAAGGCCTCTGACCTGTCTGACTCAGCCATTGGGTATAAGGTATAACAGTGATGTGCTTGGGTATTTGTATAAACATCTTAAATAGGATTATATTACAATACCAAGGACTCAATTCTGGACATGCTCCACGTTTAATTACCATCTTGGAGAATTGGGAACTTAAAAGTCTTTGGTGAATCATTTATTCCCAAGGATGTTGTATATTATTCGTAATGAACTGTATACTACAATCGGTTGATTAAAATAAATTTGTATAGCAATTAATGTTGATAATTTGTATATTTCAAACTATAATGGTGTAACATCGTTTCTTCAATTCGTTGTCACTTGATCATATTACTTCTCATTCTGTATCACTTGATCGCACTACTTCTCATTCTGTTTCACTTGATCACACTACTTCTCGTTTTATTTCACTTGAATTTGATATCACTACTTCTCATTCTGTATTACTTGATCATTCTACTTCTCATTCTGTATCACTTGATCGCACTACTTCTCATTCTGTATTACTTGATCATACTACTTCCTATTATCACTTGATCAAACTACTTCTCATTCTACTTCACTTGAATTTGATATCACTACTTCTCATTCTGCATTACTTTATCATTCTACTTCTCATTCTATTTCACTTGAATTTGATATCACTACTTCTCATTCTGTTTCACTTGATCACACTACTTCTCGTTCTATAATCACTTGAATTTGATATCACTACTTCTCATTCGATCTGTATCACTTGATCACTCTACTTCTCATTCTGTATCACTTGATCATACTACTTCCTATTATCACTTGATCAAACTACTTCTCATTCTATTTCACTTGAATTTGATATCACTACTTCTCATTCTGTATCACTTGATCATACTACTTCCTATTATCACTTGATCATTCTACTTCTCATTCTGTATCACTTGAATTTGATATCACTACTTCTCATTCTGTATCACTTGATCATACTACTTCTCGTTCTATTTCACTTGAATTTGATATCACTACTTCTCATTCTGTATCACTTGATCATACTACTTCTCGTTCTATTTCACTTGAATTTGATATCACTACTTCTCATTCTGTATCACTTGATCACAATACTTCTCGTTCTATTTCACTTGAATTTGATATCACTACTTCTCATTCTGCATTACTTGATCATTCTACTTCTCATTCTGTATCACTTGATCATACTACTTCCTATTATCACTTGATCAAACTACTTCTCATTCTATTTCACTTGAATTTGATATCAATTCTTCTCATTCTGTATCACTTGATCATACTACATCCTATTATCACTTGATCATTCTACTTCTCGTTCTATTTCACTTGAATTTGATATCACTACTTCTCATTCTGTATCACTTGATCACACTACTTCTCGTTCTATTTCACTTGAATTTGATATCACTACTTCTCATTCTGCATTACTTGATCATTCTACTTCTCATTCTATTTCACTTGAATTTGATATCACTACTTCTCATTCTGCATTACTTGATCATTCTACTTCTCGTTCTATTTCTCTTGAATTTAATATCACTACTTCTCATTCTGTATCACTTGATCATTCTACGTCTCGTTCTATTTCACTTGAAGTTCACTACTTCTCATTCTGTATCACTTGATCATTCTACGTCTCGTTCTATTTCACTTGAATTTCACTACTTCTCATTCTGTATCACTTGATCATACTAGTACTTCTCGTTTTATTTCATTTGAATTTGATGTCACTACTCATTTTGTATCACTTGATCACACTACTTCTCGTTTGATTTCACTTGAATTTGATATCACTACTTCTCTGAAAGTTCTCATTTTGTTTATGACTTAAATTCATGACACTATTTCTGATCTTATCTCACTTGATCACACTACCTCTCATTCTATATCTGTTGATCACACAACATATTTCATATCATTATTTCTCGCACCGAGTCAAGAAATATCCACGAAGAGCATGTTTGAGAGGTTTCTATCTCAGACTTAACGCTGTTAATTCTATCTGAAACACTTAATTTGTATGACTTTGCGATGCGACGCCTTGTGAATGGCGGGTCAAGATCCAGAATTTGCGTTACATCTGATACATTTAACGCAGGATTAGATATATAGCCTGTACGCAACCCCCTTGGTTGGGATTCACTTATAAAAGTCAAAGTGGTGATAGATTCTATTAATGATACTTGATCACATTACTCCTCGTTTTCTAAACGAGAAGAGAACAATAGTAATTAATCCTCTTGGTTTACCTGGCGTCCTCCGTGACGTAGACCATTTCGTTTCTTCCGATCGGATTATACTATAAGAAAACATGTTTACCGATTTATGACCTTCTCTAGGACAGTATGTAGACCGCAAACTGCAGTCAAATATACTTACTACAATATCGCATGACCTCCCAGGGAATAAACAAGAACATATTTAGAAGCATATCAGTCCAGTCCAAGTCCAGGACTGATTTAGTTTTCTGTAGTGTGTATGTCTCAGATTCTTCTGTCGAAACTTTATAAACTTTTGTTTGTCAGACTCTTTCTTATTTGCCCAATTAAGGAATACCATAATATGTGAATATGCGCTTAAACCATACTGCAGTAACACGAGTTATGCGCAGTAATAAAACAATGCAAACCTTAATAAGCATAAGTTAATAAGATCGTAAAGTTTCCTTTTATTATGCATTTTTATTACCTACATTAAGAATGTGTTTTGTTACGCCCCCTTTTATCAATTTGTAAACAACTACTTTATAATTTATTCTGCCATCAATCAACAAGTCACACGGAATACCAGTCTATGTATGAGCATTCAGGGCCGTGGAAATCCTATCTCGATGATATGTTTACATAATGCATGTCATGTTAATGCAAAGGTTAATGAGTAGAAGTAATAATTAATGAATTAAATGGAGATTTCAATAAATCACAAGAAACACCTGCGTGAATCATTATCCAACTCAGTTTTGTATCTTTAAAATATGACCGAGAAATAAATATTCATCATTTGTTGGCCATCATAACGTCTCTGCCCCTAGAATGTTTAGTTCCTAAACGAACCTCGATTCTATTTGGGACGTACTGCTCGGTATTTCAGGTGAAACTTAAAACTTAATATCGTGTAGACTAGTGGATCATTGTTACTTCAGGAATGTCTGATGTACGGATACAGATTTTTAGCACCTGATTCCCTTCAAAGATATAATATTAAAAAAAACAGTCTGGATAAACATCATTCTCTATTTGCACATATTGACATCAAGAACTAGCAACGATCGATTTAGGGTCAGGTTCTTTGCATTTCCTCATTTGCCTTTAATGTAAAATAAAACAAGGCAAATAGAAAAAAAGCATGGTGCCGAAATGTGCCTGTGCCACTAATCGGAGCACCTTGAACACATGAGAAACTTGGAAGGTAGCAGAATATTGTATTTAGAAAGTATTTTTATTTTACAAAATGTTTATATCAAAACTGGGCCAAACACCACGTCATTCTAAAACATAAAACACTCACACATTATAAAATATTAGAAAACGATAGAAAATGTACAAAAAAAGAAAATAAATAAAAATAAATAGATAAATAAATAAATGAAATAAAATAAATAAATAAATAAATGAATAAAAGTAATAATAAATAAATACATAGATAAAGAAATTCATTAATTAAAATGATGATGATGATGGTGATGATGATGATGATGATGATGATAATAATAATAATAATAAAAATACTACTACTACCACCACCACTACTACTACTACTACTACTACTACTACTACTACCGCCTTTTTCTAACTTTAAATTTTTATGATTTAAAGTGAGCACATGGCTATTGATGTCAAATATTTCCAAAAGACTTAGTGTCGATCATTTGATTTCGGAAAGGAATCAAAAACGTAGAAAATTGAAAAAGAAGGGTAAATTAATGCATTATACACAACTTTCTATGAGAAAATCAAAGGGTATTCTCTGGGTCCTATGTTGCCACATCCTGGAACAATTACTTGGCGTATCTTGCTGAAAAGTAGCAAAACTTGAATATGAATATGTCATCCCTATCACGTTTCATCAAAATCTTTCCATTAGTTCTGAAAATTCATAAGGAGAGGTCCATCAAATCTGAGCACTACATAAGTTAGTATATCACCGTTTCTTAATTTAGAAAACATTGGCAAATAATAATAATAATAATAATAATAATAATAATAATAATAATAATAATAATAATAATAATACATGTAATAATAAAAATATATGTATTCCATTTCACCCAATTACATTTGCTTCAATGAACTTAGTAAAAATACAAAAATTGTTTTATACACAACTTTCTATGAGAAGATCAAAGAGATTACCTGAAAAGTTCGACAAGACGTTAAAAAATCGTCGTTTCGGATTTAAGATACCCATCTAGATCACTCCGGTTTGTTGAGCTATGCAGCCAGTCTGAAGAACAGGTTGGTCATAGAGGCCAAATAAACGTCCTCGACGTCCTGTTCTGCTCCGGTGTCATTGTTTTGCGAGGTTAGCGTGGTGTAGGAGGCATCGATGTTTCAATTCTTAAGATACCCATCTAGATCACTCCGGTTTGTTGAGCTATGCAGCCAGTCTGAAGAACAGGTTGGTCATAGAGGCCAAATAAACGTCCTCGACGTCCTGTTCTGCTCCGGTGTCATTGTTTTGCGAGGTTAGCGTAGTGTAGGAGGCATCGATGTTTCATTCTCGCGATCGACAGCCGTGAAGGTCGTGATCGACAGCTGTGAAGGTCGTGATCGGACTTACAGTCGTGCCGGAGAACGTTACATTGACGCCTGCGTTATTCAGCGCCGCCAATTTGGCGGAAGGAGCGTCATGGTCTGGGGTGAAATTACAATAAATGCAATGACCCCTTGTGTGATAGTGGAGTACCCTCTTACTTTCATCTGGTGACTGGTTATCCGTGATTTGATGTTTGAATTGAAAGACAATGCATCATATTAAAGAATGACATACATACTGCAATTATTTTCAAAATGAAATTATTAAACTATACACAGTTCATTTTTTCCCGCTAGAATATATAACAAATAGTGGAAATAAACAGGGGCGGATACAGCTTTTTTTTGTCAGAAGGAGGTTCCTAAATTTTCAGACCCAAAATTCATCTTTTGATTCGATTTCCCTAAATGTTTTAAATTTATACATTGTATAATTTATATCAGTGCCTGAACTGGTTGCGGCATTCAATGTGTCTATCCTCAGAGCCAAATAATAAATTCGAAATCGACCGAAAAAAAAGCAGTTGCCATCGCCTACTACCTCTACAGGTACAAGATTTTCATATGGAATGTATAAAAGAGAGAGAGAGAGAGATCCACAATAGAGTACGTGGCTCCTGAGCTAGGACGTAATGTAATATTTTAATGTTTGTGATACAACATCTTCTAAAATACGGATCAATGATAGATTCCAAAGGATGTTACAGTCCATGATATAAATATACAGTGTATGGTTTTCTGAAAAAAAAAATACTGCAAAATTCAAGCCATGTCAACAGTTTTGTCCATTGAACATTTGGAAATTTTAAAACAACCATTCAAAGACAAAAGGTTCCTTCATTGCAAAATGGACATTTCTGGTACTTTTCGTTTATTACCCATACCCTCTTCAAAATTTTGCCTTCATGGAATTCATTTGGATGACCAACTTCACATTGAGTAATGTATTTCTTTCGGCTGTCCCATTGCATGCTCCTGATATAAACAATGTGCCACTTTCTTGTACTGGGCACTGGAAACAAAGGCGCAGGTTGTCCATATACTGCATTACATGATTTCTTGTTTGGGGGAACCAAAGGGTATTTCAATTGCCAAATTTTGGTCGATTATTTTCGATCTCTTTTTTCTGATTTATGGATTCCAATTAATGATAGTAAATTTAACGAGAAGGACCTTCGACCAATTTTTCTTTCTTATATTTAGGAATAGATATCGTTTGTCAGTGCATTTATACACCCGACTCAAAAATTCAGGATTTACAATTGCTTTACAGTCACTGACAGACAGGAAGAAAATTACGTTGAATTCTTTGGCATTTTTCAGCAAAGTATGCGTGCTTTTAATCGTCGAATGTACAATTCAAAGTATTTCGTAACCCGAGGAAATCATGAACGGTGTTAAGTTCTAAAGGCTTATAAAAATAATACAGTCAGCTCCTTTGCCTGTGTCGAAACACGAAGCACAGGTTATCCCCGGCATAAATCCTCCATTAAGATAAACCGATCCAGTATAGAATTTCCTTTCGGATAAACCTACCTAGTGTACAATTTTCTCTCGATCAACTAGATTTCTCCCACGGAAAAAACAGCATATATTTCCCGTATGAAAGAAAAAGACGTGGTATACCCCCCCCCCCCTTCCCGAAATTGGTTCCAGTACGATTTTTCTCCATCGGTTTTGGTTTTCGATTATTAGGATCAAATAACCAAATTAAAAAAAATCAAAACAAAAAATAAAAAAACAAACAAACAAACAACCCCCCCCCCAAAAAAAACCAAAACAAAAAATCCTTACCAAAGGACAAATATAATTAATTGAAAGATGCGCTGTTGACTGCGACAAATAATAAGTATTTACTTCAATTGTATTGTAACACCCACCCCCCCCCCAAAAAAAAAACAAAAACAAAAAAGAACCCAAACAACAAAAAACAAAAACAAAACCCCCAAAAAAAACAAAAAACAAAACAAAACAAAAAACAAAACAAAAATAACATACAAATAAACAACTAAAAGAAACCCCGAAATAATAAAAACAACCACCCCCCCCCCGAAAGTCACTCAACGATTATTTCACGTATATGATAACGGCATCTGCCTACCGTGAAACGGGACCTCGGTTTTTACAGTCTTATTCGAAAGACAGAACACCGGCGTGTCCTGGGCGGGAGTCGAACCCGGGACCTCTCGATCACCTTATGCCCTATGCCACACTGTCTTAAAGAACCGAAGAAAACAACCAAATTCAATTCTATTAAATGCAATAAACTGAAATTTACACTAAAATATATTATTTATTTCTTTTGTCTTTATTGTAAATTTCACAATAAAATATAAACGATTGTCACGTATTTAAACGAAGACAATATTTCCTAATTGGTATGTTTATTACAGACATTGTGAAATGGACGGTGTATATTTATAACCAATTTTTGAAAAGGGGGAGGGGGGTGTCGTAGCCTCCCATGACAAAATTTTTGGTGTATCCGGTCCAGAAAAGAGGGTTGCAATCGTAAAATGTTCTAAAATGACTTTTTTTTTATTAAAGTAAAATTTCCACACACACACACACACCTACACACACACACACACACACATACACACACACGCGCGCGCGCGCGCACACACACACACACAAAAGCAACGCATAGCGTGGCATAATACGCCCGTCGCTTATTTGGACGGGATCAATGGGAACGTATGGTTTTATTACCCCCCCCCCCCAACATGGGTCTCCTTGGTAACACTTTTATGAAATGTTGAAATCCAAAAATAGGGATCCAAGTCCCATAACTCTGTAACAACAAAATGGAATTTGCTCAAAACTAAAAAGTGGCTTCCCCTACACTATTTAAGCATTCTGTAAGTTTCATGAAAAACAAATGAGGTTTACTTAAATTATCGCGTTACATAGCTTTCTCCATATCATCTTATCATAGTAACAAGGTTTTATTCACTTTGCATATTGTGACCTTGACCTTTGACCTATGACATTGGCCAAGGTTATGACACACCCTTGGGTCCCAAGTAACAATTCTGTGAATTATTATTGAAACCCATGCACAGGACAAGAAGTGATGGCCTGGACAAGGTTTTACTCATTTCGCATGTTGTGACCTTGACCTTTGACCTATGACCTTTGGTCAAGGTCATTGCACACCCTTGGGTCCTAGGTAACAATTTTGTGAAATATTATTGAAATCCATGTCCAGGGGAAAAAGTAATAGCCCGGACAAGGTTTTACTCACTTTGCAATTTGTGACCTTGACCTTTGACTTATGAACTTGGACCAGGTAATGACACATCCTTGGGTCCTAAGTAACAATTCTGTTAAATATTATTGAAATCCATGCAAAGGGGAAGAAGTTATGGCCCGGACAAGGTTTTACTTACTTCGCATGTTGTGACCTTGACCTTTGACATAAGTCCTTGGGTCAACGTCATGACACATCCTTGGGTCCCAAGTAACAATTTTGTGAAGTACAGTAAAACCTGTCTTAGCGGCCACCTCTATTAAGAGGTCACCTGTCCTAAAGGTCACATTTTAAATTCCCAAAATCTATGCTTTCCTAAATAAAAGACCTCTGTATAAAGGCCACCTGTCTATAAAGGCCACTTTTGACTCTTCCCTTAGCTAACCTTAATAGACAGGTTTGACTGTATTATTAAAATCCGTGGAGGAAGTTATAGCCCGGACAAGGTTTTACTCACTTTGCATGTTGTGACCTTATCCTTTGACCTATGACTTTGGTTTAAGGTCATGACACATTCTTGGGTCCTAAATAACAATTCTGTGAAATATTATTGAAATCCATGCAGAGGGAAAGAAGTTATGACCCGGACAAGGTTTTACTCACTTTGCATGTTGTAACCTTGACCTTTGAGCTAGGACCGTGGGTCAACGTCATGGCACACCCTTGGGTCCCAAGTAACAATTCTGTGAAGTATTATTAAAATCCGTGGAAGAAGTAATAGCCCGGACAAGGTTATACTCACTTTGCATGTTGTGACCTTGACCTTTGACCTATGACCTTGTTTTAGGTCATGACACACCCTTGAATCCTAAGCAACAATTCTGTGAACTATTATTGAAATCCGTGCACAGAGAAAGAAGTAATAGCCCGGACAATAGCGCCAGATGCCGGACGGACAAAGCCATAACATAATACAGTACGCCCCGTCTGACGGGCGTATATATATATATATAAAGAACCAACTACTAAAAACAAAGCAAAACAAAAACAAAAACAAAAAGCAAAAAAAACAAACCCCACCCCACCTCCAACAACACCCCCCCCCCCTCAAAAAATAAATACATAAAAAAACAAAGGAGCGGGGAGCGGGCAGGGGTCTAAGTCTGTCAATGATTACATAATTAGGTGTTTGTATAAGCATTATGAACATTGTGGAAATAGACGTGCTACCAACTGAATCGTCCCAAGTTGTGTGGAAGTGGAGTTTAAAATGTAAAATAAAAATGTCGGGATCGGCATTAGTGTAGCGTAAATACAACAATGACTGATCAACTTGATGCACTGGAACAACGGATCATTTTCCTGGAAAATGCTGTTTTTGGACAATTGGACAAAGATTCCCTATATCCAAAGGTGTTTTTACGCTGTTTACTTTTTGGAAACTTGTTCAATACAAATGATAAAATCTATTGTTTTGCATACTATTAACCCTATTAGTATTATCATGATTATTACTGTACGTAGCAAACTACTGTCCGCGCCACTCACTCTGGAAACTGGAAAATCTGGATTTTCGGTTATTCATCTTCAAAATAATTTCAAAAAGGCAAAACCATTCGATAGATCTTGTTTAGTCGTAACTTTTGGTGTATGATATATATGTTTGTATGAAAAAGCGTTCATATTTTATAGAAAAAATTCAATTTTAGATAGGGCGATTTCCATGTTAAATTTTGACGTGACATCGCCAAGTTTCCCATAGACTCAATGTTAAACATCATGTCAAAATTAACATAGAAAACGCCCTATCTAAAATGATTTTTCCCTATAAATACGAATGCTTTTTTCGTAGAAACATATAACATACACCAAAAGTTACGACTAAACAAGATCTGTCGATTGATATTAATTTTGTAAAACTATTTTGAAAATAAATAAGTGAAAATCCAGATTTTTCGGTTTACAAAGTGAGTGGCGCGGACAGTAGATAAGATCACTGTCAGTGTCAGCTAGACACTGACGCTGAGTGACAGAGTCATTGTGATACATTTTAAAAATTATCATTAAAAGGGTTGGGCTCATATTTCACCACTACTGATTCTAATCCACTATTCATGTTTTGAGTTGGAAAACTTTGTTGATAGGAACTTAGTCATTGCATTCATTGAATGGAGTGACACTCTCAGGCACAAATTACTTACAGTACCTGTTAGGCTAATAAAGTCCTTAATTATTCATATCATCCATTTCCTCACAAAAAATTCCATGTATACTCAATAGTTGTATAAAACACATGTGGAGTAGTTCTCCATGTACTTGAAGTAATCCCGTGGTGATAGGAAAAAAAATTATTAATCAATCAATAAATTATTTGTTGTTCTGCCCTGTGTAAAGGCTTAACAACAAATGATAAAAATGCCCATCCATCATCAGATTTGTCTGAATGTTTATCTCCATATATATAACCACTGTGAACCTATTATCTCATTATGACAGTATATTACATGTAGTTATGGGTAAACATCAGTCATCTACTTGCCTGCATGTACATTTGAAACCAATGCACGAAAAAATTCTGCTCTCTCTGCCTAAAACGATGAAATCAAGATGCATCAGCCTGTTCATTTAACTTTGGATGTCGGTGATGTCACAATGTTTTAAAAATACAAAGATTTCATTGAAGACCCCTTGACATGATTGAGTGAATGATTGGGGTAATTCAAAGAAAACAAAACACTCTTGGTTGCATCTTTCTATGCATACAAGTAGCAATGCCATCTACTGGTCCAGTACATACACAAAAACAGCCTCTTACTTACTTGTATGTTTTTCCTATAAATTAAATAGTTGTTTTCAGTCTCAAACAGCATTGCAAGTAAAACATTTTACATGTGGTACAGTATGAAACATGAATGAGTAATGCACAATATTTTGCTTTTCCAAAATGTTTCATGCAATCAAATTTTATTTCATCAAATAAATGATCAAAATGGCTTACAGAAGGCTATTAATAAAACAAACTTTTCATTTAACCACAAGACATGGCTGTAGATTGGCAATAGAGTCACATTGCCTTACGTTGCATCACCTTGCAGTTTTGATAAATCGATTGGCTGGCAAGATTTTATTCATTCCAGCATCAAAAGGAGCTAAAATCATACATATATAAACATTCAGTAAGAGGCCGGCAATATTAAGTTATCTCCAATCTGTCACTAGAAGGCAATACACAGTCTTTTATATAGCTAGTGTCAAACTTGCCTGTTTATACAATGTACATATGTAGTCTGAATGATCCACATGTTTGTTTTTGCCTAATAGATGCATTTACACATTCATCTTGTTGGAAGCATTTCAAGCATACCAGCATTTTGTGACCTTGACTTTCCTTTGATCCCAACCTCACATTTCGCATTGGTTTATAATCTAGAAATTAGAATACATATAACAGTACCTTGAAGGACTTTCTAAATATACAACTCCATACACAGATGTATCTTGGGGGAGCATGACTCTATAAAACTTCATGGACAGCATGTTTATGAAAATACTTCATCCAAACAAGATTTTTTTGACATTATCCTTCCCTTTGACCTTGACCTTACATGTATGTTATGTTAATTTATTTTCTTTAATACATGTAAATGTGCTTTAATTGAGGTTTTCATACAATTATTGCTAGAGACGCTGAAATGGATTTCAGCCAAACAAGAACCTTATGACCCTTACTTTTCCTTTTAAAAAACATCCCCAAATCATACTGTAAAAAAAAAAAACCACAATGGTAAATACCAGTGTGAAATATGAGATGGGGTATTCATATTCATTTGACATATTTTTATTTTTATTTTGTATGTTCATGTAACTCATCTTATTCTATATATAGAGATCAAATTTCAAAACTAAAACATTTCTGCTTATGTGATGGTCATGGTGCAAGAGGCATTTCAAAAGTAATGAATATTGACATATCAATATTTTTCAACGAACATTTTTTTGTTAATATTTATAGAAAATATAGTAAATCTTAAAGTTTCAGTCTTCATCAGAAACTTAAACACATTACAACATGTCTGTGAAACAGCAGGTAAATGTCAACAGTGAATGGTGAAACCAATGACTGCCAAAGAGGGCTCTATCACAGAATTAAGGGTGTTATTGTTTAATAAGGGCATATAAGTTTAGATAAAGTTTTATCAATGTGAAAAGTAATCTAAATATGGTTCACAAGATCAATTGTACTATCATATTTACTCATTTTGATGTGATATTCTTGTTTTTAGAGAGTTGGGAGTCTCTTGAAGAAACCTCAGGAAGTGAGCGTCCTACATTATCAATCACATGTAAAATTAGCGCCATAGAGAAATTTTTGAAATTAATGTCCAATAAGATGTTACTGATATTTCATCTTTTAATAGCATCAATTTGTCACCTGTTTTTGAATTATAAAGACTTAATAAGTGTAAAAATAACTGTAAGGCATGAGTCCGTCCCCCCCAAATGCTTGCAGAAATTTATGTCGAGATGATCAAATTTTGCCTTCAAAAATACAAAATTTGTGACTGAAAGCAAATGGATGAAGTAGATACAGGGTTGAGGGCATAAATATTAAGTAACAAAAAATAAGATGTGGATAACTGAAGATAATTGAAGGTCTCACATCAGTGGTGGAATTGTGAAGATACTGCACCATGCTATTTAAGCTTTGGCTTTGACTTTGACTTGTGTCTAAATTGTCCAAGAACCAGTTAGTGTCAGAATGAAGTTCATAATCAAACAGTGTCATTGGTACAATTTATAAAGAAAAGAATGTTAAAGAAAGTTTTTGAACTTTACAAGCAAGTCAGCCTCCACATTCACATTGGTAGTGTGGTAAAAGCAGAAGAAATGTGTTGTATGATATTGCCTGTGCATACAAATTCCCAATAGTAACTAATTACAGGTAGTTGTAGGAAAACATGAAATCTCTTATTCATTCTTTCAGCTGTCTTGATCTTATCACTATTTGCCTTTATACTCGATACCCTTATTAATGTTTGGTTCATTTGACTCATTTGAGCATGTTTTGAATGCCTGTCTACCATATGAAATAATCTCTTCCATTGTTTGAATAGTACTGTATCCTTCACTCATGTGGATAACAAAACGGAATTAGATGGTGTAAAAGGGTGGAAGTAAAGGATGAGTACTTTGAAGGAACGAGATAATTGCTTTTGTCAAAGTATTTGCATGTAAAGTAAACAAAATTAATTACTTTTAAAATGCCTCTCATAAAGAGACAGATAATAACATATTTAGAATTAGAAAACAAAATTGCTTGATTATTGGTTTACCTCACTCCACAGTAATTTCATCTATATGGTGGTGGCATCTGCATGATGCTTTGCATAGAGATTTACCTTTGCAATGGACCCACCTGAAACAGTGAGAGATCTTTTACATGATACAGGAACTTGGGTTTTAGTTTCTCATTCAAAAAACAATACACTAGTGTGTCCCCAATGAGTGACAAACCGGAAACCTCTCAGTCACAAGCCCAGCACCTCACTCACTGAGGCCACACTAGCTTAGATAACAGAAACCTGATGTATTTATTTTGAAGTGATACAGTGTAACAAGTTAATTTAAGTTTATGACTTGAACTACTGAAATAACAATGACAGATTTGGGGTTTTCTCCTCTTGTTGAGGCTCACAGCACACCGTCAGTAAATAAATCTAATTCAGTGCAAACTTCATTTCTTATATGCATATGTTATTAGAAGGAATTACCAGTATTAAATGGAAAATTGGAATGAAAATATTTCGACATATCTACTAATCAATTCACTGATACTACATTTTAAGAAACCTTCATTCTTTAAAACCTGACACTGTCAGTTTCTTTTTGCAGAACTGGTTGAAGAACCATGGTTTTACAATACATGTATTTTATTTTCAGCAGCAGAATTGTTTTCATGCATTAAATCATCAATAGACATGACTGTATTGGCCAAGTTGTCGCAATTCAAAGAAATTTCTCAGTACATCACTAATGCTCAGTGTTCCCATTCATGCAGAATTGCGCGTAAATCACATATATTTAGATATAATTCATGCACAAAATTTAATGTATTATGTGTTTTCATGCAACCCATGTAATAAAAAATATAATTTATATATCAGAAGTTCCCTCATTAATAACAGGTAACAAGTCATTTAAGTGCTTAATCAGTGCTGTTTATCACTGTAATTCTTATTTTACCCTTAGAACTGGTGACTATACTCCCATTTTTTTGCCCCCCGAAAACTTTCAGGGGAGCATATAGTCGCTGTCGTGTCCATCCAAGCTCATATCTCCTACATCTTTCATCAGAATTGATCATACTTCAACAAAATGTTATTTAGGTTAAAGGCTTTTGAACAAAGGTCACTCAAGGTCATTTCTGAAAGGTCAAGATCACTTATTAACTTTGACTTAAAATATCGTTTAGTAATTATATCTCTTACACCTTTCATCATAATTTGATCATACACCAAAAATGTTATTTAGGTTAAGAGCTTTTGGACAAGGTCACTCAAGGTCATTTCTGAAAGGTCATGTTCACGATGAAAAGTTTTATTTAATAACTAATCAAGGTCAAGCTTACTCATTTAAGTTTAAGATACTGTGATCACTTGTTGTTCTACAGTTGATTCAATGGGTATCCATACATTGAGATTTGAAATCGTCATCAATTTATACGATGGTTTTTTATATATTGAGTCATTCATTTCCTTCATTATTGCTGTGCTTCATGGAACATCCATCAGTTTTACTGATTTTTTGTATATGAATTGAGTTATCAATTTCCTGCACTATGACTGCTGTTCGAGGAGCATCCCTCAGTTTTATTGATACTCTTGTTCAGTATATAGGGGTATAAAAACCCCCCACTTCAGTATTTCTTTGGGAACACTGATGCTACATACAATCATTACAGGAAGTCCATTTGTCAGCACAAAATTAGTTTTGAGTGTTTTTTGCATTTCTAGAGTAACATACCCATATGCCCTTCCTCTTTCATTATTTGAAAATTTACTGTAGAGTAGGCATTCCCTGTGGATCTGGTTGTTGTGGTTTTAAAGATCAATCTGAGGAAACAATGTGTTGAATATGAATTTTTGTAAAAATCAGATAAAAGATTGGGTTTAAGTACAATTTATATATTTGACATTTGTATAACAAGCTTTAATAAGTCACCAGGGTCTGATGAATTTCAATATGAAATTTTCTTGTTCATAGATTCGTGCATTCAGATAAAAAAATATAAAACATTTGTTTATTAAGTGCATGGCAAAGGCTTATCTTTTATTCTTCTGTTCAAATAATATTTGTATTTTAAGTTAAATCCATAGAAGTTATGTGTGCATATTGTTTGTAATGCCAGTAAATTTTCTTCGCTGTGAATGTGAATATTGATAAAAGATTATGAATTTGAAACTTATGTGAAAAAATAGTAAAAGCTTAAAAAAAAAAAGAAGAATATTAAAGCTATAAGCTTGCATGCATTATAAACATTCTAAACATTTTCTTAGATTTATTGAAATTACTATGTGCAAAGAATCTGAAAACATGTAGAATGCTTTCCTGTGTAAGCTTTTTACCTGTACATGTATGAATCGGTTCATTTTCTCATTAATTTTACTTCATAACTTGAATGCTGTTTTATAGTTCCTTTGATGTATAATTATCTTGCATGCTTTATAATTATGAATGTTATACCTATGTTTGTAACAGGAACCCAAGAGCGACATGAAGGTAAATGTTTTCTAAATATCCTTAAATAACCTCACTAACTTGACCCTGTATATGTCTTTAGTTGGTGTATAGTATTTACAGGTTGTATTTTATTTAACAAAACTAGAATAAACAATTTAAGAGTTTAACATTTTGCATTCAGTTCCTTTGAATTACTTAAAGTATTATATAAGTTAACTAGAATGCACCCGTACATTAAATCATGAAAGAAAATTGCCATTAAGTAAAGTATAAACAAATTGTTTCTCCAAAAATGAGACAAGATCGGGCTATCACAACATTATAGAATCTCATAGAAACATTATAGGAGGGGTGTCTGCCATTCTGTAACTCTAAAGTGTGATACAATAGTGAAGTGGAACTCAAAACTTTGAACAATTGCTATTTATGGGTGGGTGTATATCTGCTATATATATTTTAAACAATCCATAATATCAGATCCAAGCCAGAAAATAATCTTGGGTTTGACATTTTTAGCTCACTTCATGCAATGAGGGGGAGCTGATGCTATGGTCCTCTTGGCGATCATGACATTGTCTGCGTCCACAGTGTTAAAAAGTTTCATTTCTTAATGAGACATAGGATGTTCAAAGTTACACCAATGATGCATCTATGTGTCCAGGAGAATTCCAGTTTCATATGTTGTCTGACCCATATTTTCCAGTTGATTGAGCATGTTTAGTAGATTCATATAGTAATGTAAGAAAGTTCATGTCTTCAATATGAGCCATGGGATGTTCAAACTTATTCAGATGATGCATCTATATATGTGTAGAAAGGGAATCCTGTTTCAGCTGCTCTGCCTAACCAGTAACCTATATTTTCTGCTTAGTGAACATGTCTGTCTGGGTAATAATTTCTTTTTGCCTACTTGAATGAAATATGTAAAATATAAAAAACCTTATAAAGGTTGAAAACCATGAGGTGAGCTTTGTAATCTTTTGTTACATTATATTTTTACATATCAATTTGTAAATCTTAGCTGACAGAAGTTATCACATAAATATCTTTGTATCAGACAATTTTTGGTGTTAAAGAAGTATGATATTGGTCATAATGTTTACTAAACATTGTTTAGTTGGCTGGAACAAAAGTCTGGAGAGCTAATGTCATGCCCCCTCTTCCACACACACACATCTGTAGACAAAACTTAACCCGGGCTATATCTTTTGAACCAATACAGGGTTGGGGCTTTGATTACTCACACATAGGTTCCTCATGACAAGAGCTTTCATTTGACACCATAACTTTTGACCTTGACCTTGGACTTTGACCTATTTTTAAATAACATTAAGCTGTGCTATATCTATTGAACCAATAGGAATAGGGCATTGATACTTCACACATAAGTTCCTCATGACAAGAGCTTTCATTTGATACCATGGGTTTTGACCTTGTGACCTTGACCTGGGACTTTGATCTTCTTTTCAATAACTTTAACCTGCTCACTGTTTTGACACCATATAATTATGATATAAGTTGCCAACATAAAAGTTGCCCACATGTAGAACAATAGATTTGGTAGATGACTATTTGCAAACTGTGATGGATTTTAGTAGCTGAGAAATTGCGTATTGTCTAAATTAGATTGGTCTTAATTTAAGTTATCATTTTAATTTTATTGTCAATTGCCATGTAACAAAAAGTTTTATGTTGGAATTTACTGGGAGCTGAAAAATGGCAGTTAGAGAATTGAAGTAACTGAAAATGTAAAGTCACTTTTTGTTTCTCCATTAGTAACGTACATCACTGAAATGTTAAATCAACCTTATTAACCATTGAAAATATTACGCGCAGTGAGACTTGAAATAAGCATGAACTTTGTATTAATAATGGAGGTAGTGGTGCATTATGTATGGATGTCATCTTTAGCATAACTCAGTATATATCCTTATGGTTGTGGGACACATATACATTATATCTTAGTTAGAAAGTGAACGAAAATTTATTAAATATAAAAAATGTACATATACAAAGTTTTGAGATTGAATACATAATGGAACACTAGTCTGAGCAGTTTTTCTGTTATCCTCTTGTAATTGTGAATTATGTGTTGTTCTCTGATTGTTGAAGGTCATGTGTTCTGAGCAAGTTATGAAAATATATCTTATACTGAATCTATGTCAAGTTATGTTTAAGATAATTTTTTTTCTCCATTTGATTGCATTCTGTTTAAGTTGTGTGATTTCATTATGGTAAGGATTCAAATTTACCTGTTAAATTACAAGAACAAGGCTTTATTATAGATCAAATTTGATAAGGTTAATAATATACCAGGATTGTGTTGAACTCTCATGTATGCAGGATGACAGTGGTATAAGATTGTTCTGTGAAGTACAGTAGATAAAATTAACAGTATATAGGGCTGTGCAGTTTTACTGCCATATAGATACACCAACAATTTTTTTGTTTTCAATATGTATTGCAATACATTTTTTGAAAAGTCGGTTTGGATTGGATATTCCATTATCTTATTATATCTAGGGTTATTTCCCTTTAATAATATCAACAGTTTTATAGTGCAAGGAGCACATGTAAAAATGACAACAGAGTATCAAAATTTCAATCTACTTATTAATTCCTTGATTTTTACAATCGTTATGCTTATTCCATACATTCTATATAATGCTAAATTTTAGCTGTACATCCCAAAGTCCTGTTTTCCAGTGAAATTTTGAAATTAATTGATATTGCAATAAATTGTGATATATTTTTCAATATTGCAATTTATTGCAATACATACTTACCCCAATACCCAGCCCTAATTAACAGTACATGAACTGGGAACCTACAGTTTGAATTTTGCACATAGATATAAGATTTAGAATTTAAATTATATTTTGCATTTGTAATTAGATCATTATCTGAAACCCATGGTTGGTCATGCTTGAGGGAACAGAAGTGTGATCAACTGCCAGTTTTCAACGACAATCTGATTAAAATCAGACCCTTAATTTGATCCCCAATCTTTTCTGTGTCTCAGGAACAAAGTTCCAGGAAAAAAAATGGTAGCGGATCGAGGTTCTTATTTTCATCAGATTATTGTGGATGATGCCTTAAGATCGGAAGTATTGATGATGGTTTAAATAAATAAGGTTACAAAGATAAATAGAAAATAAAAGAATATTTACCTTGAATAATGTATGAATATACAATGTATATATGTTGTATTATTATTGGTGTAATTGTAGTGTATTGAGAGTCTGATAGCTGCTCATCAAAAGATTTCAGCAGGAGTACAAGGCAAAAAGAAGATTGCTGATGCTTTCAAAAGATGTTAGTTATTTATACAATTATTGTAAAAATAGTTTACGTGTGTACATTGGCATGGGGTTTCACCAAAATAAAAATAGTATTTGAACATAAAATGAAGTTTTGGCTACATCAATGAAAAAAAACCACTAATTTCACATTTCATATTCTTCTCTTGGGATACATATTACTCATAGGCAGTTAACTCAAGTGTAAGATAAGGTATTGATTTCGTTTTCGGTTCAGGTAACACAAGGAAATAAATGTAACTGATAGTCCAAGATGTTTTCATGTCTGAAGATTTAAAATAAGGAGAGGATAGTATAGCTTTTGTCCTTTTACATACAGAATTTTAACATTGGCTTTAACTTGTGAATTGTTAAAGAGAGGGTTTCAGTATTTCACATATGTAACAGCTTTTCACTGTTACTAAATTTTAGAATAGTGACCTTGAACTTTTATTTTTCAAAATGTTTTGGAAATTATTGCTCTCTAAGGCAATTATATTTTACAAACACATTTTATTTGTATCTTTCCTTGACTGACTTCAAAACCTTTTGTGAAATTATTCACAAAATATGTTCCATAGAATTATATATGTTTTATATATGTTTTTGTTTATTGTATAGTGTCATATATGTACTACAATAATATCATTATACATGTACTGTAAAATGCTTTTTATTTGCAAAGACTTAACAATGTATTTTAGTGTAATTTTGTGACTATTACTCAACTGGAAAAGAAAATCCTTGCTACTCTTGATTTTTATGCCCCCAGATCAATGGATTGGGGGCATATTGTTTTTGTCCTGTTTGTTTGTCTGTCTGTTAACTTTAACCTTGGCTATAACTTTTGAACCATGAGGGATAGAGACTTCATATTTGACATGTGTACTCAACTAATAAAGCTCTTTCAGATGACACCAAGGTCGATTTTACCTTTTGACCTTGACAGTGACCACACTGAAAAAAACTTTTTGGACTTGGAGCTATAACTTTTGAACCGTGAGGGATAGAGACTTCAAATTTGACATGTGTACTCAACTAACGAAGCCCTTTCAAATGACACCAAGGTTGATGACCTTTTGACCTTGACAATGACCTTCATGCTAAAAAGTAACTTTTTGGACTTAGGTGCTGCCAGGGGCATCACAGCTTCTTTAACTTGTAGTATACTTTAACATTTATATGGATTGTCACAAAAATAATGTCTTGCATATATTTATACAATGTATATATATATATCAAAAGTGAGATAATCACAGAAATTTAAAAAAAAAATGGAAATGATATACAGAAGTTAGAAACAATTTTAAAAGATACTTTATGCTTTCTAGCCAAAGACATGAAAAAGTTTTTGGATGCTTCATATATTGATGATGCAACTTTATCAGACGCTGCCAGAACAGAATTAATTCTCGCAGGTAGGTTGCTTTTGATTTTTCTAGTTGATCTGATGTTTTTATGTCCCGCCAGGAATGGCAGGGGTCATAAAGTGTTTGCTTTATCTATCCTTCTGTCATTCCGTCACAAATTTGGTTTCCGAATGATAATTTCAGTACCTTTCATCATACTCATACCAAAACTTGAAATATACTTATCAAGAGAGGAAGAAATCTACTGATTTGGGGTCAAAAGTTCAAGATCACAATTGATGAAAATAGACTGTTAATGTTGGTTTTTGGATGATCACTCAAGTACCTTTACTTCCAACTCAAGTTCATTGGATCTTGTCCAAACAAACTTTGGATATATGGATACTTCTGGGGTAAGATGCCTACTGAATCTGTGATCAGTAGGTCAATAGGTCAATGATCCAGGGCACAACTGGAAAAAATGGATTGCCATTATTGTTTCTGGATAATAAATCAAGTCTCTTAAGTTCTGTTCAAAGCAAGTTTGGATACATGTTTATGGATAATTTCAAAAGGGGAAATCTTCGACAGATTTGGTGTCATTAGGTCAAAAGTCTAGGTTTCTATTGGTAAAAATAGATGGACATTATTGGTTTCCAGATGATAATTCAAGTACCAGACATCCTAAACAAAGCACATTTGGATGTATTAAATATTATCAAGGAGAGGATGCCTTTTCATTTTTGGGTCAATAGGTCAGAGGTAAATTTCATTAATTAGTAATTTTGTGTGAGAGTTATGGGCCATAAAACTTACAATTAAAATGTTAGCTAGGAAAGCTTTGTTGCTGCTATGAAATAAGACCAGAGTGGGGGCATATGTTTTACAAACATGCTTTAGTTGATTAATGATTTATTGAGGAAGATGCTTTTAATTCATTATTCTGGTTGGTAGGCTACATTTGATTCTTCTATATACATGTAATATTAATAATGGCATGTAAAACACTTTTGCTTGCTGATTAAATCATGTATGAATACTGCTAGAATAGGTAGATATTGGAAAATTTTCATAAATTGTGTTTTCTATGGACATCGTTTAAAACTTCTTTGACTGACTTATACCAGTTATTAGAGATGAAAAGTTGAGATATAGAAATAAAGAAAGGATACTGAAATTAAAAAAAAAAAGCGACGATACAATAAATTGAGAATTTCATAGCATTGCAAAGCAGTGGTGTACGAACCCCAAAGATTGATTGTGATTTTTTTTATGATGAATCATAGATAGTATGACAATTTTGTTTTTCAGAAAAAGAGTATTTGGAGGAGATGGCAAATCAGTTGAGACAGGTTCAAGAGATGACACAAGTGTTAGATAGTGAACATCTTAAATGTAAGAATCAAAACCATTAGATCTGTCTATACAGTCTTAAACTTCAGTATGACATTTTAAATAAATTTTAGGTATAATTTGAATAACAGTAACAGGTATTCAGTGCTAATCTGAGAGACATTCTGGATATTATTTATGCAAACAGATATTCCCAGATAAAAACATGAAATGGAATGCCTGGTATGAAAATTTAGTCTCTTATATAGTTAATACCATGGTATGTAAATAATTATATTTGGAACATCAGCATCTATATAAAGACAAAGTGAACGTACAATTGATATTAAATAACTTATATATAAAATAAGTTAACTAGTGACTTCTTCTTTACAGCAGCCCATATTTATTCTGATAAATTACATTCCCTTTGCCAAGTGCAGATCAAGCAACAGGTAAATGCTATAAAGTTTATCCAAACAGAGCAGAGAGCAGAAACACCATAATGATTTCTAGCTAAATATTTACATGTACATTAATGAAATTGTATTCTTGAATGTGAATCAAATTACTAGTAATGCTATAATCCTAAAAAAGTTTAAAAATCCCAAATTTATCTTTTGCATTCTCATTTTTCACCATATATTTTGTTACCTGAAATTTACATGACATGCACAGCATTAGCACATTGCAAGCAATGAACAGTGAAAAAACATTGGGTTTCTTGGTCTAAGCAGCCAGGCTGATTTGGTTTGTCAAGACGATGTTTACTCGTTGTCTCTTTAGTACTTCATTCATATCAAATTTTATCAAAATCTTTCCATCCATTCTCTAGAAGTCCATCATAGTTTAATTTAACAGTATAAAAAAAAAACAGGGGCACTGCCTCTCTCTAATTGGAAAAAATTCCGAAAAGATTTTAAATTCCATTTCTTGACAATAACATTTATTTTCTATAGCTTGCATGGGCTAAAACAACTAAACATGATTAATTATGTACCATTATTTCTAATAGTTATAAATTCAATACTTTCAAGAAAAGACAAAGCCAAGCTCTGCAAGATTAGTTTTCTGTTTTAGAGAATACATGTATTATGTGAATTCCAATCTCATGTAAGAATATAAAGGTCTTTTGTTTATTCATTATACCCCCCGCAAACGATTGGTTGGTTGGTTGATTGGTGTTTTATGTCGCTTTCAACAATATTTCAGTTATATCGCGACATGGAAGCAGGAGGTTACCAACCTCTTAAACAGTGGCGCAACCTGGGAATCGAACCGGGATCGTCGGTGCCACAAGCCAAGCGCTTAACCACTACACCACGCCTACCCCTATTCAACTGGAACTTGGTATATAACTTCAATGTAATGATCTACTTATCGAGTTTTACTTTTGGGGGGGGGGTATATAGGAATCACCATGTCCGTCTGTCTGTCCGTCCCGATTCGTGTCCGGGCCATATTTTTTTATTTGATGGATGGATTTAGATAATATTTCACAGGATTGTTGCCCATGACCCAAGGGTGTGTCATGACCTTGCCAAGGTCAAACATCAAGGTCACTGTGGACCTGGTTGTTGAAATCGTGTCCCGGCCATATCTTTTTATTAGATGGATAGATTATAATAATTCACAGGATTGTTGCCCATGACCAAAGGGTAGGGTGTGTCATGAACTTGACCCAAGGTTATAGGTCAAAGGTCAAGATCATAATAGACACAATAAGTAAAACTTTGTCCGGGTCATAACTGTTCACCCTGTGCAGGGATTTTAATAATATCTCACAGAATTGTTGCTTAGGATCCAAGGATGTATCATGATTTGAAACCAAAGTCATAGGTCAAAGGTCAAGGTCATTATAGACCCAATATGCAATACTTTGTCCGGGCCATAATTTCTCACCCTATGCACGGATTTCAATAATATTTCAAAGAATTGTTGCTTAAAACTCCAAGGGTGTGTCATGACCTTGAACCAAGGTCATAGGTCAAAGGTCAAGGTGATAATAGACACAATAAGTAAAACCTTGTCCGGGCTATAACTTCTCACCCTGTGCACAGATTTCAAAAATGTTTCACAGAATTGTTGCTGAGGATCCAAGGATGTGTTGTGACCTTGAACCAAGGTCAAGGTCTCAATAGACACAATAAGTAAAACATTGTCGAGGCCATAACTTCTTCCCCTGTGCACGGATTTTAATAATATTTCACAGAATGTTTGCTTAGGATCCAAGAGTGTGTCATGACCTTGAACCAAGGTTATAGGTCAAAGATCAAGGTCATAATAGACACAATAATTAAAACCTTGTCTGGGCCATAACTTCTCATTCTGTGCACGGATTTCAATAATATTTCACAGAATTGTTGCTTAGGATCCAAGGATGTGTCATGATTTGAAACCAAAGTCATAGGTCAAAGGTCAAGGTCATAATAGATACAATATGTAATACTTTGTCCGGGCCATAACTTCTCATCCTGTGCACGGATTTCAATAATATTTCAAAGAATTGTTGCTTAAAACTCCAAGGGTGTGTTATGACCTTGAACCAAGGTCATAGGTCAGAGGTCAAGGTAATTATAGACACAATAAGTAAAATCTTGTCTGGGTTATAACTTCTCATCCTGTGCACAGATTTCAAAAATGTTTCCCAGAATTGTTTCTTAGGATTCAAGGGTGTGTCATGACCTTGAACCAAGGTCAAGGTCACTATAGACACAGTTGTTATAACCTTGTCGAGGCCATAACTTCTTCCCCTGTGCACAGATTTCAATAATATTTCATAGAATTGTTGTTTAAGATCCAAGGGTGTGTCATGACTTTGAACCAAGGTCAAAGGTGAAGGTCCCAGTACACACAATTGGTATAACCTTGTTTACACAATTGTTGTCCATGACCTAAGGGTGTGTCTTGACCTTGAACCAGTCATATCTACAAGGCCAATGTCACAGTGCACACATAGCCAGAATTCTTGTCTTATACGTTGCTGGAATATTATTTTACACAGTTGTTGTCCATGACCCAAGGATGTGTAGTGACCTTGAACCAAGATCATACCTACAAGATCAAGGTCAGAGTGTACAAAAACCAGATTGATTTTATTGATTGTACCTCAAAATGTACAAGTGGAAAATCCATTACACTTACACCAGTGATGTATCTTGGGAAGAATTATTACATGTTTTAACTTTGTTGCCACGGGGGGTATTTGTCCCGTTAGGACAGCTCTAGTTAGTTTAGTGCTTTTTATTAGCTCACCTGAGCCAAAGGCTCAAGTGAGCTATTGTGATCAATCACCGTCCATCGTCCGTCCGTCGTCCGTCGTTAACTTTTCACATTTTCGACTTCTTCTCCAGAACCACTGAACAGAATTTGATGAAACTTGATAAGCATGTAGTACTCATGGTCCCCTACAAGTGTTGTTGTTTTTCGTCCGGATTCATCAACAGGTGGCGCCACCACAGGCAAAAGTAGGTCAAAGAGGGTACCCTCCTTTGACAAACTTCTTCTTCAGACCGGGGGCATACAGAGACAAACCGAATGCATGGGAATGATCTAGAGGGATGTGTGAAGAAGTGTTGTTATTTTTGGTTCCGTTCCGAAATCAAATTTTTGACGTTTTTTTGTACTTGGTAGTTTTAATGCAGAAAAGAGGTATTTTTTTCTTTTAGTAAACATTGATGCATTAATTTGGTTTAATTTGATCATTTTGATGGTAAGAAATACTACTGCGAAGAAAATTTTTCAATATTTTATGTTTTGGATTTTTTTATGAATTTTTTAAGACTTTCAAGAAAAAGGGGGGTGGGATAATTGGTGTAAACATTTCACAGTTTGAACTTTTTCTTCGGAACCACTTGATGGAATTCAACGAAACTTAGCATGCATCAAATACTCAAGGTCCCCGACAAATGTGGTCATCTTTGTCAGGATCCATGAACAGGTGGCACCACCACAGACAAAAGTAGGTCACAGAGGGTACCCTCCTTTGACAAACTTCTTATTCAGATCGGGTGCATACAGCGACAAACCGACTGCATAGGAATGATTTAGAGGCATATGGGAAGAAGTGTTGATATTTTTGGTTCCATTCCGAAATCAAATTTTTGACGTTTTTTTCATTTTTATTTTGGACTTTGTTATTTTAATGCATTAAAGAGTTATTATTTTCTTTTAGTAAACATTGATGCATTCATTTGGTTTCATTTAATCATTTCTATGGTAAGGAATGCTGGTGCGAAGGAATTTTTTCAATATCTCGATTTTTGAATTTTTTATGAATTTTTTAAGACTTCCAAGAAAAGGGGGGGGGGGGGGGACAATTTTTCATATCTTCAACTTTATCTACAGAACAACTTGAAGGATTGTGATAAAAATGGGTAGGATGCAAGTACTCATAGTCCTTTTCAAAGGTTTTGTTTTTTTGTGCGGATCATCCAAATTGGTTAACAGATAATGCCACCATGTCTAAAAGTAGGTCTCACAATGGTACATATACCACTTGGTAATTGAAATATGGAGAGTAGCGGTTCAAATCCAGCTGTGGTCAAAAAAATATTTTTTTTTTTTACACATCTAAATAAGTTTTTAGATGTTTCTCAACACTCAACATATGAAATTAGGAATTTTACGTTTAAGACTTCCAAAAAAAAAAGGGGGGGGGGGGGGTTGGCCATTTTTCACATTTTAAACTTTTTATAAAAAACTGTTTGAAGGATTTTAATAAATCTTGGTAGAAATAAGTCACTTATGATCGTCTTCAAATTCTGTTGTTTTCGTCCAGACCTCTTTACAGGTGGCGCCACCATAGTCAAGAGTAGGTCACAAAAGAGTTCCCTCGTTTAACAATATTCTTTTTCATACGGGCTGTATACAGAGACAAACAGAATGCATAGAAATGATCTAGAGGGATGAGTGAAGATGTATTGTCATTTTGGTTCCCTCCCAAAATCAAATTTTAGAATTTTTTTCGACATTTCTTTGGACTTGGTGATTCAATGCAGAAAAAAGTGTCATATTTCCTAGTTAATTGATAATGATGATTTCTTATGGACTATTGTGATCATAATTATGGTAAGGATTGTTACTTTGAAAGAATTTTGTCAATATCTCAATTTTTGGATTTTCTATGAATTTTTTAAGACTTCCAAATGAGGGTGTTATAGGAACAATTCCAATCACATTTTTCACTTCTGCTGTTATACCACATGAAAGATTTTAATGAAACATGGAATACATGAAGTACTAAAAGTCCTCTATCAATTTGGTAAATTTCATCCAAATTGGTTAACAGATAATGCCACCATGTCTAAAAAGCAGTTCTCACAATGGTACATATACCACTTGGTAATTGAAATATGGAGAGTAGCGGTTCAAATCCAGCTGTGGTCAAAATTTTTTTTTCATTTCTTTACACATCTAAATAAGTTTTTAGATGTTTCTCAACACTCAACATATGAAATTAGGCAATTTTAAGTTAGATCTGGACAATATTTGAAACAATTGTTGTTCATGACCCAGACTTGAAATCAGTCAACAAAAGTCCCCACCTAAAGAAAATGACTAACTTGTTGCCCTGAATGACTTCTTGCAGAGACAAAGGAAATGCTTAATATCAAAATCACCTGAATGGATGTGCAAAAAAGTGTTGTTTTTTATTCTAGCCTGAAATAAAATTTGACATATTTTCAACATCTGTGTTGACTTAGTCACATTAATGCAAAAATAAATGAATTCTTCCTTCATGGATGACTGATAATCTAGGTACTCAGGTGAGCGATATAGGCCCACTTGGGCCTCTTGTTTACATTATTCCTTTACTGTAGGATCAAGCAGCAGAATTGACTGAAGAGGCCAGGAATTTACTTGCTACATATAACAATGTTGTATCCTTTTATATGTAGAATTTAAGCTAAATGCTATCGTTTGTTTTACTGATGAATACACTTAAATTTGCACAAATCTTTGTCAACTGATGGTAATTTGTCACCTGTTTGTTAACATCATTTCCCCTTGGATGTATAGTGGAATTTGATTATACTTTCACTTTATGATCTCTTAGTTGTCTCATCGATTCAAACCAAGTTAGGAGGAGATTTTGTTTTAGAAGTTTAGTTAGGAACATAAATGAATTTAATGATTTTGATCTAGAGTGAATACCATGAAACCCACATACATGTAAATGGAAATCTTATTTATTATTTTACTCACTGACAACCATGTTACATTTCTTTAACTTGCACCAGATAGCTCTAGTATCCAAACAGTTTGTACAATGGGATGAAATACTCACAAATATGGAAAAATCACAACAGAAGAAATGAAAATTGCAAATACATTTAGTAAATATATGTGCAATATTTCTATTTTATTTGTCATTTAATTTATTTCAAGAATATTCAGTACTAGAGATCTGGTGAAATGTAAAATCTGACTCTAGAAAATAAGGTTTTAAGGTACTGATAAATGCCTTTGTTTGAAGTATTGGTGTGGTAAACTGCTTGTCACTACAGAAATGTATTGATAAGATCACTGAAGCTTTCATGCTTATTATTTGAGTAAAGTTTTATATAAATATACTAATTATCAAGCTTGATATAATGGTAATAGAAAGTTATATTATTTGAATAATAATACATTGGGCTATTAATTGCCTTTCATTCTCTGTATGCTGTAATAATAAAATATGAAAACCTTATTTGTTTTGAAGTTTTATCTTTGACACTATTTTAGTGATCAGTCAGTAAGGTTTCTGGAAAATGATAAAAGAGGTCCTGGATTTGATTCCCATGAGTAGCTTGTGTGTGTCTGTTTTTTGAAAAACATGATAAAAATTGAGGTCCTTTGTCGTGGTAGATGTGGCATGCAATAGATTGGTCACTGCTTTGAGTTGGTACATATTGCATAGGTATAAATTTCTGTGTAATGCCTTGGGCACTATACTACCATAGTGAAATACATTTGGCATGGCATAAACATGAAAAAAAACCCCAGATCTTACTGTATCATATACAGATCTCATGAAGTTGAACAATTAAGGTATTATGATATTTGTGTAATTATTTGTTGACACTCAATATATTTTTCTGTTGAGTGATTAAAATTAACATTTGAAATAAGTCACAGAATAGTCTTCCTGAAATGGTATAACTAACTGAAAACAAAATAGGACTAGTGGATGCAGAATTTTTACACAACTGGAACAAAAGCTTGAGTGATCCATTGTGATTGCCATTTATAGTGTATATGTTTTCATCTTATTTTATAAAGAATACCATCCAGCTATATTTGTGAAAATGGAGAGGTGGTGGTCTGTAGTATAGTTACTAATATAGAAAAGACAGGTCTTCAGAACCATCCATCAGATTTTGCACTGAAAATATATATTAAGTACACTACATGTTGTAAATACAGCCATTAAATAGTGTATATGTTTGCATTTAATTTGCTAATCTCTTAAAGAGCTTTCAGCTATTAATATAATGAAAAAATCAAAGGAACATGTAAAAAAAGGTTTGAGACTTTTGATTGGGTGGGATCCTGATGAAACCAGATAAAGATAAGATATTCAGTGTTCATTACAAGTTGTTATTTGGCTCGATCTAAGTAAGGGATGAAAAGATAACAAATTTTCTTCAGAATGACTAGTTTGAGTGACCGGCCCATTGGGCCTCATTTCTTCATTTGTGCTTTATGTGTTAATTACTGAAGGTATTTTATATTTTGATAGTAATTTGAATACCAGTTTGTTTTAAATAACTAGAGGTCTATCATAAGACTGGAGCTCTACTGGTCTTCACGTTGTTAGTGCCATAGTGCTGTGAAACCAGTTACTTTCATATTTACATTAACGTTACAAATAAACAAAAACATTTGGGCTATTGTGATTACTCCTCCATTAGAACTGTAAAGAGAGTTTTAGGAATCTTGGTAGGGATGAAGTATTCAAGGTCCCTTACAAGTGATGTTACTTTGTGGCCAGATCTGTGAAAGGATGGATGCAGGTTGGGGCAATACAGACCAAAGAATCTTCTTTAGACTGGCTGTATAGAGACTACAAGTCAAATACACCAGTGTAATTTAAAAAAATGGTTTTAATTTTTGAATCGTAAGAGGTAGGGCTTTCATATTTCACATGCATTTTCCCACAGGGTGGGATGTAATCAAGGATATATAGGACACTGCTAAATTTACTTATTTATACTTTATGCCGCCAGGAGGGGGGGCATTTTTGTTTTACAAACACTTCTTATTTATGATTTGATTTTTTTTTAAATTTTAGATCAAAGCTAATTATGGCATAGTGAAGGGTAGTAGTTCAGAGACTTGCCCAGGTCACAAAGGTGTGTCATGGCTTTATGTTAAAAAGTCTTTAATGAAATTGAGTAGAAATTAGGGTGGCAATTTTGAAGCCCTAAATAATGGGGAAGGGAATTTCTCTATACATTCACTTAACCCCTCTTCAAATTAAGCGATGGGTGTGTTAAGCAATGTTAGAGGTAGCTCTTGTTTTATTTGTTCAAGGTGCTCAGATAAATGATACAGGCTCATTTTGGCCTGTTGGTTTTACTACTGGATTGGGAAGGGCAGTGTTACTATTCACTTTCTTGGTACATATATTTGGAATGAGGATTTCCTTTAAAATCACACATGCACAATGAAAGAAAACCAACAATATAACACAAAAATGAAATCCTCGGAAGAGACAACCCAGCTAGAGTTGTGAGTTTTATAGAGATACAAAGGGACTAGGAGTTCCGTAAGAGTCCAAATTTGAACAGGATTCGAGATTCAGACTTCTCTAACCTGTGTCTAACAATAATATTTTAGTTTGTTTCAAAACATTTTGCAGGGTGTAGAGATCGATGGTTGTTTTGGAATCACAATCCTTTTGAAAGGACTAGGTGGTCTTGGTTTTTTTCCTACACTGTAATTGATTTTGGAGAAAAGAAACATCTGAATTTTGGGTAATTTTTGTTTTGGCTTGAATCCATCAAGACCTATAAATTTTCAGCAAAACTTTTACATAAATGAGGGTAAAAATCAAATCGAATTGTATTCAAGATGACTGTCACGACAGCCATACTGGATAACTTAAAATCAGTCTTGCATAGGCAGCTGGGTATCATGAGTTTTAAGGGAGAAGATCTATTACAATATATTCAAGATGGATTTCATGCAAGTCATAATTGATAACATAAAACTATTTAAAAATAGAACTGTCCTATTGGCACAAATATCCATGCGGCAGCAAAGTCAAGGTCATAATAAACATTTGTACCGTGTATTAAATTTAAAACCACAACCATTACTGTTCAAGTGACATGATCAACGAAAAACGAGAGTTATTAAAAGACAACAGAGCTCGAGTATGGGACGTTTCTATTAAAAATTATTTGTCAAGTAATTGGTTATTTCAAAACGCGATCAAACGAAAGTTCTGAAGGAATCTGTATGTGAAATCCCTATCTCTAGCAACTATTTCAAAAGAAATAGCCCATGTGAAAGTTTTTTGAAAAGTATGTCAGAGTCTAAGGTTATATCCACGAGGGAAAAAAAATCATAGTATCAAATGAAAGCTCTTGTCTACGAAAGCCGATTAGACTCACTTATTAAGAAAATTTTTTATATATTTTCTCGTTATTTCGAGATAATGAACTCGTTATTTCGAGATCTTTTCTCGTTATTTCGAGATAATTAACTCGTTATTTCAAGATATTTTCTCGCTATATCGAGATAATTAACTCGTTATTTCGAGATAATTATCTCGTTATTTCGAGATCTTTTCTCGTTATTTCGAGATAATTAACTCGTTATTTCGAGATCTTTTCTCGTTATTTCGAGGTAATTAACTCGTTATTTCGAGATAATTATCTCGTTAATTCGAGATCTTTTCTCGTTATTTCGAGATAATTAACTCGAGTTAATTATCTCGAAATAACGAGAAAAGATCTCGAAATAACGAGTTAATTATCTCGTAATAACGAGATAATATATAAAAATTTTTCTTAGTGAGTCTAATCGGCTTTCGTACTTGTCAGGGGAACCCATGTGTGAAATATCGAACCGTACCTCTATTGGTTCGATATATATAATCCAGGTTAAAGTTTTTCAAAAGTAAGTCAAAGTCCATGGTCAAGGGCAATACGTAAAACGTCATGGTATCAAAAGAAGCTATTGTTATGAGGAACCCATGTGTGAAGTATCAAAGTCCCATTCCTTACGACTCAAAAGATATAGCACAGTTTAAAGCTTTTCTGCGGACTCCGCGCGCCGTCGACGGCTGTTATAAAGCTAAATCTAAGATTTCAATGGAATCTGTGAATATGTAAATGAGAAAATTTCCGCACAAGATTGCATCTAGAGAACACATACAAATGTTCAAAAATGAATATGGGAGATGCACATCCTAGTGTGTTAATTAGGCTAAATCTATAATTTCAATGGAATATATAGAAAAGTAAATGAAAAATCTTAGGATAAGGTTGTATTCAGAGAATAAAGTCAAAAAAAAAAAAAATGTCAAAACACAACAACACAAGTTGTTATAAAGCTAAATCTAACATTTCAATGGTATCTATGGAAAGGTAATTTAGAAAAACTCCGGACAAGGACGCCAGATGGACGGACTGACGGACAACGTGATTCCAATATAACTTCTCAGCCCCTTTTGCTGCGGGGGTATAAAAACAGGTATTATGTTTAGATTATTTTTGTAGTTTTATTTAAAGAGAAAGTCTAGTTCTAAGATTTTCAAGAGGATCACCATGGTGGATTACAAAGCTATGGTGGTCATATTGAATAAGATAACTTTTTAATGGTGCATCTTTGACGGTTATCGTGAGTAATAATTAAAGTAAATTTTCACCACAACTGAAGGAGAAAAGCCAAATTAAAGCATTTTCAAGATGGCCAACATGACAGTTACAGTTGCATATTTATGTTATTCAAATATCACGAACAAATCATTCCTGTAAAGTATATTAACAGTGATATGAAAAAGGAGGGAGAAAATCATTTTTTCCCAAGACGACCATCATAGTCGATTGGTTGAATTGATTAGTGTTTTACATCGCTTTCAACATTTTTTACCTTTTATATCAGAACATGAAAGCTGGGGGTTGCCCCGACTGAAAAAAATATATGCTAGATGACATAAAACTCTTTTTTTTTCAAAAGCGTCTGTTAAGCCACAGGGCTTTCGGCTCGTTACATCCCTTCTATTACATCAATATAATAAGTTATTATATTGATGTAATTGAAAGGGGGTGGGGCAACGAGCCGAAAGCTCTGTGGTTAAGCATCTGATATGTTTTTCACAAAGAAACTTAAGTCGAAGTCTAAGAATTGAGACCTATATCGTAGCATGTGTCTTAATTCTAAGAATTGATAGGAAGTTTCTCTGTAAACAGTATATCTGATAAGCTATTCTCAGACAAACTTTAGACAAATTCTTAGAATAATGACACTTGGTATTTTAGGTCTCAATTCTTAGATTTAGACTTAAGTTTCTTTGTGAATAAGACCGCTGAGTCAGATCATTTCTGAAATGTTTCATCAAAATTGCTATGAAAACAAATAGGAAATATACCAGCTACACGATTTTCAAAACGACGGCCATATGGATTTCTTAACACATTTTTCACATACACATCCTTCAGGTATCCTGAGCAGGTCATTTCTGTTTCAAGAAGATTGCTGTGTCAATTAATGAGGATGTAAATCTAGCTACATGGGAGTTTTAAGTGTTCCAGATAGCATCCATATTGGATCACCGTTATACAATCATGTGAGCGTCAAGCATGCCGAGTAGATTAATTATTCAGATGCTTCACCAAAATCAAATAAAGGAAGACTACATATACAAAATTATACGGACTTTTACAGGAAACTGATCATAACTCTTTCTGAACCTCAGGGTAAAGGACCAAACCCCAACATCAAACAAGTGCAACTAAACCACATATCTGACGAAATGAGACTATATCTGATCAAGAGATGCGATAAAAACTTGTACAGAAATAGTGAACTATACACCTTTTCTGGGACCTATGATAAGATCCACACCAGTTATCGGACAAAGTGAGATTACAGTTGACTTTCTGATTAGGAGATCGATATTATAACTAAAACAAATAATGTTTACACGTTTATTATAAAAACTTATACGTGAAAAGTAACCACACAAACTTTCAAGGCCCCAGAATACAGGACAGAACCAAAATCAGATTGGCACAACTAGACCACATTACTGACAAATAAGATTATAGCTGACTTATGAATAATAGATCATTACAATATATGTACGATAACAAGAATTGTTTGTGGACAGCGGGTCAACAAGCAAATTAGGGTACCGCATTAACTCGACCAGTAGAGATAATAAGAGCAACGCCCACGTTGCAAACCACGCTCGTCGCTTAATTTCATGATTGCGAATTGTTTTTGACCCGACCCCTAATCCAAGATGGCCGCCATGGGCTCTGATTGGTTGAATCATTTTCGACTTCTCCTTTGCAACTGCTTTACAGAATTTCATCAGACCTTACAGGAAGTAAATACTCAGTTCTCACGTGTCCTGACTCAGGTTGACACATTTTCGACTACCTCATTAAATTTCACCAATGTTACAAGTAGTAAGTAAACAAGGTCCTCCATCAGTTTCGTGTTTTACGACCAGATCCGTAATCCAAGACACTCTGATTAGTTGAAATATTTTCGACTTCTCCTCTGCAACTTCAACAGAACTACTTAAAGGAAGGAAGTACTGAATGTACTCTACCAAGTTTGTGTTTTCAGACCCAATCCACCATCCAAGATGGTCGTCATGGGCTCAGATTGGCTAACACATTTTCGATATCGGAGTAAACTCATGTTAACCAATATACAGGCAATACACCCCTTATTGTTCCTGGATAGTATGGAATTCCATGTTTAATAGTTCGAACACTCTCATTCGGGGGCACATACAGGCAGAATAAGAGATTATATAATTCGATCTCAGTTTTGTATGAGGATGAGAATGAGAATGTACACACTCAAACAGTGTCGCTATCGACTGTGTGTTATGTGCCAAGAGATTTACTGACAATTTTAAGTGCGACTTTGACCTTCGACACCCAAACATGAAAATAATACGCGTCGTCTTTTCAGTATCGGTAGTACGAGTACCTAGTTTGACAGTCCGGGTTATTCTGTGTAAGTCTACTAACTCCAAGGACAGACAGTCATACAGACAATTGTACCACGCCATATTTTAAATAAAACGCCTGTCTACGATGCATGCGGCGGCTGCATAAAAATTTGGACCCATCTCAGTTTCAGTTTGTCAAAGATCAAGAAGAATGGGCATGTCCTCAAAATTATTAGAGCAGACAGTTGGGTTAAGTACTTTACATTCCGTTCATTGAAGGTATGTAAAACTATTAGAAAATTCTGGTTTTATTTATTCATTGAAACACACTGTCAATGGATGCACACTTTCTTTTTTGCTTTATTACAAAAATATAACATTAACAATTTACATGCAACATCAAGTTTTTTATGACTTCAATAAACATGTTGCAGAGATTCTATTAAGAGTATTGTTACATAAACTTGTAATATTGCATAGACAAAACATCAACATGCTTTTCATTGCTCTAATTACAATACAGCTATAATATGGGTTCACTGTACAACCGTGTACTGTGGGATCTTACAACACGTTCATATATTTCGTTGGAGGATGTCCCATCCATACACGTTTTGCTTTTTTATAGATTCTTTTCCTTTGGCCAAATCACGACAGATCGATTTGTTTGCTATTTACATTCAAACCAAAAATCTTTAATCAGTACTCAAAAATCTTTTTAACCAAGGAAATCTCCTTGTTTTGCGAGAAAATCTTCTACTGCAGTAGCTAAATGATCATAAATTCACACATAAATGGTCATGTAATTCTATAATGCCTCTTATTCACAGAAATATTTAAAAAGCGATATATTTATTTTCATAAGCCAACAATAGAGCACCAATGTCGGAACTATTTGAATTTGGGTCTATATCCCCTACAAAATCATTAGAATCATCTAATAAGATAGTTGACCCTTATGTGACAAATTAAATAAAATGTCTTAGCTGTAACATATTTCAGTACAGTTTTTCAAAACAGAAAAAATCAAACAGTTATATCACTTTAATTCACTGTTCCTGATGATTGTACCCTTTAAAGTACAGACTGGTTGAATTTTATGCACAAGTAAAATAAAACTAAATACAAGCTGTGTTTGTGAAACACTAATGACCCCGGTGGCACCAAAGTCCAAAAAGTTATTTTTAACGTGTTCTTTGTGAAGGTAAAAAGGTCATCGGCCTTGGTGTCATTTGAAAAGGCTTCATTAGTTGAGTATATGCCCCTGATTTATCGATCCTGGGGCATAATAATAAAATACAACAATTTCATAATTTATATGTACACATAATACAAATAAATCACTGATGCTGACTTTATAATATTAGAATGTTCATTAACATTTCATTTTATTGTAAAGCATCAGAATATATATATATACTTCAAGAGATAGTTGTGAAAACACCTTCTACAAGGAAGGAAATGTAGCAGTATGATGTAGAATATCAAGTACAAACAAAAACAGCCTTTACTATAAATATGAAAGGGGAAATGATATGGGTCAAATAGAATACTAACTGCATGATAATCTAGGATAGTAGTCATTGTACACCTTTCTAGAAGCAAAGATTTCAATTAATTATCAATTCTGCATTCATGATGTTAAAAGGAAAGCATAAAGATTAAAGAGTTGATCTAATGTATGAAAACAGACCTAAAACAAATAAAAATTCCTCTGAATCAATTAAGTTTCTTTGATGTACTGAAATAACTGCAATTCTCATTGCCTTGCATGTTTATATCACATCAATGGAGTCATATATTGCTTCTTGGCTGTTCATATCTTAAGTAGCACTAATATCAAAGTGACCCATACTACTTTCATCACCATTCTTACTATATAGGTCTTTACAGGGTTATTTCCCATATAAGCAGGTATCTACTATACCATAGTGACATCATACACTTTCTGTATTGTTTCCCGTCACAATGGCTTAATGTCAGATACCTGCTCATATGGGAAATAATTCTGTATAGTGAAAAGACCCAATACTGACGAAGTGTAATTGCTTTCTTTGCCATTCTTCCTTTATACTCTAGTAAAGTTGCTGCTTCCTTTGTCCTTCATAATGATGCTAAAATTACAGACAAGAACTGGCTACTTTAATTGCTATTTCACTGTACACTTAAATTAATGCAGTCACTGCTTTCATTCCTGACTAACTTCACAATACAGCAACATACAAAGAGTTACATACTGATTTCTTTGCCATCTTACTATTTTATTTGCCATTATGACATCTTTTTACTTTATTTGCCATTACGACATCTTTCTTTGCTATCCTTACTGCCTTTTTTGCCATTAAGACAGCTTTCTTTACAATGCTTACTTTACGTTATACTAACACAAGAGGAGTTCTCTACATACATTATACTACACTTGCAGACAGGGAATCGTTGCATTATCATACTTTATGTCATACTTAAAGAAGAGGAGTCACTACTTTCATTACCATTCATACTTTTGTTTGGTGACATCTTGAGAGAATTTGCTCTTTCTCGTCTTCTATTCTTGATAAAAGCCATACCATGGATTCGTAGATGGGAACGTAATTTTGTTTCACTTTCAAATGAACGATGACAAACTTTACACTCAAGTGGATCTCTGGTTGTGTCCTCCTCCAGAGATTCTTCATCACTGTGAGATGATAAAGCTTCCTCAGGAATCAGATGAGTTATCTCCTCTTCTTTGAACTCTAGACCTTCATCCTCACAGTATTTATTGAAATCTTTCACCTTGTGTACCATAAACATGTGTTTTTTAAGTGACAGAACAATTGCAAAAGACAGTCCACATTCTGGGCACTGCACAGTATTGGTAATTTTATGTTCAGACAAATGCTCTGAAAACAGTTTACGGTCTTTACAAGAAAACGCACATTTTGCACAGTTGAAAACTTGGTCACCTGCCACATGTAACCTTTTGATGGGAGACTCTTCTGTTTCTGAAGACAGATTTTGTGACGAGAGGGAGTTGACTGAAGCTGTTGGAGGAGGAGGAAGAATTACATCCTCTTCTTCAGGATCTTCTGCTACAATATTCATTCCTATCTTAGATTTATTAATCTTATGTTTGGTGTAGAGGTGCTTCTCTAGCATACTTCGAAAAGAGAATAATCTCTTGATACCCTTTTTCCTGCACATTAAACATGGATAAACATTGCGCTTTCCTTCATGACTTGTTTTGGTATGTTTCTTCATACTCTGTAGAGATTCATACATCAGACCACATAAATGACATGGAAATAATTCCGCTACAGCATGTTCTTTTCTCAGGTGTTCTTTCCAGCTCTCTTGAGTTGGACATACTTTTTCACATTTGTCACATGGGTATTCAACTAAAGGTGCAAGTTTCACTAACTGCTGTTGAGATTTTGATGGTATGATTTTGGGTTTGATGTCATCAGCTTTTTTAGAATCAAGTCCCGAGAGACAGACCAAATTTTGATTCTTTGTTTTCATTGTTTTGGTGCGACAAGTAACTTCATGAATTTCCCTTTGTTGAATGTTTTGAAAATCTTGTCTTTGACAGTATGAGCAAATATTGATTCCACACAACTGGTGACTGGTCACATGTGACTGTAATGCGCGAAATGCATAGAAGTGCTTGCTGCAGATGGTGCAGGTCAATGGTGTCACAATATTCAATTTGCCAGTCTTCTGAGATAAACATCTGTGCGATTTATCAATATGGTTGTAAAAACCACAAGTGCCGCAAAAACAAGAGTTTTTCTCTTCTGAATTATTGGGGTTGTGACAGTTCACAAGATGCTTAATATGTTGAGCATTGTCAGTGAAAGTTTCTTTGCACTGTTGGCATTCCATTGTAGCATTATCCTTATGAGAATCATTTAAATGATCTGACAGCTTGGTCTTGGAGGGGAATACAAGTGGACACATGAAACATTTAAAAACGAATTTTGTTTTTCGTTTTACAATGGCAACATGCTGGTAAATATGCGATTCAAGTACACTGCGATCATCAATTAAACTGTCACAACAATGACATCTAAAAATAACTTTATAGTAACGGTTTGTTTTCTTTACAACTTGAGAATGGACCTCTGAAAAATGCTTCATGAAAGTATCCAAAAGTTTAAAAGCCATAGGACATTGATTACATTTGTAATACTGTTCCATCTTCTCCAGGAAATGTTTTTTCACATCATTTGCATTAAAATGGTAACTTTGCGGACATTTTATACATGGGTAAAGAGTTTTTCTAGATGTATGCAAGCAATTGTGTAGAACATGGTGGGAGAATCTTTCCAAAGGAGATCCATCCGATTCTCCAGTGGACAGACTTGAAAAATTTGTTCCACATTCTGGACAAGTATAGGGAGCTTCTAAAGTATGGATTCTCTTATGAGCTCTTAAAGAGCAGACTGTAGACATATTCTGTTTACATATGATACAATGATACCATCCCTCTATTTCTACTGCAGCACTATCAGCAACAGTTCCTGAAAAATGTCGAATAAAATCTGCTTTTAAGAAAGATTTTCCACATTCCACACATCTTTGCTGAATATTTTCTTTTCTAGTTTTTAAAGACACTGTTTGAACTGCAAAGAGATTTCTCTGATATTCCTGTGTCAGTGGCTGAATAATAATGGAATCAGATTTGATGTGAATTGGTACAGCTTGAGTTTTTTCAATATTAAGATGTCCTCGAAGATGACTCAAGAACTGACATTTGTTGAAAAAAGTTTTGACTGAACGGCAATTATCACATTTATAGTAGATTTTCAAACTGTATCTTCCATGATGCTGTTTGAGACTTGAGCCAAGATTAAAGACATCACCACATTCATAGCAAACACATGTCTTGAACTGCTCATTTGGGAGAAGAAGCCCAGGTGGCATGGGTTCAGGTTTGTAATTTGACATTGGGTTCTTCCTTGCAATCAATTCTGTTATGGTTGAGAGACCCACTGTGTCAATATTTATAGTTTTGCTGGTCAATGGCTCCTCTGGTTTCTTAATGGTATTCTGAATGTTTGGTCCTGCAGGTAAACTATTAGTTGTAGTCCGAGATGAAGAGTTAGGTACAGTAGCATAAACAGGGCACAACTTTACATTCTTTACAGATGCAATATTAGAATCTGAGATTACTGTGGTCCCTGTATTGAGAGTATTCGCATTGCCTGATGTAGTCGTCGGTGATAAAATTTGGGCAATCACAGAGACATTTTCCTGTCTTGGGGGCTGCACTGCGGCTTCTTTCGAAATGGGAACTTGCATGGGTTTTGTTTGATCTGGAGACATATATGTTACAGGTGTTACATTCATCCTGTTAGTTGATATGATACATGGAGCTGGCATAGTGTATGCTATGTTTGGACCTGTTGGTGTATGAACTTGTTGTAGAGCATATCTTGCAATTTGAACATTCCTTGGAGGTGCTTGTCGTACTATTGGCAATGGGCCTGGAGGAGTGATTTGCATCCACTGTCCTGTATTAGACCTATTGCCATTATTTAGCTGAAATCGTACCACATTATCTGGAATTTTGATTCCTTGGTATTGTGTAGCTTGTCCATACACTGTTGGAATTTGTTCAACTTGTTTAGAGAGCTGAGATAAACTATCTGTTCGGTTTGTAGAAGCTGTATTCAGTGTAGGAGCTGACAAAACATTACCACTGATATTGTTTGTATTACTTTGAATAGCCACTGGATAGGGTTGATTGTCACCATTCTTGGTAGAAAATGGATTAAATTGACCATAGTCATCAACAGGTTCTTGTTTTATCCTCTTTTCTTCTGAAGGAATGTCCGCATGTATCAACTTTTCAGCATTTCCTTTTCTTTTACGTTTTCTATTTTTTTCACTATCAGTTGTAGACGATTCATTTCTTTTGGATAATAGATCAGTATGGCTTAGTATATCCAGAATATCACCTTGCTGACTGCCTGTATAACTGTCATCTACTGGTTCTTCCTTAATTACTACTCCTTCTGGGAGGAGTGTAGTAACAGTGCCACAATCTGTGTCTCTTTCTTGTGCCTTGCATGATGGTACAATGACCTGTGAAGACAAAGTAGTAATCCCTTGAGAGCTGGACAAAGTAACCATATTTTGTTTGCTGGAAGAGTTATTTTCTTGTGGACTGGGTGTAACTTCTTGTGAAGTAGAGGCATCTATTTCTTTGGTAGAATTGTCTTTCACTTGTGTATTTGATGCAGTTACAACATCTTCTGGAGTAGAAATGTTGATTTCTTGTTGACTGGATGAAATACCAATGACTTCTTGAGATAAACTGGATGTATTATCCATGTTTTGTGGTGGAAAAGGTAATGTTTCAAAATTACATCTAGTGACCCCTTCTTCTCCAGACAATTTTACAATTTCATCAGCTTTACTTACAGATGAATTTACAGTAGAAACTGCTAAGTCCTCTTCTGTATCCATTTGCTGTACAGAATGCACCTCTATGTTTGTTGTTTGATGAAGCAATAAGTCCTGACCAGAGTTTTCTGATGACATACTGTCCATACTCTTTCCAGTATTAATATCTTCACCTATTTCCATTCCCCGCCCTTCTGAATGTTCCAGCTTTTTTGTTGGAGATGATTCTGCTGTACTCACATCTGTATCTATGAGTAACCGCCCATCACTGTCATCATCACTATCATCATCAATAACATCATTTAAACCTTTCATAGGAGCTGGTAACCTTTCTTTGTCACTTTTAAAAAATTCGGTTTCCAGTCTTGGTTCCATTAATAAGTCTGTATCTTCCTGGATTTCAACACTTTCAACAACCTTTTTCATATCTGTATGTTGTATGTCCTCATCATTTCTAGTTATTTTGATACCATCTGATAGATCCCACACCTTTTGCTGCAAATCTTCATCTTGTTGTCTTGATTCAACAGCAGTTTGCCTTTCTACATTAGCTTCATTACCTATGGAAATCCTCTCTGTAACTTGGTCTGGTTCCAGAGACATTTCTCGTGAGTGATTTTCACTGCTATCACTAAGAGAGCGAACATCGATTAGTTTGATTCCTCCTTGCAATAAATCATCAGTACTCTCAAAGGAATCATCTTGTTGAAACTGGTCCCCTACTGTTGTATCTAGTTTGTCATTATTGTCTAATGCTTGTTGATTTTGAGACACTTCCTGAAAAATAACAAATTAATATGAAATCATAAGAGAGATACAGAGTCATAAAGAAATTATTTAAAGTATTGCAGGGGAGGATTACTCTGACCTAGAAACTTTACACTGGAATTTAAGTTGAAGTATACAACCAATCTCCAAAGCAGAGTTACGGTCTTTGCACTCCCTTTAATCTCTGCCAACTACTGAAAGTAGTCCCTAGTCAGAAGGCAGAAAATATAGACTGTGTTGCATGTTTTGGGAAAAATGTCATCGTATTCAAGTTATCTGGGCAAAAATTAGACAATGAGGTGCAAATGATAGTGTTACTGACAAACTGTATTACATGAGTTCGCTGATTTGTACGCTGAGAAAATATAGTGTGGTATAAATTCGGGGTTTATTTCTTGTAGAAGCCCGATTAAAACTCAATGTAACATGGTAAATGCTTGAAATTTAACTAATAAAGCCATTGAAGACCAAGTCATATCGTCTAGAGGCAAAACTCTGAATTTACAAGAATCTGAGACGTTGGCAGAGGTGTGTATGGATTGTAAAGGAACAACAACTCTGCTTTGGAAATTGGTATACAAGATAAATTTGCGAAACAGAGAAGACCTTTGTTTCCTAACAATATTTTATATATATGAAATTGTTTTTTAATTGTGAATTTCTTCTGAATGAGAAGATAATTAAAAGGATTAGTAGGTCATACATAACCAAACTTAATTATCAGTTTGTTCAAGCTAATCAAATATCCATTCATTCTAATATTGGAGTAAAATTTATGCAGTCCTAGTTCTTGACCTTTGTCCCCAACCCATCCCTCCCATGGATGTCATAGATGGGGTAGGCATCTTTGGTATAAAGTCTCTACCATTTCCAGTTCAAAAGTCTAGACATAAGTTCTTGGGCTTTAATCCTAACTCTATCAATCTCTTGGGTGTCAGCTAGTTCAAAATAATTCATTTGTGGATTAGGGTGCGACATATAAAGTAGCCATTTCTTACTTTTCAAAATTTAGGGTATACCGGTAGTAAAAAAATTATCCTAGTTCTTGACCTTTCACCCTACTTCACCCAACCGTTGGATGTCAGTTGAGAGGTATCATTTGTAGAGTATGCATGCTAACAATGAGGTATCTACATCTGACAGCTCAAAAGTTAGGATACTCCTTCTAAAAGTGAGATGGAAGGATGGACAGACAGACCACATGCTATATGTAACTTTTCTAGATAAGGGGTGATCGAAAGAATATGATGTTTGTAAGTTGTTGGATGTACATCACAAGTTGCATTCAAAGAGATGCATGGAAAAAGACTTCCTTATAATGCATCTGCAAAATAATAGACACTAATGAGTACCCGTAACTAGTTGCAAGAGCCTTAATCTATCATTTGCCAGTTCCAGTTAGACACTAAGCATACCAAACTGAGATGTATCATGTTATGGAAGCCAGTTTACACAAGTTATACATACAGAGTCAGAGTGGTGAGTATTAGTTGTGGTATCTGACTTCAGGTACTTTTCTCCAAACTCTGAGGTGAGATGGTCACTTCTTGAACATTCTGTCACAATATTCTCATTATTGGTAGATTCTTTACAATGACTGTCTTCCACATTTTCTGTCTCACTGGTAAATGTCTCACTTTCAGTTGTGTGTACGGCTTCCTCCTCCCCCATAACCAAAACAGAATGTACGGTTGTATTACATTCCACTGTAGATTTCATTTCTGCTTCTTCATTTTTCTCTACTGGAGTGTGATGCTCATCTCTAGTTGCATTTCCAACTACAGCTATGGCTTCCAATGCTTCTACATGTGGGACATGTTTACCAGAACTTTCTGTGGAATCTTCACAGCTTGTTTGACAAGTGATCTCAGTGTGTACCTTCAAAAATACACAAAAATGTTTTGTCATATCCTTGAATAAATAGTTTACAATATTGCTGTGTAATAATTGGTTATAACAGACTGTTTTTATCATTTTCTGGTGATGTTACATAAAGCTTACAATTGACCCAGACACTCTCCTCTTTTGCCTTTTTAGGACAGACTGATGTAGCATTGACATTGTTCATGTTTAGTCAAAATAATGAATGTAAATTCCCAAAATAAACATCATTATGAACGTGTTATATCTATTGTGTTGTAACATCCTTTTATGAGATAAACATATTGTTACATCCTTTGTGAAATATAAATTCAGGTACTGAAGATACTACTTTTACATCGCTATCTTACAAAAAGGTATATGAATGTAAATGTCAGATGAAATATAAAATCACATCTCTTGTCATCTGTATGGTAAAGGCATAAAAATTACATGATCATTTTCTCATCCCAAAATAACAGAAACTAACTAACGGGACAAATAACCCCCCTCCCCCCATCCGCAGCAACAAATTTGAAAATGCAATAATTTATTCCTTTATGACAAGACAGTAAAGAAGAGAGTTCAACATAGCTCGATAGGAAACTGAACATTTGGTGCTTATTAAAGGGTCTTGTCAAAAGAAATTTAAACAAACGTTAAAACTTGATCATCAAATCGAAGTTATATACCAAGTTTCAGTTCAGTATGTCAAAGCACATGAGAATAAACTTTGGAAAATGAATTCTGGTCAAAGGACAATAACTCTTAAAAAAGTGGGTCAATCATAACAAAAGTAAAACTCGATAAGTAGATCATTACATTGAAGTTATATACCAAATTCCAGTTGAATAGGGGCAGGCTTGTGTAGTGGTTAAGCGCTTGGCTTGCAGCGCCAACGATCCAGGGTTCGATTCCCGGGTTGCTCCACAATGTTTAAGAGGTTGGTAACCTCCTGCTTCCATGTCGTGATATAACTGAAATATTGTTGAAAGTAACGTAAAACATCAATCAACCAACCAATCCAGTTGAATATGTCAAAGCATGTGAGAAAAAACTTCGGAAAATGAATTTTGGTAAAAGGGCAATATCTCTAGGAAAAGTGGGTCAGTCGTGGCAAATGTAAAACTTGATTTGTACATCATCACACCAAAGTTATATACCAAGCTTCAGTTTAATATGTCAAAGTATGTGAGAAAAAAGTCAGGAAAACCAATGTGCAATATAGAAGGACGGATGGACTGATGGACTTGGTGATTCCAGTTTAAACCACCCCACCCACCCCTTATTTCGTAGTATTTCTGTGAAATGCCTCACACAGATGCTATCATAATATAATATATAGTCTATGGCATATAGCTCTTAATTTCTGTGAAATGCCTCAGACAGATGCTGTAATAATATAATATACAGTCTATGGCATAGCTCATAATTTCTGTGTTATCCATCAGACAAATGCTGTCATAATATAAATATAGTCTATAGCGTAACTCTTTAATTTCTGTCCAATGCCTCACACAGATGCTGTAATAATGTAATATACAGTCTATGGCATAGCTCATAATTTCTGTGTAATCCATCAGACAGATGCTGTCATAATGTAATATAGTCTATAGCATAACTCTTTAATTTCTGTCCAATGCCTCACACAGATGCTGTAATAATGTAATATACAGTCTATGGCATAGCTCATAATTTCTGTGTAATCCATCAGACAGATGCTGTCATAATATAAATATAGTCTATAGCATAACTCTTTAATTTCTGTCCAATGCCTCAGACAGATGCTGTAATAATGTAATATACAGTCTATGGCATAGCTCATAATTTCTGTGTAATCCATCAGACAGATGCTGTAATAGTATAATATACAGTCTTTGGCATAGCTCATAATTTCTGCGTAATCTATCAGACAAATGCTGTCATAATGTAATATAGTATATAGCATAACTCTTAATTCCTGTGTAATGCCTCAGACAAATACTGTAATAATGTAAGTTAAGTAATCCTAGTGTAGCATAAAACAAGAAAAAAAATCTACATGTTAAAGGACAACAAATGATCTGCGATGTATTCTAGATAAAGGTAATCTGACTCAGGCTTGCCTCATACAATGAATGCCCTATCTGGGCAAAACCGAAACTGGACAAAATGCAAAATTTGTCGTCTGCTAGAAGTATGTCAACCATAACCAAATGAAGGACAGACTAAGCACTAATCTAGGTTATTAGACTATGTCTAAGAGTCTGCTTACATGCACTTCTTACTTCTACAGGTCTTATCATTAACCTGAGAAAATTGTGGTCCACGTTTTCAATCAAAGTCCAAGTTTTGTTAGAGGGACACATGATCACTTTTAGACACCAATGATCATGATTATGTTTGCATTTCTTTTAAAATTAGTACATTTGCAAAACTGATTTTAAAGTAGTACCTGGCTATATTCAGTTTGGATTAATCTATGTGCAGATGCTGTGTCATCAATTTCTCCTTCGCTTACTATGTTTGTAACTGTCAAAGTTTCTGGTATGTTTTCGTTACTGCCTATTGGATCTGTATCATTCATTGCCTTGACAAGCAAGTCTTTATCTGAAATTTCCTCATCTGATGGCTTCTCAAAATGAACTTCAGACTCCATTTTGCCACTAAGCTATCACTCTCTCATGCTTTGCCAGATCTAATCTTTCTTGAATTTTTCTACAAATAATCAAACAGAATTCTTTATAATTACTCATCAGCTAGACCTAAGAAATTAAACTTTAGTCATGGCAAGCATTGGCACAATTCATAACTAACACAATCATGGTTTTATAATTATTTATACAACAATAGGTTTGTTCAAATATACATGTAAAAAAAATTTGAAAGATTTTAAACAATGGTAAATTCTATTCTAGAGAAAGCTGCATCAAATTTTAATATGAAACAAGATTGAGACAGAGTAGTGAATTTTCTAATCATAAAGAGAAAAATAGCAAATCAATACTGTTGTCAAACCTATATTCATTTACAAACTCTAGGGGTATTGCAAAGGATAATATGTGCATGAATTTCAAGTATTTCATTCAAGGGTACATAAATCTAAATCTAAAGAGAAAACTTGAGATTCTGGCACTTAGACAGGCAGCAAATGAGAAATTAAGTAGTCAAACATATATATGTACATTACCTACATGTGCATCAAATATCTCAAAATGCTTAAATAAGGTGTTTATATCCCTGATATACATGTAGTTTATCTTAACTATCTAAAACTGAAGTTTTCTGATTGGCTAAAGCTGACCAATATATTATAATAAAGTACAGTTCAGGTGTTTTGTAATTTTACCAACCGCCACAGTGGGCCACATTCAAGTGTAAATTAAAATATTACACAATACACTGTGTATTTTACAAAGGTGTGAATGGGCTCACGTAAATTTCCACCTTGATTCCCACTGTGATTTCTGGTGATTTTCCCATTGTGTTTTGTGCAATTTCTCCAAAACACCTGAGCTAGCTGTACTGAATGTAAACCTTTGTGTCCACATGTGAACAACAGAATACAGGAATGGACTGTTTAATTTCATATTTGTAGACCGAAAAAGCTATAGAGAATAACACTTTCGGCCTATAAAAACATCAATAAACGGCCAATTCCTATGAACAAAGTGATAGTCAGAAAATTTTTGATATAGAAAACAGTTCAAGATGAAAAGAAACATACCTTCAATCAGCATATATATACATGTACATAATGTGAGGAAATGAACCAACAGACATATGTAACAATATTGCATTTGTAATACAAGTTACAGAAACTAAGAAGAGGTAAAAAATGGCATGCAGCAATGTTTGCTCTGCCACAAAATCAAGACAAAGATGTCACCTGTCTGACACTGTTTAAAGGCACACTGATATTATTTTACTTGTAAGGTGGCAGCACCTAAAAATGCCTCAAATTTTCATCATTTGCATGAACACAGATCTAGACTGTACTCTGTATAGTGACCATTATGAAAATTTTATGGGTGCAGTACAATTAATGTAAGAAAATTGTAATGGACAATAAAGGAATTCAGGATGAAAACACTAACTGTATATTGTTCTGGGGTTTTTTTCCAGACTAAACTAGAATGGTGCTTATGTAGAGAATTACCAGCTACTGCGGCAGTGAAGTCGTTATTAGTATTAACTAATTTGGTCAAATGCTCACTGTAAATTGTGACTTTGGATCAAAGTCATGACACACCCTCATGTCATCAGTAACAATTATGTTAAGTAATGAAGCAGATCTATCTTGCAGCTACAACACTCAGGACAGCATTTCTAGTTCAAAATTCAATGTGACCTTGATCGTAGGGTTTCAAACTTATGTGTCTCAACCCAATGTGTCCATACATCCATGCCCTGATAATAATGCAGTGACTCAGGTATTATTTAAAATAATGATACAAAGTTTTTTGTCAATATTGTAAAAATTCTTTTTAAAACCAAACTGTTCAATAAAGTTACAATTGGAAAGTGTATACGTAACTTTGACCCTGCTGGTTTTGTTTTTTACTTTTGTTTTATAACTCTTCTCATTCTGTCTAGTAATGGGATCTTAACCTTCCCTTAGTCCACAACCAATAATGCAGTCAATATAAATTATCTCAAAATTGTGATATTTTCTATTGTTACTTTAGTAAATTGTGTTAAAATTATACTGTTTCCAAAATTAATAAATAGTGTGAAAATCTTGGTAGTTTCTAACATCAAGGGCATCTTTGAAAACACATGTATGTACACTTGTGATAAATTATGTGATTCACCATTTACAAAGTGGGTAGGCAGGGAGGGATTTTTTTCAGAAATTCTATTGTGTGGGTAGGGTTTTCTTTTTTAAATTTTTTCCTCAGATAAAATATTCAGACTAAATAACAAATTGGTATTTAATACAGATGACAGACAGCTTTACAAAGTTATCCCTATATAAAATCAAATATTTCTGAAGAATCAAGACATTAAGTAAACATTTCAAACTTTAAACTATTAAACAACACGACAGTAATTGGAACAATTTAAAAAAGAGGTTATTTTGATTATGAATCAGTTTTTTGGCAATATCCTGTTGTATATAAAGGGTTGTAATAGCATGTTTTGCATTGGTTAAAAAAAAACTCAGTTCAGTACGCAAGAAAAAAAAATTCAAGAACAATAATGAATAAAATTTTTTCAGTCATAATATTTCTGAGTCACTTGCATTACTGCAAACCTACATAATTTTAAAAATGGTCCAAGTTAGATAATAAATCGTGTTAAAATTATTTTCAAAATGGTTACAAAGTACAGTCGTGACATTAGTATTACCTTGATTACAAATCGTGGGATTTTCTATTTCTAAGTTTAAGGAAATCATATCGAAATCATCATAAGTACACTGTACTATGAAAAGCTAAGTTGATAAATTGAGGAAAAAGCAGTTTTATCTAACAGAATTTGTAATCAAATACTAATAGTGTTTCCTTAAAATAGCATTCATGATTTAGGCAAGATTTATCATGCCTTAATTCTTGTTATTGTGAATCCCTAACTTTTACAATATTTTGACATGACTTTGGCATGATTTATTGGAGAGAATTTTTATTTGGCTAACAGGTTACTCTGTCCTTTCCATCATGCAGGAATTAGGAGTTGAGTCTCTTGATCTTGAGATAAGCATATGCAACCACAATGATCAAACCAATAACAACCATACATGTATGATCAAACCAGAAACAATCTATGTTACAATATGATTCAAACTGCATGGTTTAACTACAAATGTATATGATACATCTATATTCAATCCTCAAAAACAAACCTTTGTAGAATTTCCTATTCCTATGAAGCAAAACTAAAAGGGCAGAGATTTTCCTCGCTCTTATGGAAATGGGGCATGCCGGACCTTTTGCATAAGATCAAATTTTAGCAACATTTTGCGGTAATTGGGACTTTTGAATATTTTTTGTAAGTAATTACAAATACATGTGTACAATCGAAATTTTAATTCTAATCTAAACATCCAGACCTGTCTTCCATCCTAACAAAAACATCAGGGCTGCAGATAAGGTTCAAAGGTTGAATGATCGATCTCTCCACCCATGACCACTTTTCTTAGTATGGTAAGACACAGTCCCACAAGATGATACTATTATTAGGATAGTTACAGTTGCAATGAAGATGCTTTAATTGCGTTTACTAGGTCTTCTTGAATAAGACGAGGTAAAAACACTAAAATTCCTCATTGTAACCGAAACAAGATGGAGTTTGGAAACCTGTTCTTCACACTACATGTGATTGGCTTTATTCTATATGGCTAATTGTTGTCATATTCTTTTAAGTACCGGGGTATATACTAAGTAATTAGAGTTAATATGACTTGAATTTGACATGATGTTAATGTCTATTGTCAATGTTTAAAAAAAGATTGTACACATAACGAGTTACAAACACTTGAGTAATACCCTTATAAGGTAAGTTTTTTTTAACTGGATAACTCAGACTTAAAATCATTCTATTTCAATCTGAAGGTCACAAAACTTATTTTTTGCTTACATAATTAATTGGAAATTTTTCTATAAATAAATTGGGAAATTGATCGCTAATTTTGGATTGGGAATCTCGGCCCGGACTTTGGCCCCCTACAAGAGGGTGGGAAAGCCTGTAAGCTTTAAAAAAATTATTTGTTGATTGAGATGGTCCGATCGAGTTTCTACAAGTATCAGCTTGATCAAGGAACATTCTGAGATTCTCGATCCTTGCAAAGAAATCAACTCAAGTGGTCAGTGGACAAGTTATAGGTTATACTGCAAAGTTTGGTCAAAATATATCAAAATTGCATGTCTGATCATTGTTAAATGTTCTAGCTGCTATTTTTGCTTTTGTTTCTAATATATTTTTTATAATTTTATTTTGGTTTATGCATTCTCATGTAGTCATGTTTTTCATATACATGTATATGTCAACTTTTTAAGATTGCACTATAGAGAAATTGTACCCTGGAGAAGTCTTACCCAGGGTAATGATTACTCAGGAGAACTTGTACCATATATATAATAATAGGTAAGACTGGATTTGTAAAGCATGTGTTAAACTCTGAATTAAGTTACAAGGGTTTTCGGGACATGCTGCCAGGGCAGTGAATTCTGGAACATTTTTTAATGTTTCAGACCACAAAATAAATGGATCTGTGGGTGGCATATCATTTGAATATTTTATAACAAATATGCTGCATATTTTAAGATTTATACAATTAATACTTCAATGATGGGTTGCATAATTATATTTAATTGACAGCCATAAGTTAATTGCCAAGGTAATTGTTCGATATTATATGATATTATAGTGATGAGATGTTCAGCGATACTGATGGCGGTCATGTGTAATTTAGCTATTGCATGATACATACAGATAAAAACTGTTAACCATATACATGCCGCTTAATTATACTTAAATCATGCATTGGATAAAATGTTGACACGTCATGCACCACCTAAAGTTTATTGACCAATTAAGGATAATACACATTAATACATGTATAATTATCATGACCAATTCATCGCATAATGTACCAAACAATCAAGTAATTTAAGCTGAAATATGTCATCTGCGTGGTTGCAGGTCATGCATGCATTTGAAAATGCAAACTCCATCGAGCTAAATTCTAAGTTTCAAAATATGGATGTACAATCAAAGGAAATTTTAAGTATCAATATAAGCAGAGTATGCACATGTAATATAGAATACAGATCTATATATATTACTTATATATAATATAAGGAATGATCAAATTCTCTGGAGAAATTCATGTTGGGAATGAGTTCTCCTAGTGGGTACAACTTCTGGGTAGTCACAACTTCTCCTGAGAGATAACAACTTTAAATAAATAAATTGACTTGTCTTAATTATATCGATCAGTCAATACTATGCTTTTCCAAAATGTCGATCCTTGATTTATAGATCTATTACATTGATTGATTTTTGTTTAACTTCACACCACAAATATTTCATATATATGGTGAAGGCATCTCCCTGATGCGGAGCATACAAATTTTGACCTTTGCAACGGATCCACCTGAAGCAGTGAGGGATCTTTAACATGCCATGCATACCCGTTTTAATTACTGTCTCATCCGAAAGACAGGACACTGGCATGACCAGAGTGGGACTCGAACCCCAGACTCCCGATCAGGAGACCAGCGTGATACCACTAGCCTATAGGCCACGCCGGCTTAGATCTCTTACAAAACACTCTAGTCATCAACTTAACAAGCAAGCGAGACCACGAATTCATGGCTCTTAATGAAAACTTGCACTATATCTGCATACATATGTATATTGTCTCAGACCTAGTTTTCATTCCTGTAACAGATTCCTTATGCACATTATATATCTACCAATATTCAATATGGCTGACCAATATTAACAACAGTCATCATATGACTTACAGTGCAGGGTCTGTTGTGCACTGCATCATGAAAATGCAATGATGTTTGAGCATTAAGGATATCTTTATATAACTCATTTCTAATATATATACAAATCATTACCATTTTCTACAACTTGCTCTTGATCAATTCACGTCTTGTTACTCGTTATCAGGTCAACCACGTGACGTATCCCACAAAGCATACACTGACTGACAGTTTCCACGCCCCTTTCGCGGGAAAGTTATCTAGGTTTTATATTTACCAAATGTCAAGCACAGATGACATCCGAATGGTAAGGGATAAACAATGCTTGCTTTCACGATAATAAACTTCGAAGATCGCTTATGAGTAATTGTCAATCGCAACACTCTGTGAATATTTTGATGCTTAAGTAAATGTATAAACTCAGCATAAACAGAATGTCCGAGGTTAATGTCAATAATGAAGAAGCACGAAGTCCATATAGATCTACTTTCATTTTGTGACCACGTTGGTGTTTTCACAAATGTATAATCTCACATATAAATGCATACATGTCTAACATGCATTTATAACAAATTTTTATTTTGATATATATTTCAAGATTTTTATTTCCAGGTAGATCTATTTTTTTTCTTTATTACAGAGTCTACTGTTGTATCCGCACGTACTAGGCTAGTAGTAGTACACTACTACGCCTGCAGTCAGACAGTAGTTTATTTTATAAAAATAACTACTGTATCAACATGAAACAAAGCTGAAAAATAAACAGGTGTGTGAAGACGATTTATTGAACTAGGGTGCTGCTCACATTAGTCAATGGTGGCCAAATGTCCAAAAGAGACAATATTAAGTTGAACCCCCCCCCCCCCCCCCCTTTTCCACAACTTCTTGAAAATTTTAAAAGTTTTGAGTTCCAAATAAGCGCTGTGACTGTTTTTAGCGATGTATGTACTGTTTGATGTATGTGCTAGTCTACACCCAGTTACTCTAGGATTTTTTAAGCATAATTTGACCAAAGAGAGGAAGTATTCCTCACTGTCGTATCATCATTATAGTACTACATCATGATCATGACTATATAGATGTCTGATGAATATTCGATGGATGTCATGCAGATGATATGGCTGACAAGCACGTCAACTTCATGAGAGTAAGCACGGCACTGTGTGTGTGACTGCATAGTTATCAATCTGCTTTATTTGTTAATTCTGTTGTGTGGATATATGATTTCGACTTGCATGCATGACTGTCGTGTGGATAAATTTGGTATACCAGCATGGCTATCGTGCCAATAGTCATTGCCATTTATATTTGCTTAGCAATTGTGTTGTACCTCTCCTTCCCTTTCAGTCATGTTATGGAGCTCGATCATCGATCATTATATATTATTGTTACAATTAATGTAATAAATAAATGGGCAGCTCACTTGATTGATCAGGAGGTCTAAATGAATATGAATTTGGATTTATTTTCTAGGATTCATGTACAAAAACAATTGAAAATACTTGAATTTTTTTAGACACATTCTATTCTATTTGGTATCAAATTTAGAGCCCCATGGGAGTAAGAAATTATACATGTAGTACACATCGATCATGTCACATGTCATACAGATTTTCTTTGTTTATTCCATGTTTTAATTGGGCCACATTATAATCTTTAGATTTTATATCAGTTTACCAAAATTAGGGTCAGCCTAATCTGTTATGTCGATGTAGCTATGAGGTCTAGAATATATGTGCCCTTTTAAGTATTTTTTGCCAAAGTGTGATCTCACTTTAAAAACAAGGTGATACTTAGAGAGATAATTATATGGGTAAGGAATATTTGCAGGTAGGCATATAGGCATTAATCATAAATTGACTATATTCAGAAGGTTGCAGGCTTTAAGTTGTAAATCAGGTTATCATTTTAACGGAGAAAGAATTTTCATACTAGAAAATCACATCTTCAAATTCAAGTTGATATCAATTTTGGTAATAAATGGTGAAAGAGCACCTAATACTTATTAAACAAATAAGAACTGCAAAAAGAAAGTAGTGGTTCGGAGAAGAGCAAAATTATTATGTCATTTTCCTTGGTATGTTGAATAATGACTGTGTGGAAAAAAAAAAAGAATAAAAAGGAAAGGTATTAAAATGATGGATTCATGAGGAGGATATAAGCTCTAGTGTTAGCAAATCCTTTTTTATCTGTATTAAAAAAAAAAGGTTTTTTTTTTTTTAAGAGTTTGTAAATTTAAACTGATGTTTCCTTCATTTTTGTCAGACACTTTTGTGTCTGTATATATAGTTAGTAACTCTTGATCTTTCCATCTTTTGCAGGATTAATCTTTTGTTAATATGTATTGCCAGTGGTGTACTGGGGCTACTGATAATTAGGAATGAATGATTTTGTTAGTATGACTATGCTCAATACGTACATCTGGAGCATATTTGCTATCATCAATAAGCACTTTAGAGTATAGGATGTTTAATCATCCAAAGATGTATTTGTCATTTGGACCAGTTTCTGAATACCAAAAATCTGAGGCCCTGTCATGGTAGGCATGGCACACTAAAGATCTGCATGCATATGTCATTGCTTTTGGGTGAGTCCTTTGCAAAAGCCTTAAAAAGCAGATTCTCCACAAATCTGCACCATTTGCAGTTTTTGCTGTTGGTCGCCATTTTCAGACGTACTATAAAGTTTATACATGACCATTTGTTCTCTTTGTCACAAGTAAACATGCCTTCACTTGAAAAATAAAGAATGATGGGGAAGATGATGTTCATTTCGTCTACTTGATGGTTTGAATACCCTAAAATCATCCATTTTGATGTGTTGCTTCTATCGTTATGTTTTTGGAGAAGAGCAATAGAAGCATAATTTAAACGATTTTTGCTAAAATTTCAGTTTTTGTTTCATGTAAAAGGTTTACAATTGATATCAAATGTTGAAGTATTGATTTAGATTGTGTCCTTTTATCGGAAATTAAGATAAAAGGTATGTCGCTCAAATTGCAAACAGATAGGTTACGCATTTTCATATGGGAATTACAAATTCCCTGTCTCGACTACACAGGTTTTAAAAGATTGATTGATTGATTATTGTTTTACGTCACTTTACGATTATTTCACATATATGGTGACGGCATCTGCCTGATGAATTGCATGCAAATTTAGACCTTTGCAGTGGACCCATCCGAAGCAATGAGGGATCTTTTACGTGCCACACCTACCGTGACACGGGATCTGGGTTTTTACTGTCTCATCCGAAAGACAGGACACCGGTGTGTCCAAGAAGGGAGTCGAACCCGCGACCTCTCGATCACGAGCTGAGCACCTTATTCACTAGGCCACACTGGCTTGGTTTGAGAAAGATGTAGATGTACCACATATATTGATATTCTAATATTTCCCATCAATTCTTCTTCATAGAAAAATAAGTAACTTGGAATATATCTGAATTACGATTATTACTTCTAAAACAGATACGTTACCTGATTTTGTCAGTTTTTTTTCAATTTGCACGTAGTAAGGAAACAACAACAATATAAGTATTAATTCACTACCCTTACAGTTAAATAAAATATAAAGCCCATGTTTAAATTCCTGTTTGTAAGAGTGTTAGACCAAAATAACAAAAAAGTATAACAAATATGTTATCAACAGATACATTATAATATTTTTCAGTTGATTTTTCACATAAATTGGCATAACATTGATATTTACACATAAATCCTGAATAATAGTCGGATTTGATTCTATATTCAATTTTGACAGTATATAACGTTTATATCCGGTTGATAAAAAGTTTAGAAAAACTCAACAGCACATGTGTTCGAAGATCTAGATAATGCAACTGATTTATTAAATTAGTTTTCATAAATTCTTTCAACGTTATTTAAGTGTAATTTGATATAGTAATATCATGTAAAATGATTTAGATATTTGTATTTGATGTATTATTAAAATAAAATAAAATAGTTTAGTTGATATGCCTATGACTCCTTTTCAAGCATATCGTTATTTTTAGGAGTAAAGTACCTGTTTTAAAGTAGTAACGTATCTGTTTTACAGTTTCACAATATTTTTTCTCATCTTGATTAAAGAATTTCATAAGAGATGGACATAAGTCGCATTGATAATGACAACCCACGATGTATTCATCTTCTTTAACCCTTTTAATCAATGGAATACCATGTTTTTGTATTTGTAACAGATACGTTACTTTTATCACCAACATTGTTAATCAATCAAAAACAGTTGTTTGTCATGGATTTGAACCAAAAAATAATATCTATTGGTTTTCTATAATGTTTCTAGCTTTACTCGTGGATAAACACATGATTGAAATTTAGTTTTAAGAAAATAAATGGTTATTGTAAGTAGCTGATTTAAGATAAGTTTAAAAAAAAATGGTAATGCCTGTTAAATCAGTACTTTTAATATGAGAAATAGCAATTTTCTCCCTCATGAAATACACCATTTAATTCCTGAAATGCATATCTATCATTTGCATAAAAAGCTCTACATTCAATTCACAAGTAAACCAAGGTGTATCTAATTTATGAGTCATGTCATGCTGTAACGTATCTGTCTTTCCGATTTTTGATGGCTTCATTCTGAATACAATAACTTTTTTCTGGGTAGTAGCCTAGACCAGCCATTTAAGGATTAAATCATTTACATTTTCCTCTTTCCCAAAAACGCAAATACACAATGAAATTCAGACATTTATTTTTTTACATGACTAGCACACTAATGGTGCAGATTTGTGGAGAATCCGCCTAAATTTCTGTACAGTGCAATGGACTGAGCTACCATGTTAGTGAAATAATGTTGTGTGATGGAAAACAAGAAACAGATAGACAAATTTTCCTAACTCTGAGGTACCCGACCGGTCCAGGCTTGCTGCCATTGATGTGAACAGACCTCTGTGTGAGGGTAAAACATGAGTTTCAGTATTTAGAAAAGATACGGTACACATTCTGACAGACAACTTTTTGTTGTAGATTGCTTGATATTGCTTTACTTAACAGTGACATTAAGGGGTTTTAGAGATCAGATAATGTACTGCATTTGGTACCCACTACTTTTACCTGATTAAGATTTGTAACTACCTGAAAACTAGAAAAAGTGGGGAAAAAACATCAGTGCATTTCTGGCATTCTGTTTATGATACTTCTGTATTTCAGAGAAGTTTCATGATTCTGATTTGTTTTAAGTCAGCGGAACTTTGAAAAAGCCAGTCTTGACATTGTATTTAAACATTCCATATGATGTCACAATTACAATGTCATGTATATGTATGTTAAATTATTTCTTTTTACAGTTAACTTGATGACATGGCCATATCAGACACCTCAGTTTTTATAGTTACCTGTATGATACTTAGGGGCTATGCTAAGTTGGAACCCTTTGGAAGCAGTCATAATCCAGCTGGAGGAGTTCCTTCCATGGGAAAGTTTCCTTCTCCTGGTGTGTTTTACTTAGAATTCATCAGAGAGAGTCGACCTGTGTTGATGAACAAAGTGTTAGAGCATGACAGGTTTGATGCCTATGATCTGTGGACAGACACCTATCTGAGGTATAACTTTAATAGTAATTCTATGAAAAGACATCTTTTCGATGTGGCTTAGGTGTAATACTTGGTATTGGTATGTGAAGATCTCTTGTGCTTGTCCTCTCTTTCATATGAACCAGAAAAAACTGAGATTCTATGCCTTGGTAAATGTCGACATTGTGTAAATGATATATTGCCACTTTAGTTTGATCCTTTGCATAGGTCATGATTCATCATAGCTGGTATATCAAGAAGATACTGCCACTGTAGAGGTGAAATATTCCTGGTGTAACATTACATAAATTAAAGCTATCATAGGTTATGATTCATTGAATAGCTGGTATATCAGGAAGGTACTGCCACTGTAGAGGTGAAATATTCCTGGTGTAACATTACAAGTTATAAATATGTCATAAGTCATGATTCATAGAATAGCTGGTATATCAGGAAGGTACTGCCACTGTAGAGGTGAAATATTCCTGGTTTTACATTACATATAATAATAAATCTATGATAGGTAATGATCCATTGAATAACTTTTATATCAGGAAGATACTCTCACTGTAGAGGTGAAATATTCCTGGTGTAACATTACAAGTTATAAATATGTCATAAGTCATGATTCATAGAATAGCTGGTATATCAGGAAGGTACTGCCACTGTAGAGGTGAAATATTCCTGGTTTTACATTACATATAATAATAAATCTATGATAGGTAATGATCCATCGAATAACTTTTATATCAGGAAGATACTCTCACTGTAGAGGTGAAATATGCCTGGTGTAACATTACAAAATAATAAATCTGTCATAGGTCATGATTCATAGAATAGCTTGTATATCAGGAAGGTACTGCCACCATAGAGGGGAAATATTCCTGGCATTTCATTACAATAATAAATCTGTCATAGGTCATGATTCATAGAATATCTGGTGCCACTGTAGAGGTGAAATATTCCAGGTGTTACATTACATGATATATCATTTAAACATTCTACAATACTGGTAGGCATTTGAATTTTATATCTGTAACTTCAGTACTTATAGTTCTACATGTGATTGAAACAGAAGATTGTAAGTATTATGCAACACAAAGAAATGAAAAGAGATATTGTATTTGAATACAAAATATACAATATTGTATTATCACTACAAAAAGTAAAAGTTATGTCTAAATTTGCATGGAAAGTAAAAACAGTTTGTTTACATCTTTTTTTTAAACAGTATATATATATACAATATAAATTGAAGATGCAAAATTCATTACAGTAACAGATATGGAGATGAAATGTGTGAAGTTAAAAAGCATCGGGATCAGATATCATTCTGGCTATATCCAATGAGTTTAAGGCAGTTTATTAATCGCTACTATCAGGAAGAGATATTTATAAGCCAGGATGTTCCAGATCCCATGAGAGGTAATCAGGTTGGGCCTTAATATAACCTAACCTCTGAGATAAAAATGAAAGGTCTCACTACATTCACATTTAATGTTTGTACAATTGTAGTTTTTTGATTTACTTAGGGACACAAATGTGCTTTCTAGAGTTGTCTGAAAGGACAAGGATGAAAACTCTACATTTTTAAATCTAAATTCATGTGCACTGTGTCATTATTCAGAGCTGTATGATACAATGTCATACTGAGTTGTACAGTATTGCTGAATATATTTTAGAATACATCTTTGTCATTTCTTTTGGTATCTGATGAACAGTAGACCACTTTTTGCACAAATGACTTGATATGCCAGTAAATCATTACATATTGTAGTTTGGCAGAAATCATACTGGTGATTTTATTATTCTGTGTAAGTAATGGTGACATCTAGTACTGACTGAAAATTTTTAAACATCTTTCATTTATTTTTAATGTTTTGTTTATGTACTCATGTACAGTGATGATCCGTTATCTGGGCTCCTGTTATCTGGAAAATTCAATTATAAGGAGAAAATTATGGGAACAGATTTCCTCAGTTTTCCTCAGTGTTATTTTGCACTGATAATCAAATTTTCAAGTTAGTTTAGAAATCTGTTACCAGAAATTTTTGCATAAAATCTGCATTCTGTTTCTGGAAAAAAAATTTGAGAGCAGATTTCAATAATAACATTAAAATTGATATGTTTTTTACCTCTTGAGCACAATTTAGCAAATATACTGTTTAGATTAATGTATGAAGCCATGTTGTTTACTGCTTTGCAGCATCTTTTGATTGTTTTTAAAACATGTTGACATTACAGTTATTTCATCACCTGAGTGTGGAATATTAATTCCCTGTTGTCTAACAATTAACAGCTCAGGGTTTAGTCAAATTTCATCTCAGCTGTCATCAAGGATTGCTTTTTAATTGTTCAGTACATGCTCATATTGAAGATAAAAGTTATTTGACGATTTCTTAATGTTAATCTATGCCAGAGTTTTAAATAAAAGTGAAACATCCAAAAGTATAATTAAATTCATTTTCTTGCTAGTTTTTTTTTCTACGTCTCGCCTAGTTTAAATGATTTATTGGATGGTTGCATGTGCTTTACTTGTATGCATTACAAGGGAGTTTCAACATATGCACCGGACACATTGAAACATATCTATGTGGCGACATACTTGACGGAAACCTCAGGACCTCTGTCTTTACTGTCAGACTTGTACAACAGGACATAAACAAACTAATATTGAGAATCAAAGTCAGGACATCTTTGCCACAATACTCCGGACCAAAATAAATTTTTTAATCATTACTCCAACCACATGTATTTGCACTGTCTGATGTTTCTTTCTATTTTTTTTTTTTAATAATTTGGCATTAGGTAAACGTTGTGCTTTAACATCCCTATGTTAAGCACAAGGTGTTTTGTAGACAGCTGTCATCACAAGACGTTGCTTATTTGGACAAATCAAAGGAGTGTTAACTTATAGTCTTAAAGATAAACTTACTCTGGTATTTATTGATGGAAAACATGTTTGTGATCGTGATGCATAAAAGAAATCACAACATGTAGTAATAAAACATGTACATAAAAAGCTATATTTTTCTATACACAAAAATGGATACTCCTGTAACTATACATTATAAACACATTAATGATAGATAGACCAGATTGAGCATTACAACAGTTAAAGTATCATGTTCATAAACGGTATATTACTGTGATGTAAGTTTGCATAATATTGATAACGCAATAAATGTAATTACTACATATAGAATTTAATTGACAGCTTATATTAAAATTCCTCTGAGTTTGGAGTGTGGAGGCTTTCTAAATGGACTTCGTCAAGTAGCCCTCCATTTCAGTGGTGATAGAATAAAACCTCGTCTGCAGAAAGATGACCTAGATAATATCCTATGTATCATGGACGGTTCTCAAGAAATTGTTATGATTGACAAGGTAGTTTTACATTTCATATTACTCATGCCTTTTATCTTTCTTTTCCGTCACTTCACGTAAAGGTTTAAAGCTGAAAATATTGATATACTTTCTGTACAAAATTGAATTTTAAAGAAATAAATTTTTAGGTAGACATGCATCCATAATTTACTCTTGATAAGCTTCATTTACATAAAGACATTTCAAATCATTCAGAATTTTACATAAATGTGGAACAAAACTTCAGTATACATGTATTTAAATTGGGACAAAGAATTAGTTCATCCTAATACAAAGTCCTAGTTCCAGAGTCCAACATTCAAGTTAGAGTATCAGCTTTATGTGACATTTTGACATTACCTTACTGTAATCACCCTTGTATAATGCACACTTTCTTCATAATAAGTGTGCTTTTTACACAACATCTAAACTATGACCAGTTTTTCTCTTAAAAAAAATTGTATTTGAGCAAGAAGTTCATTTAGATTTGAGTATTGAACTTTCAGCAAGTGCTTTGATAACAAGGAAATTAACTGACCTAGAAATGGATATCTTTTGTAGTGTCTAACACTTGTTGTGTGTAAAATAATTGATCATTTATGCAGCAAGTACTTCTTTCGTGTATGATTATAAAACACAGAACCCAAAATTAGATACAATTTTCGGGAGTCTTGAAACACTTGTATATTTGACAGTTGACATCATCTAAATAACTGTACTTGCTCAGTTATCGGCTGTTAAGTGTAGAACTACCACGATCAATGAAGTACATGTACTTACTGACCGGATTGCAAAGCAATACCGGTCTATGAATTGATGAAATCCGTCTGTCAGTATGTCAATATTTTGTGTTTAGCATTTGCAATCCGGTCATACCGTACTTGACATTTTCTTATTTCATAAGTAAAAATTCTTCACATATACTTTCATAAATTGCTATCATTGCTAATTTCCAGATTTGATATCTTCATAATGTAACACAAGGCAGTGGGTTTAGTTGCCCTATCCCACTCATTTTAGAAATGAATTCATGTTTTATCCTATTCACCTTCATAATATACTGAGCAGTTCATGCTGCAATGAACACAGTTAATGATATACCTTATTAAACTAACATTCATTATATTGCGATCTCAACTTTGTACCCGCTCACAAATTTCTTTCTATGGATTTTTTATGCCCTGCATTATACATAGCCATAGAAAGTAAGCTTTTTTCTTGACATTTCTCCCATTTTTAGTTGTGTGCATTATACACTTGCTTCTGAAAACTCATACTCTTTTAAATTGATGCAGAGATATGCCTCAGAAGTGGAAGCAGATGGATGGGTGAAGGGTGAAGACTATAGTGAAGTGGATGTAACAAAAGTAGATCTAACTTTGTTCCCTAAACTGAAGAATTTACCGTATCAAGTTGTGACTGTTCACAAGGGATACTGTTTACTTATTCCACAAAGGTTGGTTGTTCACATTCACACTGTGTTTGTTCACATTCAGGTATATATATATATTGTGGAATTATATTTGTTTCATCTGTATGTAAAGGCTTTCACAGCAGGTGTGGCTAGCCAAGCAGGAGACGCTCACTTCTCGTGGGCACATGCTCCCGCCTCTAAACTTCAGGGGTCCGTAAATGTCCACTGTGTTACATTGTTGTTAATGCCATTGTTATGTGACATGAGTTACTTTCATATTTTACAACTGTCTTTATTTTGATTTTAACATTATTTTAATACTTCAGTGTAAAAAGCTGCCCCTTAAATCAGTGTACACTACTATTTTTCTAGGATATAAATGATATTCGGTAAAAAAGACACAATTAGCATTTGGATTTAGTTAATCCTTTGAGATTTACATTATATGTATTCTATGAGATTATTTATATTATATAAGATTATTATCAGAAGTACAAAAATCATTTTTGATGTATTGAAATGTTGAGTTAAAGGCAAAAATTATTTGCTTCTCACCCTTAATTGTATACAAAAGAGGTACAAGTCAATTTATAAAATAGTGTGAATTTCTATGGGCACCAATTGTGCCTCTCTTGTGACAGACCTGGTTTTGTTTTGTTATGAGAGGGACTTTACTATTCAACTTCAAAAATAATTCTGAACTTATTGATAAGGATTTACGATAAAACATGAAAATTTAGGATATTCTATTGTTAACTTTCCACAGTTAGATGGCAATGTTCCTAGACTCCCATCATAAGGTATTTACATTTCCCAATTTGTGCGATTGGCAGGAGCCTGTACTGACATTCTGGATTTTCATAACAAAAAGAAACAAATTACTTATAAACTTTTAACTCAGGTTTATAGATACCATAAACTCAGAAAAGCTTTCGGAAAATTCTATAGATCTTGTTCAGAGCTTTTGTCAAATTCAGTAATATTACTTTCCAAAATTATGTCCACTGGAATATCCCATCCACTTTTCTATAGTAATTTTGTATATAAACTTAGAAAAGCCAAAAGCTCCGATGACTTTATCGTATCAGGTTTTAAAATAGTCAAATGCCTTCGCCATCGCCAGTATGACCCTAAGATCATCGCTAAGATGATAGGTCTTGTACTGGACCTCTCTACAGCCCTATACAGACTTTTTTTTGGAGCTTTGCACTCAGACTAAAAGGATGGTGGGGACTCTGTGATGTGTCATGTCTAAACTTCCTCAGAGGAGATCAGACCCTGAGCCTTGTCCGCTCAGACTGTTAGTTAGGACTCCGATGGAGCAAGGACCTTAGCTTGCTTTCAGAAGAGCAGAGCTCTGTAAGCTCAAATTGATGTCACTTTTATGTTTGAAAAAGTAGTAACTAATATTATTTTAATTGACCGTCCTAAGTCTGTGCCTCAACTGCATTACAATTGAATATTTTTAGTAATGTCTGTTTATTTTCATTGTTTGCTTTTTTGTCTGTGATGACTTTTGTCATATGGCTGAGTCAGAGGTCCTTTTGGTTTCTTTATAAGGGGCGCTTATGGGAATATTCACCATTTACTGGAATACTTTATTTCCAACATCATGTAGGTTTCGTCAGTAGGGTACTCTAGCATCTATTTTTATATGCTCGTCATAGACGAAACGTAATGTGGTATGGCAGTCCATCTGTCTGTCCTTCTGCTGTGGGGTGTGTTAACTTAACAAACGTCAGTGGCTTTTCATGAAATTTATTCAGAACACTTAAATAACATATAGGAAGAGCCCTTTGGATTTTGAAAAAAATCTGCCTGGCCGTTACGAAGTTAAAGGACTTTGACAGTGATAGAATAATGGCAGTTTGTATGGCAGGCGATAACTTTAATAAACATTATTGGTTTTTCATGAAACTTTAACAGAATGCTTAAATAATATAGAAGAAGAGCCCTTTTGATTTTTAATAAAAATCTGTTGTGTCATGATTGAGTTAAGGAACTTTGATTTTTGACATTGATAGGACAATGGCAGTTTCTATGGGATTTGATAACTTAATGAGCGTCATTGGTATTTTTTAAACTTATACAGGATGCTTAAATAATGTAAAGGAACAGCCCTCTGAAATTTTGGAAAAAAAATGTGTCTTTTCGTTATGGAGTGATTGGACTTTGAATTTTTTTCATGGATAGATTAATGGCAGTTTCTATGGGACACAATAACATAAGTAATCGTGAGTGGATTTTCATAAAACTTATACAGAATACTCTGATAAAATAAAAGTAGATACCTTTCAATTTTGAAAATATCCCATTTGTGGGCACAGAGTTATGTATGGGCTTTTGATATTTTTACTGTGTAATATTAAAAAATACATTTCTTGCTCCAGCTCTGTCAAACTTGAATTGGTGCTAGAATTATTTATGTACTTGAATATATATTACAGGGTTTATTTTTCTGTACTCTTACATTTTTATCATGGAAGAGAAAAAAAGGGAAGAGGGTGTTAAAATTCTTCTCTTTGCCACAATTTCTTACTGCCGTAATGGATTTTCATAATATTTCACAGGGTTGTTGCCTAGGGTTAAAGCATGTTTCATCTTGAAGTCCTGAATGATAGGCTAAAGGGCAATGTTTTCATACTTTCAAATTTTAATCTTTAAAACTGAGCAACAGGTGTATTATGCCATGCTAGGCATTGCTTTTCTGAGCCTTTGGCTCAGGTGAGCTTTTGTAAGAATGCTGTATTCGTCCACTGTCCATTTGATAATCAACAGGATGTGCATGAAGAATAATAATTGCTCTACAATACTATTAAAGGGACATAGTCCGAGACTGGAAAATTTTAGCATGAAAAGGATTAATTACGACAATATCTTATTTTTCCTGTATTACATAAATTATAAACTTTGTGTTAATTGCAAAATTTAAAACTAAAATTACTCAATGTTTTCGTAGAATAAAAGTAATTGAGTCGAATTAAATTTGGTTGGTATCAATTCCCCAAATAAGGCGATGCTCCACACATAATCATGCGCGTGCGCAGATATTCACTGTAGAAAACAACAAAAATGGTTTACAAAGAGGAATACGAGCACGAGAAAAGCAAAAGTATGGTAGAAAATAACTATACACAGACTCGGAGGCCAAAAATGAAAAGTGGAACAAATGTAAGAATCGGATAAAGTTCGAGTTTCATTGTCACGTGATTTCCTCTGACTGACCTCATCAATATTCAAGGAGTTGGTGTGGTTAAGTTGCAAATTTAAAACGGGCATATCTCGTTAACGACATCGACTTTGGTAACGATACTTTTTACACATCTTAGATAATATACTAGCAATCGATTGCTTTTTAAGAAATCCGTTTACATTTTTTATACTTTTCCCGACTTCAATCCGACCATGCTCCTTTAATAATTTTAACCTGGTTTTTGCGTGGAAATATTTAAAAAAAACTGACTCTATGTAAAAAATTTAATTTCATATTTTTAACTTTATAGTGTTATACTTTTTTTATTAAATTTACAAAGTATCCACTGGTATGTCAAAAGGACAATGCCCTACATTGTTTCATTTTCTACAGATGGTATTGGTTTGTGAGGTCTTACAAGGAGAAAAGGAATATGGCTTTGAACTTTAGATTTCATCACCTGCATTGGTTTAACATGACAGACTGTAAAAGAGGAGACATGGATCCATTCAGAAAATCAAGCAAATCATTTGGATTGTATCGCTTTCCAAAATATGAAAATCTTGACAAGTATGACATTTGATATGAAATAATGTCACACGTTTAAATTTTAGATACAAAGATGTCATAGATATGACAGATGCAAGTACCAAATATAAGCATGAATTTTAATTCATGTTCATGTCTTTGGAATGTTGCAACTTGCAATTGTTTAGGTGAAGTTTTGCTACTTTGGAGAATAGTGTGTCACTGATACATCCTGTTTAGTAGGCTTGTGTAAATCACTTCAGCCTCATTGTGTGATTTTAGATTTTGGAGCACCATGTACTGTAATTACCCATGTGTAATGTGCACACGTGTATAATGCACACCCCAAAATCAAGAAGAAATTCCAGAAAAAGCTGACATCCCGTGTATAATGTGCAGGTAAAAAATCGATAAATAGTGAGTGCTTGAAGCTAACATTCCTGTTGTTAATGTACAGTAGCGTAAATTATCCTGCACTTTACATTTTTCACACAGCATTTAATACAATGTGAAAAAAATTCTTTATACATTCCTGACAAATATATTTATATATCCCGGTGTTACATAGTAGTTTTTCCACCAGAAAAAATGACTATAAAGTAGTTTTTCTCCCATGGCGGAAAAACTGCTATATAGTAGTCTATCCGCCATAGTGGTTTTTCTCCCTTTATGTAATGGTTTGGAAATTATACTCATTTGTTCTTATTGTATCAATCACATAACATTTGAAATACAAATGTAGTACTGTAATAGCCTATGAATCAAACTGATGGTGTTATGGTTAAGCGGTTTCTGTATACTGTTGAGCCTTTTGTTGTTAATGTGGTCAAGTCTTTCTTTTGACATATTGACCATAGTGTGGTATTTTCTCCTATCATTTCATTGTAAAAAATTGTTGTTTATTTGTGTATAGATGTCATTCATGGCATCACTCCATGACTCTACCTTGTTTACCTTGTTTACCTTGTTTACCTTGTCCTGGAAGTCATTATTAAGCATCTACTGCCTCTGTGACTCTTCTTGATTGGTTCTGTCTTCCACTGGTGGCTTTCGGTCCATAAAAACTTGGCTCAAATTTAAAAGACACATTCCATGATGAATTGAGTCTACTTTTAAAACTATTTACACTTGGGGATGACACGACGTTCTCTGGTAATGAGTTCCAATGATCCACAACTCGTTGGGTAAAACTATACTTCCTGATATTTAATCTCGAATGCTGTTTGTAGATCTTACTTGTATTCCCTCTAGTTGCCATATTTATTGGGTTTTGACTTTTGTGGAAAAATGGTCCTTTTCACAATATCTATTCCATTCTTGATCTTATATGTTTCCACAAGGTCTGCACGAGTTCTGCGATACTGTAGTGATGGAATCCCCAATTTCCGTAATCTTTTGCTGTAGCATAGATGTCGTATTTCTGGAACTAGTTTTGTTGCCTTTCGCTGCACGTTCTCTACCGCTATTTTGTCTTTCTTATAAATAGTTGGCCAGATGTTGCTGCCATATTCTAAGTGCGGTCGTACTGTACTTTTATATAAGGTTAAGAACATATTCTTGTCCATGTGTGTAAATGATCTTCTGATTAAACCTAACTTCCTGTTTGCTTTCTTAACTGATGTTGCAATATGTTGTAGGAACTTTAGCTGTTTGTCTATTAATACTCCTAGGTCTTTTTCCTGTGATGTTGTTTCTATTTCTGTATTTCCAAGGTTATAGTATGTGTTTGTTTCCCTTCCCATATGGAGATGCTTACACTTTGATTGATTAAAACGTAGAAGCTAAGTGTCTGACCAGTTCATAAGCTTATCCAAGTCCTCCAGTAGTTTGTTGTTCTTCGTTATTTACCACTGAGTAGACTTTCGTGTCATCTGCGAAGAGCTTTACAATGCTATCCACAACTTCCGGAAGGTCATTTATATATAATAAAAACAAAGTCGGGCCAAGCACACTTCCTTGAGGGATGCCGCTAGTAATAGTCTGCCATTCAGATTCCTTTCCATTCAGGATTACTCGCTGTTGCCCGTCTGTCAAATAACTACGAATCCATTCAAGTAGTTTTCTTCTTATTCCATATCCTTCTAGATTTGATCCTAGGCAATTTTTCATAATGCATCATAAGTAAATTAGGAATTTATTATTTAAATTTTCAAATGATAGATATAAGAATTGAAGTGCAAGAATTTCTTGCTTGTCAATTCTCAAATAAATTAAAACTGATGCATTTTATATATATCACAATATCACTCTTCATTTACAGAGTGTATGATGAACATGAGAATAATAGAAGGGAATCCCACCAAGGTGGCCACCAGACTTGCCTAGTCACAGATGTTGCAAATCATGAACACGAGAATGTGATTTATTTGTCCCTTATGTAATGTGGTGATTGATTGTCTTCCTCACGTGCCTTTCTTTTCAATAATGAGCTTCGCTGTCTGTTATCATGTGTTAGGCGGTGCTTGTGTACTATGAGTGAAAAATGATGTTGAACGTTAGCAACCATATGATGTCATAAGAACGTTTCGTTGTTGTTTATGTCATTTTTGTGGGAATATGCTTTATTTCATCACTTAACATTAGGATTTCAGTTAATGGCGGTGAAGTCCATTATTCTAACATAACGCAACCTTATGGCTCCACTTGTTATGATAACGCCATGCTATTGGTAATGTCGTGACGTCAAAATATACTTGGTGCGATATAACAATGAAAAATGGTTGCCTTATGCTCCAGTAATACAATAATTCTAAGTGAAATGCTCAGAAATTCACTAAATACTTTATAAATGTAACGTCAAAGTAACGTCATCGACACAATGATAGGTCTCATCACAAGGAATCTATATGTAAAGTTTCAAAGCCCTACACTTTTTGGTGCAGAAGATATAGTGAAGATTAAAGTTTCTGAAAAGTAGGTCACACTCCAGGTCAAGGTCACTAGGTCAAAAGTCATGGTCCCACATGAAAGGTCTTATCACAAGAAATCTGTATGTGAAGTTTCAAACCACTATCTCTTTTGGTACAAAAGGTATAGCCTGGGATTAAGTTTTTGAGAACTAAGTCAAGCTCCAAGGTCATTAGGTCATTAGGTCAAAAGTCATGATCCCAAATGGAAGGTCTCATTACAAGGAATCTATATGTGAAGTTTCAAACCACTGTCTCTTTTGGTACAAAAGGTACAGCCAAGTTTTAAGTTTTTGAGAACTAAGTCAAGCTCCAAGGTCAAGGTCATTAGGTCAAAAGTCATGATCCCAAATGAAAGGTCTCATTACAAGGAATCTATATGTAAAGTTTCAAAGACTTGCACCTTTTGTTACAAACGATATAGTCAAGGTTTTTGCCACAGAGTCAGAGTCATAGTCAGGTCAAAAACTAGATGCCCCTGAATTTCATTCCAGGGACATAAAAATGAACTTGCCTGTTAGTATATATAGAGATTTTTCAGATTTAATATAGATATCTCAAATGAAATTCTAGTAGATATATCTCTATTCTATATATATATATATATATATATATATATATATATATATATATATATATATATATATATATATATATATATATTATATAGCACATAGAGAAACGCTCAATTTGTAGCCAATTGAAGAAACCAGTTTTTATTAGACTAGTGCTTTGTATATATTTTCTATCTTTCTTTTCGTGTCTTTATATTTGTGTGAGTGTTTGTGTGTGTCCTGAAGAAGAAGCAGATTGCTTCGAATATTTGGCAATTTTTTAATTGTTTTAGTATCGTTATCGCTTACCTGTGCTTTTATATTGACCCCTTTTTCTCGAGCGATTTGCATTAACCTTCATTGAGGTTGATCCGATACTTATGAATAGTGAATGTTGTTACAATTTCCTTTTTTGTGCTTTTATATATATATATATATATATATATATATATATATATATATATATATATATATATAAAATATATTCAAATTGAAGGCATTTCTATTTAAGAAAAAAAATAATCTCAAAATTCAATGGAAATATCTCCCTATCACACATTGAGATATCTCTATTTTAAAAAGAAATCTCTCTTTTTATTGTTAACAAAGTAACATGCAGAATTTACTTATGTGTGAAAAGAAACTCTGGAATTTCACATTGGGGGAAAATTACTATATAGTAGTTTTTCACAGGGGAAAAATGGTTATAAGAGGGGGAAAATGGCTATATAGCCAAATTTCCACTTGGGGAAAGAGTACTATATCGCCATTTTTCTGGGGGGAAAACTGCTTTATAGCCATTCTTCTGGGGGAAAAATGGCTAGTGGGAAAACTACTATATAACACCGGTACTCATAATAATATGGTTACCGTAGATTGGTAACTAATTAATTTTATCTCCATTAAAGTTAAAGATATACGTTATGTACGTCTATGGTCATTGTACTCGATGTTCTCCATATTTGCTGAATTAACACTTCCTGTCTGATTGATATGTGTGTACAACACTTAACGGTTGATTGACCAGATGTTGTTAGAGGGTGACATCTGTATCTAGCACAGCAGGTATCAAACTGTATAGGTGACAAGTATACAATAAGCCAATTAGCAGAGTGATTTTATGACCTTCTTAGTAAACATCAAACCCACATTCAGTGTAACTTATAATATAACACGTAAAGCTCTAGTAAATACATAGATACATTAATACAGATTGTCTGAATGAATGATTAAACGTATGAGAACAATGGACTATGTAGCCATTCCATAGCCAATTAATGTCCTGCTGTGATTTTAGTACATGTTGACATTTTAGTGCTCATATTCAGATTGACATCAGGTAGAAATCCTTGGAAAAAAAACTTACATTTTAGTTCCCATGTGTAATGTGCACCCACGAAATCAACATCAGAAATTCTTGGTATAGGGTAATTACAGTAACCATGACGGTTATCCTTACTTGATAAGAGTGCTCCATTAGTAGACCATTAAGGGGATTGTACACGCACCATTTAAATTTGTGATGAAAATGGGGTGCTCGAAATTTAAATCTATCCTGCTTTGATGCCTGTCAATCAATTTTCACACTTTTTGCACACCAGTTTCTATACCCCAATTATATTTTATTCCCCAAATTTTAAAAAATAATTAATCTATTGAATTGACAAGTGAGCAGTTTGTAAATTGTGCACCGAACTGCAGAGCTGCAGCTTTGTGCATACAAGAAATTTTGTTATGATCTATCTAAATCGTTAGTTTGATTATACGTCTATGAACGATTGTCTTTATTGAACACTCACAAATTAGAATTTTATAAGCTGGGGGTCATCGAATATGTTCATGTATAAACATGGACGCCTCTGTCCATGTGTTAACATGAGGGGCGGATGGCGGTATAAACAGTAATAATCACGACACACGAATATAGTAAATTAATTTTTCTATGTATGTTTTACTTCTTATGTCAATATTCTGATTTATAGTATATTATAATATTGTTAACCTTAACTCTATAATTCATTAATTATTTATTGAAATTTCTTATGATCCACCCCTACCGATGTGAATTGTAAATCTCCATTTTACATAGGTTGAAAAAATGAGAAATTTTACTATATGTGACAGTTCTTTCAAAATCGAAGGACAATCGTTTGTAGATATATCATTAAACTGACAATTGAGATACCTCTTTCCAAAATACATTGCATGCACATACCTGTGGCTGTGCAGCCAGGTGCATTATGTGCACACTGGTCTACTGCAAAATCTGCATGGAATTCAATCTTAAAATTTTTGGGAAATGAAGCTTTTCATATGTAGATAACATTCTGTAAAAATGATAAGAATTGGTTATTTAGTGTCCAAGCGAGATACATTTCAATTTTTAACACCCCATTTTCACGATGGTGCCGTCCATCCTCCTTAAATAGGATCAGGGTAAGAACCATGTTGTATGTGTAGTAGACCTGTGATGTGTGTTTCATTATCGTCTATGGTTCTCTTGTCAACTTTGAAAATTCCGGAAAATGCACCCTCAACCCCCTTGCAAAAAGGGTGCTGGATCCACCTATGGTTATGACCTTGATGTAATGTAATTTTACAGTAAATTTTTATACATACATAAAATTCAATTACTTTATCTCTTAGTACAAATGTAAATGTACAGTGTATACACCACTTTCAAATTGAACCTGTATAAGGCACAAATCAAGCCAGAATAGTTCTAGTAATTTGATTTCTTTTATAGGTTATATTTTATTGACCTGTTTCAAGATCTATATAATGTAACCAGAGATGACTTACAGAATGTGATAGAGAGAAAGCAGACAGAAAATCTCCAGGATTCTCATAGAGAAACTTTATCAAAGGTACATATGTATAAATATTTCTAAAATTGTTTGCATTTCATAAATAAAATGAAAACAATGAATGAATGATCTACTTATGATAATAAACACTCTACTCTTTTGAATGTTTCTGCTTCCATCACTAGCCTTCATCATATATATCGAATAAACCCATTATGTTTCTGCTTCCATCACCAACTTTCATCACATATATTGAATTATCCTGGTATGATACAAATACCCAAACAATTCAGTGTTTTGCAGCTGCATGAATCAAATTCTGATTTCAAGTTTTACTGGATAAAACATGTTGACTTCCAAAAACATGCATGATTATCAAAGAATCTGATTTAATAATAAATGTAATACATATATGAATGCTTTCTTACATTTCAGGTTTTTGATGTGATTGATGTTAACTCAGATAATAGTCTTTCATGGGAAGAGATGTATATGGCAGACATGGAGAAAGTCATAGAAATATTATCTGAAACTTTTACAGATCCTTCAACAATTTATTATCCAAATATCCTAAAAACTAAAGGAAAATTTTATACCATAAAAGACTCTGAAGGAGTTGACATGGTCCAAGAAAAAGTACTTGATGTGATGAAAGGCGATTCTGTACCCTTGAAAAATAATGAATACAATAATGGGATGGTAGATAGCTCATTATCTGGTGAAAGCAATATGAAGTTGGAGGGTGAAGAGGAAGAGTTCAGCATTGATAATCAAATATTATCAGAAAAGGAAAATATACATTTTTATGATACAAACCATTTAGATACGGCAAAATCTGAAGATCATGATGAATTGTAGCATTCTTTTGAGATAGAAATTCCCATTCCATTTTTAGCTCAAATGAGTCAGAAGTTCTAGTGAACTATAGTCTTAGCAATTTGCCTCCCATCTGTCTGTTCATCAGAATAATCTAGATCAATGTTTTAAGAAAAAATGTTGATTTTGTTTCCATTACTGTAACAATGTAAAATAGAATTATTAACATGTTTTTTGACATCTTTACAGACTTTGATATTTTTGCACATTTTTGTGTAATTTGGAATTTCTCATCATAGATTGTTTTTGATGAATAAGTTTTGTGTACTATATTGGATTTTAGGGAAATATCTGTTTTTCTTGCAAAATGCAAAATAATTGTAAGATTTATATATTTATATTGGAAGCCTGTGCAAATATTTTGTTTGCAGAATTTTACAGAATAAATGGAAATGTTTTGATAAAACTTGGCATAAATGAAGTACTAAAGGTCCATTAGTACTATTGTTGCTTTTATTCTAGATTCACTTAGAAGTGGGTTCTCAGTGTTGCAAAGTAAGTCCAAAGGTATGACAAATTTACAAAATTTCACCAAATCTTACAAGAAGTAAGAACTCAAGGTCCTCTGCCAAGTTTGTGTTTTCATGACATGATCTAATAAGGCTGCCATGGGCCCTGATTGATTGACACAATTTAAACTTTTTCTCCACAACTGCTCCATTAAATTTTACCAGATGTTACAAGCTGTAAGTAATCAAGGTCCACTAACAATGTTGTGTTTTTCGACCTGATCCATAATCCAAGATGGCTGCCATGGGCTCTGGTTGGTTGAAAATTTTTGGAATTTTCCCCTGCAACAGCTTTACAGAATTTCAACAAAACTTAGAAAAAGTAAGTACTCAAGGTCCTCTACCAAGTTTGTGTTTTCCAACCAAATCCATAATCCAAGATGGCCACCATTTGGCCTGATTGGTCGCCAAGGGCTCTCATTGACTGACACATTTTCGACTTTATTAAATGCTTCACAGATTTCTGCCAAATCTTATAGGAAGTAAGTACTCAAGGTCCTCTATCAAAATTGTAGGTTTCGACTTGATCCATCTTCCAAGATTGCCATCAAGGGTCAGATTTTCACCTTTTTCTCATGAACAGCTTCACAGAATTTCACCAAATCGTACAAGATAAAAGTACTCAAGGTCTTCTGCCAGAATTATACCTGTTGACCAGAATGGACATCCAAATTGTCTGCCAAGGGCCCTGATTGAAAGACACATTTTTGACTTCTTTTCGGCAGCTGTTGCACAGAGCATCGCCAAATTATCAAGGTCCCATACCAAATTTGTATTTTTTTACCCGATCTGTCATTCAAGATGGCTGCCAAGAGCTATAATTGACTGACATATTTTTCGACTTCTTTTCATCAACCACTTTACAAAATTTCACCAAATCTAAAGTAAGTACTAAAAGTACCCAAAGTCCTCTGCCAAAATTGAGCTGTCATTTGTTTGTGAATTAGCAAATTGTGCTCAGGTGAAGGACACAGGCCCTTTTGGGCCTCTTGTTTTGTATTTTGTGAAATATGCAGTAGTGTATATAAAGTTATTTAAAGTTAGATGAAGTGGATATTACCTTTTAAAGAAAACTAGTTTTGAGCTGGTTCAAATAGCATAGATATTATAATCTATAAACCCATGTGGCCTATTTATATTTTTTGTTGAGAATATCAATTGATAATTCTTGCACAGTAAGCATTAGAGTGAAATGAAGTGAAGGTATAGGGTATTACACAAATCGGTAAGATATTTCCTAGAAAGTTGTGTTTTATTTGCAGCTATATTCATGTACTTTTCATGACTATATATGTATGTCAACAGAATGGGGTCATTCACAATGAGATGCTCATCTATGTATTGAGTTAGCATGGATTTTTTCCAGCATGAAAAGTGCAGGATGATCTATTTAGTACTATATGTCTTTTATATAGTATAAAGTTACTTAGCATATCATTATATTAATATGCAAAGGAATTATTTCCCTTTTTGGATAGTAAAGTTTCAGGCTATTGCCATTAATAGGTATAAAGTATGTGTTTGTGTGTTTGAATGTAGAATCTGGACCGAGTTTTACTAAAGGTCGTAAGCCCAAACGAAGACGTAAACGTAAATTTGGAGTATTTTGTGTTTTACTAAACATCGTAACTTACGATTATGCGTAGATTTACGTGTATACTTATGTGTGCCTAGTAACAGACGTAACTTCACATGTAAGGACAGTGGAGGCTGTTTTATTGTTAATTCAGAAAAGAAATGAGGATGCCTTGGGGATGGAGAGTGTTTTTGGAGACAGGGGGCCGCCATTGGACACATAAGACAACAAACCACATAAGAAAGCAATAAGTTTAACCCTTAGAGTGCTAAAATCACGTCACGGTCAAACTAGTACAGTTAGTGACGTCGGCATGACGTTGTGAGTGACGTCATTCAAAGAACTTATGCACAGAGTAATATTATGGCGTCACGATAACTCTCACTAGCCACTAGCTTAGATAAAATGACGTCACTGTTTGATCTTGAGGAGTTAGCTGAAGAGGCATTATGAGAGGAATCACACACTTTCTATCAATAATCATTTCATCAGTTAACGATGTTTTACCTCCAAAACTCTACATCTAGTCGGAAATTTTTTCTTGTATCGAGGAAATGTAAAGTCGAAATGTAAGACGGCCATGATTTTTTTACCATAAGAGATAAAACCTTCATATTTGGCACGCATACTGAACTGATGAAACCCTTTCAGGTAAAACCAAAATCAATGACTTTGCGACCTTGACATTTATACAAAAATAGCTGTTTTCAACTTCGTTACCGACGGGGGGTTTCGCGGAATTCATCTGCCAACACTTCCATTTAGGTTGTCCCATTTCCTCTTTGGCTTTCTTGTTTTCTCCATCTTGTTTTCCTTGTTAATAGATGACAATAAAGCCAAAAGTGAAAGTACGCATAATGCAATATTGATTTCCCTTACTAAAAAATTTTCCGTCTCTTTGTTAAAAGTTCCAGTCGTAGCTTACTACTGATACTACGTCTAAGTACGTTTACGAGTGGACTTGCATCTTTTAGTAAAATGCAACTTGCGCACACTTGATTATAGTAGTAAAGTCTACATTTACGTCTAAGTCTAAGACTTTTAGTAAAAGTCCCTCCTGGTTTTCATGCTGTAGATTGACATACATGTACTTCATATATTGAGATAATAAATGTAATTGAATAATAAGCTCATAGATGTATGAAATAATGTCCAGCTACAGACTAGGCAGCTTTTTATATTCAATGAGTATGTTTAATCTGCAGTCAGTTAATTCCTAGGGTAATTGGTTTGAGTAGACATTTGAGCGAAAGTAGTAGTAATAATACAGACAATTCTGACATGTTTAAACAGAGATGTATTTGACTGATTGTTATTTTTGATACTGCATGTATGTTATTTTTATATGGACATTTTTTTGTATGTCTTACTGTGTTAATCTGTACATATCAAATAAGATTAAAATCAATAATGACAAATCCTTTAATTTAATTATGTTAAGGCTTAATTGAGCCATTCTTCTTGTTACTTGAGTAATTTGATATCAGATTTTTTTTATCTCTTATTAAGGAAAGAAATTTTCTTAACAAAATTTATGAAATTCAGTAATGATATGCTCACAGTACCTTATGCATGTATGTGAAATTACATGTACATGTAGTGTCATGTAATCAGGTATGGGGCCATCTTTAAAATTTAAGAACTGGATTTTCTCCCTCATTTCATATCCAGTTTGATGAAACTTTACTAGAATGATATACTTGAGATACCTGATGAAGATATGTGAAAAAAAGATGATACGTAATTCTAAATGGCAACCATGGTGGCCATCTTAGTAATTTTGGAAATGTTTTTTTTTCTTTACATGAATGATCTGCTCATGATATATGCCTAGTGTGATTATGGGGCTGAGATGAAAGATTATGGTGGCCATTCTGAAAATCTTAGATGTTTATTGTGTGACTCATTCTTGCGAAATCAGGAGTGATCTGCTTACAAAAACATTGTGAGGATATATTGGAATTAGGTTGTCTGCCTTTCTGTAGAAATATGTTTTACATTTTTTTTTCATATATATTTTTATACGACCGTTGAAATACGAGACGCGTTATGGTATTGTGATGTTCGTCTGTCTGTCAGTCCATCTGCTATGGAACGCAATAACTTTAGTAAACGCCATCTGTTTTCCATGAAACTCATACAGAATGCTAAAATAGTGTAGAGGAAGCCGCCTTTTGATTTAGAACAAAATCCGTTTTCTCGTTACAGAGTTATGGGACTTAGATTTTAATTTTACTATGTAAAGATGCTATGGAGTGTGATAACTTAAGTAAACATAAATTGTTTTCCATGAAACTCGTACAGAATGTGTACGGGAAGCCACCTTTTGTTTTGAGCAAATTCTATTTTATCATAACGGAGTTATGAGACTTGGATTTTATTTTTACTGTGATAAGATGCTATGGAACGCAATAACTTTAGTAAATGCCAGCTGTTGTTCATGAATCTCATACAGAATGCTTAAATAGATAGCGGAAGCTGCCTTTTGGTGTCGAGCAAATTCTGTTTTATCGTTACAGAGTTATGGGACTTTGATTTTATATAACTTAAGTAAAAATCAGTTGTTTTTCATGAAACTCATACAGAATGCTTAAATAGTGTAGGTAAGCTGCCTTTTAATTTTGAGTAAATTCTGTTTTGTTGTTACAGAGTTATAGGACTTGTATTTCATTTTTAGCTCTACTGGTCTCGACCAGTCGAGCTCATGCGATGGTCCTTCGTCCATTGTCCGGCCGTAAACAATTTATTTGTTCCCTCTACTTCTCTGAAGGTATATGTCCCAGAGACTTAATTATGGTTTCATCTTGTTCGATTGGTGGTCTAGTTGTGCATGTGCAATTTTGGTCCAGTTCGGACCCCCTGAGGTCCCACAAAGGGGCGTGGTTCCAAAATCTTGTTCCATATTCTTCTCTAAAGGTATTTGCCTCAGAGACTTAATTATTGTCTCATCTTGTAAAGTAGATGGTCTAGTTATGCATGTGCCATTTTGGTCCGGTCCGGACCACTTGGGGTCCTAACAAAGGGGTGTGGTCCCAAAATTTTGTTCCCTCTTCTTCTCTGAAGGTATATGTTTCAGAGAGCTAATTAGGGTCTGATCTTGCTGGGTAGGCGGTCTAGTTGTGCATGTGCAATTTTGGTCCAGTTCGGACCCCTTGGGGTCCCACAAAGGGTGTGGTCCCAAAATTGTGTTATGTCTTCTACTATAAAGGTATATGTTCCCGGGACCCAATAACATTCTCATCTTGTTTGGTATGTGGTTTAGTGGTACATGTGCAATTTTGGTCCAGTTGGGACCCCCTGGGTCCCACAAAAGGGGTGTGGTCCCAAGATGTTGTTCCCTCTTCTTCTCTAACAATATATGTCCCACAGACTAAATTATAGTCTAATCCTGTTTGGTAGGATGTCTAGTTGTACATGTGCAATTTTGGTCCAGTCTGGACCACTTTGGACCCCCACAAAGGGGTGTGGTCCCAAGATTCTGTGCCTTCTTTTTCCTTGAGGGTATAAATCCCAGAGACCTCTTTGTGGTTTCTTCTTGTTTGGGTGGTCTAGTTGTGCATGTGCAATTTTTGGTCTAGTCTGGACCCCTGGGGCCCCTCAAAGGACGTGAGTTAACCATACAGAAATGACCCCAATTGTATGCATTCATATTTTGTTTGTGTAACTAGCAGCAGATATCTTCTCTTCTAAGAAACGGATGAAACTACGGTCGTTGACCTCTGCATTTATTAGTGTAAAGCGGATGTCAAAGGAAGCACCCCACGCTCTTGTCCACAAAGGCTAGGCGGGGCGGTGTTGACCGCTGGCGTTGTGCTTTTGGCCACTACGAAAAAGCGAATATCCAAAGTAAAAAATAAATGCATGCAATATCTTAAAGTTTTTATCAAATAATGGTTGACCGAAATTATTTAATGCCCAGTAGTAGGCCGTGAATATATCATTTATAAAATAATTATAGTAAGGAAACGGCAATGTATGAAGGAAAAAAGTCACAACCAGTGATTTTCTCCAACATTTACAGTTTCATTTAACTAGGAATAACCAAAATATTGCAAGTAAACGATGTTCACAGTATCCAAAAGTACGGAGGGAATCTGTTTTTTTTTAATAAACCATGTTCTTCGTGGTTATAGATATGCTGAACCAAGGAGCAAGTAACTCTTCTATCTGCACCACGGTTCAGCGCTTACACTTTGCTATGAATTAATCATTGTCACTAGATAAGAATGGAACAGTGTGAATAAAACCACCAAAAAGATAAATTGTGTATATTTGTAAATAAGATAAACACATTAGCCTACAGTGCGTTTATTATACTATGTCAAGTAATCTCCAGAATTTCCTCTGACTCTATGATGACTTTATATATATATATATATGTATATGTATATATATATATATATAGCACCATGTGATAAAAATTTTTACGACACTTTTACAACCAGATATTGGCAAAAAAGAAAACAGACAAAAGACATTATTAAACATATAACAGTGCCGTAAACTCCTCTTGAAATAGTATGAAGTCATTTCTCAAAAGCATTGACGGGCAATGAAAAAAAATGGGATAATGATTTATATATAAATGTATATATGGCTAGCAAAAAAAATTAAGCTAGTCGGAAGAAAAACTAGTGTTTGCATACTTTGTTTCTACATTTGAACCGACATTGGAAATATCGAAAAGGGGGGGGGGGGGGTGTTACAAAAATACTTCATCCCATCCCCTGTTTTGAAAAAAGAGGGGATGGGGCACATGCCCCTTTTGCTACCAGAAGAAAAACTAGCGTTTTACTGCTTTGTTTCCACACTTTAACTGATATTCTAACTACTTGATGATAAAAATTCTTAAAGATTAAAGGGGGCGGAACATACCCCCCCCCCCCCTTGATTTGAAAGAGGGGCACATTCCCCCGCTGCTGCCCCACCCTTTTAAAAGATAATAAGAGGAAACCAGTAGAGCTTCAGTCTCGACAGAGACTTCTGGTTACTATGATAAGATGCTGTGGAACGCTATAACTTTAATTAACGTCAACTGTTTTTCATGAAACTCATGCAGAAGCTTGATTAATATAATGGAAATTATATAATATAATATAATGATAATAATATATATTATAATAATGTGGGGTAATATTTCACTGCTTTAATAGAATTCAAAAATTACCCTCTTTTAAGATTTCAATATTTCATAGAAATATTACTAAAGAGACCCATGTTTGGGGGTAATAAAACCATAAGTTCAAAATGATCCTGTCCAAAGTAAGCGACGGGCGTATTAAGCCATGCTAGGCATTGCTCTTGTTAGAAAATGAACTGATACTTGATATACACATGTATTACCAAAACCAACAGATCACATTTGAATTTTGATGTAGTTGAACTATCTTGCTGGTAGTATGGGGGGTTTTTTTGGCCTTCAAATGTTGCTTGTTCTAGTTAGAGTCATGATAGTTGGCACATAAGATATCCATGATAAAGGGAAAGTTCCATTTGTTTTTGGAGCTCAAAGGTCAAGGTCTTAAAGTTTTCTAGATAAATTTTCAGACTATAACTCAGTGATTTTTCAATCTAGCGTAATTTCTGTCAACACATAGGATGTCACATTTAGTACTAATACTACAAGGGTTTGCCATAATCTGACCCAATGTCACATACCTAAGGTTAAGATCTCTAGGAGTATATGGCCAGTTCATTATTGTATGCTGTCGCGATGCAGTATTTGTCTCGCTAGGAGTTTTTTGAAGCAATTTCATTAAAGCTGTACAGGAATGATCTGATATGCACAATAAAAATGGTTTTGCATAATCTATAGCAGCCCAGAGACACAGACTTCTTTCAGAGACTGGAAACTCCTTCTTAGCTCTCAGCAAATACTGGTGTATGCTGGACGTCTATGTATCTAGATTTAAACAAAAGTTTTGAGCGAATCGCGATGTTTGTCTGCCATTTTGTTCAAAATGTGCCTAAACTTTGATCACGTGGTGATGAAAGTCATTTAAATACAAATTTCTCAACACTATCCTCCTTTGATATATCAGATATAATTACTTCTCTGACAAAAGAAATAAAATCAGCAGAAACAAAGGCATTCAATGACCAAAAAGAAAAAAAACCAACCAAAAAGAAAAACACCAACCCAAATCTAAATGGACCCCTGAAATATCTAATTTAAAAAAGTCAAAAAGCACATCATGATTGAAAAAGGTGGCACACATCTAAACAAAGACGACCCCCTTAATTACAACTAATACAAAGTGCAAAAAGAAATCCTAGAAAAACTCGGACATAATTCAGCACTAGAAAGTTTTTATGTATTATATGTAATCAATTACAAATGCAAGCATGAACAATGGCCAAAAGCTGTTCTATGAATTAGTAAATAAGCTTAGAAACAAAAAATTAAATACAACTGAATATATAGAAATTGAGGGTAAAACGTACACCCAATATGACAACATCATTGGGGGCGGGAAAGCATTTTGGGAACAAAGCTAAACCAAAAGAAAACGGTCTTTGATGAAAACTATAAGATACAAACACAAAATAAAACAGATATCATGGATATGTCGATATTTGCCGCCACCCTTACCAAAAGTTGGAGAAAACGAAAATTTAATTTAGACAAATAATAAAAACCTTAAGAGAGAAAACTGAAGACATCTAACAAAGCTGCATGACAAAAATCACCCAGGACACGCACACAAAACATGCGCATATGGTGCACTAAATTAAAAAGTATGTATGTTCTATATATATTATTACCACTAGGCCGGTGTCACTGCTGGTGGACTGACAGTCGCCGAGGGCATCATAAGTCTAGTTTTCAGTGCTTTTGTACTGACATTAAATATATACTTCAAATTTTCAGTCATCAAATTAAGTAAATCACTCTAAAACTAAGGAGTATCTTCCTCATGCATAGCTCTGTCTTTAGATACGTTCTTTGGTTCACTTTTCGGTAATTTTTGGTTTCAACACTGCTCTTCAAATATTTATGTATTTTTGGGAATTCCAATCATTTGGCCACGAGAATCACTGAAGAGACATAAGTTGTCGAAATGCGCATATGGTGCACTAAATCAAAAATTATATATGTTCTATATTTATGATAATAATAGAATATACACTGAAAAACGACATTAAAAATATTCGATTGAGCTGCGGTTACGATACATACTTGGGACGGTCAATTGAAGTAACAAACGTCATTCAGATGGTGTGGTTAACCGGTTTACGGGCGCCCGTCTTCCCATTCACCGCAATAGCAGCACAATCAAAGGACACACATTTAAAAATTTATATATAATCCTCCATATAGAGAACAAGGGTCAACAGGTTTCTCGAGAACAGATGTCATGAAAAATTTTATTACACACGAAAAGTTTATAGAATAATATGTTGCTATCAAAATATGTAAGGCGACATCAACATAAGTAAACCGTGCTCTGCCCGTCTGTAAGCCTAGCTCAGATCCTTGATAAATAGGAGTCCCGACTAACAGTCAGAGGGGACGAGGATCAGGACCTTGTCTCCTCTGAAAAGGTTTGGACAATGCCTGTCATAGAGTCCCTACCGCCCTGTTAGTCAGCGTGCAACGCTCAAGCAAAAGTCTGCATTGGGTTGTAGAGGGACCCAATACAAGAACTATGGTCTTAGCGATGATCTCGGGGTCGTACTGTCGATGTGGAAGGTGTTTAATAATCTTAGTACCTGCCGATATGAAATTATCGCATCCTTTGATCGTCTTTGTTTGTACACTAAATCACCATAGAAAATGGGATGGGATATTCCGCTGGATACGTATTGTTGAAAAGTCACATTTCCAAATTTAGATAAGATGTCTAAATAAGATCTGTAAAATTTACCAAAAGTTTTTCGAAGTTCATGATATCTATAACCCTGAGTAAGAAGTTTAACAGTAATCTGAGAATTTGTTTTCGTGAAAATCCAAAACATTAGTGCAGGATCTAGCGAACCGATTCAATTGACTAATATATATATACCATATGATGGGAGTCTGGGGATATCGCCATCTAGATAAGGGAAATTAACAATAGGAAATCCAAAGTCGTCACGTTTATCATATATGTTGGTATGAATATTGTTGTTAACAATTTTAATATTTAAGTCCAAAAAGGTGTTTCCTGGTCGCAAGTATTGGCTTTGTTTAATTGAAGTTCAGATGGCTAAATGTCAGTTATATAGTTTTCAAACTCGGGGTTATCGATAACTAAAATATCATCGAGATATCTAGAGGTGTCATTGAACTTATCAATTAGGTCGAAACGTTTAGAGGTTTGAATAGAATGCATATAGTCTCTCTCATAACAGTATGAAAATAAATCTGCTATAAGCGGAGCGCACTTAATGCCCATAGGAATTCCATTAATCTTTTGATATGTCTTGCCATTAAATTGTACATAAATATTATCCATCAAAAATGTGATGGCATTACACAACTCAGTACAAGTCCAGTATTTGTAATTATCATATTGTTTGTTAGAGAGAAATTCAGATGTAACTGAAGTACAGAGATATGATTTAGACACTCTGTTGAAACACCGGTGTATGAGAGACAATTTTGTTTTGATTAAGTCATGAGGTAGAGAGGTATATAGTGTCGAAAAATCAAAAGTAGAAACGTTATTTGCCTTAAAATTTCTCTAACGGAATTTTTCAATGACTTCGTTAGAATTTTTGATAGACCAAAAGTAATTGACGTCACTATTGCTGAAGACGACATTACAGTACTTGATAACATGGTCTTTAACTGCAGTAAGAGCGGAGGTAATATGTTTAGAAAGCACTGCTGTAGAACAATGACTAGAATTTGATATAAAACGTGATTTATATGGATTTTTGTTTAATTTGGGAAGCGAATACATAGTTGGAAGATCGTTTTTATCAATGCTTAAATTGAAGTTACAAGTAGATTTACAGTAGAAAATCTTAAACTAGGAATAGACCAAATAACCCCCTCTCTCACAAATGTTGTTCATATAATAATGGAAAAAGCTGAGATAGCTGAAATGCATTAACTAAGAATTCTAACACCAGTTCTTATAAAAGAGGAAAATAAAACTATACCTTGCAACTATAGGGGAATTACAGTAACATCTTTAATTGGGAAGATTGTAGAAGCGTGTATTCAAAATCAGCTACACCCTATTTTACAACCTTCTCAAAATAAATTACAAAGAAGTTTCACTGAAGGTATACACGCATTTCAAACACTCCATGACGAAACAGCATCCTCAGCAGTATACTCACCTGTAGGTGCAAAACTAAAAGCGCACATAGATAATAGAATAATTACAACTTTTTTAGAACATTACCAAAGACCCAACATATATTGAGCACCATCTAGCCTCAAGTAAAATCATTCTTCAAGAGCACAATCTTCCTGAACCACTCTATCTTCTCAGTAGCATCAGAAATGAAAGAACTCTCAGTCTCTGGAAAAATTATACGAAAAAACACATAAATAACCAATGGCAACAGAAACGCGAGTCTGACTTAAAGAAAAATCCACTTTACATTTACCTCAGTGTACAACAAAATTCTTTCAACAAATCACATCAAATCTGGCGATCTACCAAATCAGAAAAACAGTCAGTAAGGCTCAGATTGCCACTGACATATACAGAGTACAAGGGCTTCACATAAAGAGTAAAAAATAACAAAAAATCTGTCCCATATGCAGTTCTGAGATTGTACACAGAGCTCACCACATAATTAAATGCGACATGCTAAAGCACATTAGAGACGTATATCTCAACAATTAGCAAATACACTCAATGATCACATAGGTGAAGAGCAAGTAAACAAATTCATTCAAGATGATAACACTAGGAGGATTGTATTTAAATGTTCAGTACGTTCAAATTTTGAAGCTGGCCACCCGGAAACGCTAATAAGCATATACAAATTGTAAGACCGCAGTTACAAAGAAACGGTATATTATTGTATATGCTCCCAGTGTACAATGTGTTCTGTGCCTCTGCTTTAAAGGATCTCATTGTAGCATAGCTAAACTGGATCAAATGTCGCAATAGATTGGCCCCATGGAGCCTTTCCCATTTTTGTCTTATATAGATGAAACTTAGAATTGGACCTTTAGTTTAGTAGGGCACAACAAGGTCTAGGTGTCACTGCTAAACCCACAACCCCGTCAAACTTGGCCCTTTCCTCTTTTGTCCGTCTTCCTTGTGTTTATCAGGAAGACGGACAGATGAGGAAAGGGCCAAGATTGACGGGGTTGGGGTTTTAGCAGTGATACCTAGACCTTGATTTCTAGGATGCCCCAAAATGACCCTGTAACGTGACATGTCCAGAAGTTTATCGTATCTCCTCTTAGATAGTAAAGGTAGGTATTTATAAAACTAATCTAAAATGATTTCATAGATGTGCAGTTCATTCCCGGGTATTAGTATTAAAAGCAGATTATAAGCTGAATCATCCTATAACGGTCTTATTAATCCTACCCAAATTTCATAGTTGTACAACCTCAAAAGACTATAATCGGCAATATCTTAATGTTTTTGTTACTTTTCTTTCATTTCCTCCGTTGGTATACAATGAATTTTGAGTAAGTGTACGAAGTATAATAAAAACGTTGGGGTCTCGATATACTTTGATATAGTTTTTAAGTACCGGTATAAAACCCTATTCAAACCATTTTCAATCATATTGGACGTTTTTTTTTTTTTTTTTGGTTTTTTTTTTGTTTTTGTTTTTGGTTTTTTGTTTTGTTTTTGTTTTTGTTTTTTGGGGGTTTTTTTTGTTTTTGTTTTTTGGGTCTTTTGTGTTTGCTTGTTTGTTTGGGGTTTTTTTGTTTGTTTGTTTGTTTTGTGGTTGGGGGGGGGGGTTCAAAGCTTCTAATTTTACACGGAATTCTCTGATAAAGGTTGAAGAATGAGTCAAAGTGCCAAAATGAAGTAAATTGAAGACGGAGAATTTATTAAGTATCTATGCAAGAGGGGGATGATTTACAAGGAAAGTTATGAGGACTTAATGCAATTCATAGGGAAGGAGCTACCCTCTAACAGTACTGTTAAAATGGACTGCAGAATTTAGAAGGGGGAGGAAGAGCATTGATGATGATAAACGGGCTGGGCGTACTAAGGAAACTACCGTAAATGAAGACGTTGATATTGTACACACTCTTGTCGTGTGTGAGAGAAGGCCAAACCTCGGAGATCTAGCCAGAGAAGTTTGCATAAGTTATGGGGCTTAGATGAAAGATTATCTTGTAAAATAATGACAGTTCTTTCAATCGTGAATATTCTTAAGTATATGGGCCGAGAACTGTTCGATCATACTTCATACCCAGAATATATCTCTGATGATGTAGCTAATTATAAGTAAAATCGATATTGAACTATTTTAATTTCTTACTATGCCCATGTATTAGCAGTAGACGCAACATCTGTTATCCGCGTGCCAAGTTTTTTTTCACCTGGTACAACTATGGCGAATATTTGTTGGACAGTATTCATTTTCTTTTTCATGCAGATTACATCTATCTCGTCACAATCTGACTTGCCAGGCCATTTGCAGCCCCTGGGTAGCCATTGCCCACCCACTGGAGGCGTAGAGATTCGTATGACATTTCCATCTCCTGAAGAATTTTTCAGTGATTACATAGAAGCAAGTAAACCAGTTTTATTCAAGGGAGTAATGGAGAATGGTTTCCTTCCTGCGTATAGCCTATGGACTGACGAATATTTAAGGCAAGTATAAGTGATTATAATTCTTGTACAAATTCTTATTTATTTACTTGTATTTAATTCATTAATTGATTGAATGATTGATTTTTGTGGTGGACGGCTTGTGATTCTCCACTATAGGGAAATGATATTGTTACTAGTATATATCACTGTTTATTTAATGTGATTTTATAGTTCTTGTGTATTAAATAATTTGAGATCACACACGCGATTATAGATTCTTAAATCATGTAAAATTATGTACAGTGTACTTGTACATTCCTACAGGAAATTTATACAATGTATATGTAAATTCTTAATCTATTATTATGTAAGCATCAAAGGAGTGAAAAAGGGAAAAGAGATTCGCATTGATAAATTAGGACCACATCTGAACTATTTTTAAGCCTTCATAACTTATCAGATGATGAAAATTTTAAATGCAAATTAAACTGCTGATGTGTCATGATGTGTAATATACGGAATGTCTATGTTTAGGAAGACTTACGGACAAGACAGTGTGGATGTAGAATTCGGCAAGAAAGAGGCCAGACAAGGAGAGACTGAAAGCTTCTCAATGTCTTCCTTCCTAGACGCGTACGAAAAAGAAAATATTTACATGGTTAATGATATATCAGCTAACATGGCTAGTAAGTAATATATAATGGTTGTTTTTGGCCAGATTGCAAAGGAATCGGGATCCATAGGTTGTGATACATCTTTCAGTTCGTCTCTGTCCGTAATCATTCTTCTCGTTTTTGCTCGAAGCAAAAGTGCAGAACTTAAAACAAGAGCGACAAACTTTTGGGTGTGAGATGACTGATATGTACTTTGAATTTCAGAAAAATAAATGTCAGTATGACATTCCCAGTACATTTCCCAGTTTAGTTATTTTTCTCTAAATTTCTAAGCTTACAAGGACCACAGACTGGATGCTGTGCATGTGAGACTGAGACGACTTTGATATGTACTCATAATTTAGATCCATCGAGGTCTGTGTGACCTATATTTCATAGATAAATTACTTCTCTCTATATTTAAGAGATTAAAAAGTTCACAGACATGAAATTTTGCCTGTGAAATACTGTGATATTTACTTTTGATTCAGATGAAACTAAATCAGTGCTACCTACATTACTTGGTTTAATGATGTTTCTAACATTTTCAAAATTGCAGGCTTTCCTGCTTTATTGTATTTAATTCATGTAATATAAGGAGTTCTACATGGACATGCACTGCCAACATCTTGATGCGTAACATGGACATGTACTGCCAACACCTTGATGCGTAACGTGTTCTACATGGACATGCACTGCCAACATTTTGATGCGTAACGTGTTTTACATGGACATGCACTGCCAACATTTTGATGCGTAACCTGTTCTACATGGACATGCACTGCCAACATCTTGATGCGTAACGTGTTCTACATGGACATGCACTGCCAACATCTTGATGCTTAACGTGTACTACATGGACATGCACTGCCAACATCTTGATGCGTAACGTGTTCTACATGGACATACATGCACTGCCCATATTATAATGCATTATGCGTTTTACAATGGCACTGCCTATCGTTATGGTAACATCATTATAATGAAACGTCATTACGGAATTATTTAAGACTGCAATATTTGTCGTTCGATTTCATTTGCTTGTTCTGGGAGTTAACCATATATATGTGAAAAGTCCGCATTTTCCTCTTGTTTTCCTACTTTTCTCACTTATCTTTTTCATATAAAAAAGTTTGTCTTCTCCATAGTCTCTGTGCTTTGAATATGTCACCAATTTACACTTCTAATGTTGAGAAGTATATTTTTTTGTTTATTCCTTTTCTAGAATATAGTAAATTGGGTTATAGAAATAATTACGCATAATGCAAAAGCAAACAAGCATGCCAAACATATACCGCACATCCAACGTCTTGAGATATAATTCAAGGATTATATTGATTTTTGGGAGTACACAATCGTTGAATATCAAGTAAAACACGTCATATTACATAGCAGTTTACAAGGGTGTCAGCTAATGCGTCGTTGTTGAACATGATTTACACTGATTGGTTCACTCAAACAGAAAATGACATTCAAGTCGCTTTCTGTATGTCTGCAGTCGTCACGTTTTACAATTTAAGATGTTGTTTATTAAAAAATTTCAACAATTTTTTTCTTTTGGGTTTTGCTCGCTCGCTTCGAGGAATACACCATTTAAGATAGTTGCTAAAACATTTGACAGATATCTAACTCGATAGCCATTGTGATAAAACATACAGTATTGAAATAAAAAAGACTATGCATCTGCCGTAAAGAGTAGATGAACTACTGCAATTTGTTGTTTTACAGGTAATAATGCTGAACCCTGTTCATATGTGTGCTGTCATAATATTATGAGAAAGTTCACGTGTCTATGCCAGTATAAATGGCATATTGAAATATTACTTGTTAGTACAGGAGATATGATCAAACGACGGAGATAGCTGTTCATCAAGAGATGTGATCAAACAATGTAGCTGATCGTTTATCCGGAAATTTGTGTAAACGGTTTAAGAGAGGTGATTTAACGATGGAGCTGGCCAAGTATCAGGAGCTGTAATCTGATGGTGGGTGTACTCGATTATTAGGAAAGCAAACGGTTGGGATGTTCATCAGGTGATCAGGTGTAACAAACAGTGGAGGAAGTCGCTCATTAGGAGATGTTATTAAAGGTAGGATTATCAGGAGATATGATCGAAAAGTGGGGCTATTCGATTATATGGAAAGCGAACACTAGAGGTAGTTGTTCATCAGATGTGGTCAAGCAGTTAGGTTTGTCGCTCTTCAGATGAGATCAAACGGTGAAGTTAGTCATTATCAGGAGATGCAATCAACAGTGGAGCTGGTGACTCATCAGGAGATGCGATCAAACAGTGGAGCTGGTCACTCATCAAGAGATACGATCAAACAGTGGAGCTGGTCACTCATCGAGAGATGCGATCAAACAGTGGAGCTGGTCACTCATCAAGAGATGCGATCAAACAGTGGAGCTGGTCACTCATCAGGAGATGCCATCAAACAGTGAAGCTGGTCACTCATCAGGAGATGCGATCAAACAGTGGGACTGATCACTCATCAAGAGATGCGATCAAACAGTGGAGTTGGTCACTCATCAGGAGATGCGATCAAACAGTGAAGCTGGTCACTCATCAGGAGATGCGATCAAACAGTGCAGCTGGTCACTCATCAGGAGATGCGATCAAACAGTGGAGCTTGTCACTCATCAGGAGATATGATGAAACGATGGAATTAATCGATTATTATGAGCTGCAACCAAACGGTAGAGCTTGTCGATCATTACTAAATGTTATCAAAAGGAGAAACTAGTTGCTGATCAGAAGATTAACCAAATGAGATTGAGCTAGTGGCAATACAGAAGACATGATGAAACGGTTGACTTATTCGCTCAGTAAGAGATGTGTCAAATGGCAAATGGTAAAGCTTGCCGTTCTTCAGATGTGATGAAAAGGTCATTATCGGCAGATGTGATAAAACGGTGGAACAGGTTGCTTATCAGACGATGTAATCATGCAATGGAGTCAATCATTCATTCGGAAATGTTAGTCATTCACCAGGAGATTAATCAAACTACTGATCTAGCCGCTCTTCACGTGATCCCACGGTGAGACTAGTCGCTCTTCAGGAGATATAAGCAAACGGTGGACCTAGACGCTCATCTTGATCAAATGTATAAGCTATTAGCTCTTCAGGACATGTCTTCAGATAGTGGAACTAGTTGATTATCATGAGATGTGAATAGAGTTTGGAGTTTGCTGTTTGTCGCTTATCAGCACATAGGATCCACAGGTATTTGAAGCTCTGTTGGTCCACAACAAACATCTATTGTGCTCCTATTGGGATAAACATAAGTGTTTACCGCTATAGGGGCAAAATAGATATTTGTTGTGGACTAACAGAGCTTCAAATACCTGTGATAGGATCAAACGACGGTAATCGAACGGCGAGGCCACTCGCATGACAACAGATGAAATCAAACGGTGGGACCACACATCTGACAACAGATGTAATCAAACGGTGGGAGCCGTCACATGACAACAGATGTAATCAAACGGTGGGCCACTCACCTGATAACAGATGTAATCAAACGGCGATACCACTCACATGACAACAGATGTTATCAAACGGTGGGACCACTCACCTGACAATAGATGTAATCAAACGGTGGGACCAGTCACCTGACAGCAGATGTAATCAAACGTTGGGACTAGTCAGCTGACAACGGATGTAATCAAACGGTGGGAGCAGTCACATGATAACAGATGTAATCAAATGGTGGGACTACTCATCTGATAGCAGATGTAATCAAAAGTTGGAGCTAGTTGCTCATTAGGAGTTTGTTCATCTTGACTTTAAAATTGTATATACCTCGTCACCTCCATATTTATTGATGTTTATAGGTACCTCGATGCGGTACTGTATTATTGTCATTACATGTTGAAATTAATATATTTAATGATTATCAGATGGTTTTGATCGATGCCCTTACTGACTGTATTCCAGAGGATGTCAACCTACCAAAATGTATTGTATGTGGTGGCTTAGCTGAAAGTATATTCAAAGTCATTATGTGGTTCAGCAGTGGCGGGACAAAGTCTGTGCTTCATAATGATAGTTATGATAATATCAACTGCTTGTTGGACGGAGAGAAATACTTTGTAATGATCAATAGGGTAAGGATGCCAACTCCTTTTAGTACCATAAACTAGCCCTATTATAGCACTGACACAATTTTATGACTTTGATAACTTTTGATACTCCTGATCGGTTGTCATATGATCACTTTTGATCAGGAGTGTCAAAAATTATCAAATTACACAATGGACATCAGGCGAAGACGTCCGAAGCCGTTTTCGTGCCATTTTAAAGAAAAAAAAATTTTTTTATCTCGTTCGAACGAGAAAAAAAATCTCGTTTGAACGAGAAATCATCTCTTTCGAACGAGAAAGTTATCTCGTTCGAACGATAAATTATCTCGTTCGATCGAGAAAATTTTCTCGTACCAACGAGAAACTAATATCATATACCATAGTTTACAGTGATAAGTGTTATTAACCGAGAGAAAGAAATGGAATATCGTCCATCAATAAATCTTTTGATATTTTCTAACAATTTCTTTAGTGGCGGATGTTTGATCGTTTAAATAATTACATAGGCAAGAGCTATACATTTGGCCGTGTTTGGCCTGAATTTAGTTGAAATATATTATACGTATTTTTTCAGTCTATCAAATGGCAGATGTAATGTATGTTTGTAACATTTGATTTGGAGCCTCATCTCCTTTCTTTTATATTTATGTTTTAAGCCACTGGAATCAAACTAACTTGACTCAGTGACCTCACCAATTAAAATTAATCATTAATGAAATAACAATGCATAATTATAAGTGTTTACTGTATATCAGTAAAAAAGAGGAGTTACTGGCTCAGTTATGTGGCAGAAGTCACCATGAAGCTATACAATACATGAATATAAATAATATACAAGAACATATAACACATTACAAAAATATTTGATTGTAGTGCAATTACGATACCGACTTAGTTCGGTCATCAGTAAGTACCATTCAGTTTATATTTCAATTCTGAAATGTATAAAACATAATCAACAACTATTATAGTACTTTTAATTACCAGAGGAGGGCAGAATATCTCTGATGACATAATAACCCCCCTTTTTTTCTCAAGCATCCATTTTCTTCTTCGCAATATAATAAATTATACTTTAACTGAAGTATTTCCTTTCTATTGAAAAGCTGTGTGTTTTAGAATAAACATGCATATGTACATTGTGTTTGTAAGTGTCTAGTTGAAATAAAAGCAATTATGCATATATAAATGTATCATTGTATGTATCAATTGAAATAATTCCTAATCATACTTATCTAAATAACCAAACACCTAAATTCATTTATAATAATTTCTCGTTCGAACGAGATAAAAAAAATTTTCTTCTTTAAAATGGCACGAAAACGGCTTCGTAAAGACGCCATCATACATCATGCAGATTCTCATCATAGACAAATCACGAGTTTTGTATATATTGAACTATACTTTACTTTGTAAATACTGAATGGTCTTATCAAGATAAATAAATACCAAACAAATCTACATATACATGTATATCTATGAAAGAATTTAAATTCCAAAACAATAATGATTTGCATTGAATGGGTTATTTATTGTAGATAATTCAGTAAAGAATGGTGTTTTATTTGCTGTACTGATTTTTATATGAAGCTCATCCCAAGAAAAACTGATTGGTTGATGGTAATTAACCCCTCTTACTATTTCATTGTTTCAAACTATGTATTTGACAACATGGTTACGGATTTAGTATCTGTTTCTTCAGAATCATTCTGATTTGATTGAAAGCAAACATTGGAGAAATAATGGTGCGTATCACACAGTTGATGTAGAAAAAGTAGACATGATAAAGTATCCAGAGCTGCAGCACGTAACATGGTACGAGGTGAAAATGAAGAAAGGGGACTGTCTGTTTATTCCTTTCCAGTAAGTGTATGTTGGACGTATGCGCGCATTTCTTTGTCAGTAGGCTTGTTTTGTTTCATGTCAGGTACTTGAAAGTGGTATCTTAAAACCCGTTTTCTAAAAGCTGAATTATTTTTACATTTGGTCGTAGATTATCAACATCGTATGAATGTTTCTTTTACGAATTTTATGCCCATATATACCTTTGTTGTTACTGCGATGAAGCTTATAGATATCGTACATACACAGTTCATATCATTATACTGTAAAGTTATATATTAGCGGAAAAAATTGTGTATACTTAGAAGTTAAATAAAAACATAAAAGTATTCTTTGATCGCTCTTTATTGTTAAAGATTGTACGTTAGCACGTCATTTCATTCATTCACAACAATTAGTGTAACGTCATTCTGCAGCAGGACAACGCACAACCGAACAGCGCACGCGTTGTTAGTGATTATCTACAGCAGCAAAACATGAATGTGCTACACTGGCCTGTTTGGGATGAAGTGGAATGACGTCTACGTCAAGAGCAAAACCCGCCCCGCCACGACTGCTGCTTTGGACGCTGTGCTTCGTTCTTAATTGCGCATATATTGGAATATTCCCCAGGCATTCCTGCATAAACTAATTCGTGCAATGCGTCGTAGGCGTGAAGAAGGAATCGGTGCAAATGGCGGTCAAACACGCTATTAAATTTATGAAACTTTTTGCACCTCTTTTCTTTCAGTGGTTGTTCGTACCAACCATAATGGACATTATCCGTATTTGAATTGAAAGACACTGCATTATATTAAACAATGATATACATTATGCAACAAAATATTTTATATATGAATCTATAAATGAAATTACTGGGCCACACAGTTTCTTTTTTCAGCTAGTATATATCATAGAGAGCCAATGATAAGGTAGTAGAGACTGACAGACTGGTCATACATTGTTTGATATCCAGGAGTAGAATTCGTCCTTCATGTTGTGATATTGTGATATTCTATGGTCAAGATTAATAGGTTAGGACGTTTGCGTTGTGATATCCTAGATTTGCGATTAGGTTTGGTGCTTCATGGCACGATAACATATACTTTTGATAAAGTTTGGTCCTTCAAGATATGATTGGGTTTAGTTCTTTGTGTTGTGCTATTCAGTTGTTAGAATTAGATTTGGTCTATGTGTTGTGATATTCAATGATTAGGAATATTGCATAAGATTTGGTCTTTGGCGCTGTGATATTGAAGGACTGGGATTAGATTTGGTCCTTGACGTTGTGGTACTCAATGAGTAGTATCAGGTTATGTCTTCACGTTGGGATGTTCTAACGTGTGGTTTTACGTGGTTTGGTTTCTTCGTATTAAACTTTTATGTATTTATTGATATTTGGAAATTGAAGAAAGCTTTGGACCTTAATTTGGTATTGTATGGTTGTGATAACGTTTGGTATTTTACCTTGTGTTATTCGTTAGTCTAGCTTTAGGATTAGGTTTGGTTCTTAACGTTTTGACATTCTAATTTAGGATTTAGTTTGGTCCTTAACGTTTTTTAATCTAGAGTATTAGGAGTAAGTTCGGTCCTTCTCTTTGTCATATTCTTGATATGTTGTGATCACGTTGTATTAAAATGTTTGGTTCTTCTTCTTGTGATATTCTAGTCTGAGGATCAGATTTGGGCCTTCACTTTGAGTTATTCTTGTGTTAAGATTAGGTTTGGTGCTTCAAGTTGTGATAATTTAAGGTTGGAATTAGTTTATTTTCTAAGAGGAGATAAGGTCCTGAGCCTTGCCCCCTCTAACAGTTAGTCGGAACGCCAATGGAACAAGAACCTTAGCTCGCTGTCGGAAGAGCAGAGCATGGTAGGCTTATATTGATGTCATTTTTATATTTCAAATAGTAATTTGTATCCATTGTACTTTTCTTGTGTATATTTTAAGACCTTTCAAAATGTATAGCCTGTCGGTCTTTGATATATGAATATATATGTGTTATATATATTTTTAAATGCATAACCTTTAATTGTTCTGACGTTGAGGTGAGTAGGAAGGTGGGCCCGCAAACCTGTTAACCACACCAATTGAGTAACTGGCGTTTTTTCAATTGACCATCATATGCCAGTGTCTCAACTGCATTACAGTTTTTTGTGATGTCTTTCAATATCTCTCTTTCTTGCTTTTTTGTCTGTGACGACTTTTTCAATTGGCTGTGTCAGATGTCTTTATGCTTTCTTTCAAGTTGTGTTATTCTCGTGTTGTGATTAAGTTACCATATTTTATGGTTAGGATCAGGTTTGGTCCTTTAGGTTGTGATATTCTAGAGTTCAGATTAGGTTTGGTCCTTCACGTTTTGATATTATAGATTGAAGATTATGATGGTCCTTCACGTTGTGATATTTCAAGAGTTAAGGTTAAGTTTGGTCCTTCAAGTTGTCATATTTTAAGGTTGAGATTATGTTTTGTCCTTTGTGCTGTGATATTGTCATATCCCCGGCGTCGTAGTTGTCACCGTTGTCGTCCGTAGATAAAAACTTTAACTGGATCACAACTTTAGAACCATTAGAGACAGGGCTTTTATATTTCACATGTGTATTTCTTGTGCCGAGACCTATATCTATCTATCTATCTATCTATCTATCTATCTATCTATCTATCTATCTATCTATCTATCTATCTATCTATCTATCTATCTATCTATCTATCTATCTAACTATCTCTCTCTCTCTCTCTCTCTCTCTCTGTGTGTGTGTGTGTGTGTGTGTGTGTGTGTGTGTGTGTGTGTGTGTGTGTTTTATCACCTCATGACCATGTCCGACTTCAAAATTAAAACTGATAAATCTGATCTACCAACCATATATTGGCTCCCAAAACTACATAAAAGTCCATATAAATCACGTTTCATATGTAATTCTAGCCACTGCTCTACTACGGTACTATCGAAGCATATTACGTCTGCTCTAACTGCTATAAAAGATCATATTATCAAATATTGTGATGTCGCATTTCATAATAGTAACATAAATTACTTTTGGTCGATTAAAAATTCTCATGAAGTTATAGACAAACTTCTTTCGCTAAATTTCAAAGCGACTCAAATTTCTACATTTGATTTTTCTACACTTTCTCTGCCTCATGATTTGATTAAAAGCAAGTTGCTGTCTCTTGTACAATGGTGTTTTCACAGAGAATCTAAAACGTACATATGTACTTCCAATAACTCCGGATTCTTTTCCAACAAACAATATACTTCATATAAATACTGGACTTGCAAGGAATTATGTAAAGCACTAGATTTTCTCATGAATAATATTTTTGTGCAATTTGATGGCAAGATATATCAACAAATATTTGGGATTCCTATGGGTACTAACTGCGCGCCTCTGATAGTAGATTTATTTCTTTATTGTTATGAGAGGGATTTTATGGTTTCTCTTCAAAAATCAAAACGTTTTGACCTCATTGACAAATTCAATAATACTTGTAGATATCTGGATGATATTTTGGTTATCGACAACCCTGAATTCGAACAATTTATATCAGAAATTTATCCACCAGAGCTCACATTGAATAAAGCTAATACTTGAGATAAATCTACACCTTTCTTAGATTTAAACATCAAAATTATCAACCACCTAATATATACTAATATTTATGATAAACGTGAGGATTTTGGATTTCCTATTGTAAATTTCCCTTACTTGGATGGCGATGTCCCTCGACTCCCATCATATGGTATCTATATATCTCAATTAGTTCGATTTGTCAGAGGCTGCACCGATGTTTTGGACTTTCATAAACGAAATTTACAAATTACTACTAAACTTTTAACTCAGGGTTACAGATATCACAAGCTAAGAAAAACATTCGGCAAATTCTTCAGATCTTATTCAGAACTTCTATCTAAATTTGGAAATATTTCCTTTCAACAGTATGTATCCAATGGAATTTCCCATCCTTATTTTTACGGTGATCTCGTATATAAACTAAGGAAAGTAGAAGGCTCCGATAGCGTTATTTTATCATGTAATAAAATAATCAAACGTCTTATAAATAGACAATATGATATTGAGATCATCAAAAAGACTATAGGTCTTGTATTTGGCCCCTCTACAGCCTTATGCAGACTTTTACTTGAACGTTGCACGCTGACTAACAGGGCGGTGGGGACTATATGACGGGCCTTGTCCAAACCTCTTTCAGAGGAGACATGGTCCTGAACCTCGTCCCCTCTGACTGTTAGTCGGGACTCCTACAGATCTAGGGTCTTAGCTCGCTTTCAGACTGGCAGAGCACGGTTTATCATGTTGATGTCGCATATATTTTTATACCATTATGTATTTTACAATACCTTACGTGTTTATAATTTTATGACCTCTCAATATGCGATACCTGTTGACCCTTGTTCTTTACATGGAGGATTATTTATAAATTTTTAAATGTAAGTCCTTTGATTGTTCTGCTGTTACGGTGAGTGGGAAGGTGGGCCCGTAAACCGGTTAACCACACCATTTGTTTGGCTTTTGTCAAATTAAATGACCGTCCTAAGTCGGTATCGTAATTGCACTACAATCAAATATTTTTGTAATGTGATATATGTTCTAGTATATTATTTATATTCATGTACTGTATAGCTCTATGGTGACTTCTGCCACATAACTGAGCCAGTAACTCCTCTTTTTTCTTTTATATAGCTTTAAATGGGTATCATTAAATTGTTCTGCCGTTGTGGTGAGTGGGAACTTATTAACCACACAAACTGAGTAATTGGCGTTATTTCAATTGACCATCGTATGTAATTGTCTCAATTTTTGACCTTCTGACAACTCATGTTCATGTTGTTATATTCTAGATTTACGATGATGTTAGGTTCTACACGTTGTGACATTCTTGTGTTAAATATTAATTTTGGTCTTAAAGGTGTGATTTTCTTATATGAAGATTAGGTTTGGTCTTTACGTTGTGAAACACCTATTTTGGATTAGGTTTGGTTCATTGTGATATTCTTGTGTTATGTGCAGGTTTGATCCTTCACGCTGTGATATTCTTGTGTTAAAATTAAGTTTTGACCTTCATGTTGTGATACTCTTGTATTAAGCTGAAGGTTAGGTTTGGTTCTCCATATGATATCCGTGTGTTAAAGTTAGGATTGATTCTTCATGTGATATCGTTGTGTTAAGGCTAGGTTTGGTTCTTCATGTGATATCCTTGTGTTAAGTTTGGGTTTGGTTCTTCATGTGATATCCTTGTGTTAATGTTAAGTTTGGTTCTTCATGTAATATCCTTGTGTTAAGGTTAGGATTGATTCTTCTTGTGATATCCTTGTTTTAAGGTTAGGTTTGGTTTTTCATGTGATATCCTTGTGTTAAGGTTAGGTTTGTTTCTTCATGTAATATTCTTCTGTTAAGTTTGGGTTTGGTTCTTCGTGTGATATACTTGTGTTAAGGTTAGGATTGATTCTTCATGTGATATCCTTGTTTTAAGGTTAGGTTTGGTTTTTCATGTGATATCCTTGTGTTAAGTTTGGGTTTGGTTCTTTATGTGATATCCTTGTGTTAAATTTAGGTTTGTTTTTTCATGCAATATCCTTGTGGTAAGTTTAGGTCATTCTAGGGTTAGTGCTAGGGTTGATGAGACACATTGTTGTTACATTCTGAATTTCTTTTTCTAGGTGGTACCATCACGTCGATTCCTCCTCGAAAGGCAGAAATATAGCTGTGAACTTTTGGTTTCACCATGGACGGCCTTTTAACAAAACTGATTGTAAAGGTGTTGACCTGGACGAGCAAAAGCCACTAAACACATTGAAGCTAAGTGCTGATCCAGAGTCAGTCAGGTATATTTTAAACTGTAATAATTTTAACTGTATTTGGGTTTTTCATTTCGGAGATTTTCGATATTTGATTATAGCTAGAGGATTGTCATATAGATAATGGCAATTAAATGACAAAAATTCAACAGTTGCTGTAAATAGATGAAACACACAGACAGCATAAAATATTCAATTTTACAGCAATACAGTTGCACAACCAACTGATTCACTCACTGCGACGTGGTTAACTGATTCAAGAACATTATTTCTAACTACAAAGCAATTAAAGGGACATTTAAAATCCAGTTATATTCCTCCATATAAAGAACCAACAGGAAACTAAAATTGAAAAGTCAGAAGAATATATAAACATACATAGTATCGTGTAATGTCTTTTACTGTGGCCCTGTACAGCCTTGTACAGACTTTTACTTGAACGCTGCACGCCGACCAACAGGGCTGTGGGGACTCGCTTCCAGATCAACAGTGCACGATTTAGTTATGCTGATATCAACTTATGTATTTTTGATAACTTGGTTTTACTAGGCATTACTATACGTTTATATTTTTATGACGTCTCAATTTGATAAATTTCTTGATCCTTGCTCTCTTTATGGAGTATTATCTATAGATTTTTAAATGTTTTTTCCTTTGATTTGTACTAATTTGTGGAAAGGTGGGCCCGTAAACCGGTTAACCACACCAATTCATTGATTACTGTCAATTGTGCTTTAATAGAAAATTTTTGTGATGTTCTGGAGTTTTTATTCAAATTGTTATATTAGTAACATAGTATTTCCGTGGTGACTTCTGTCATATGGTTGAGTCAAATCTATGCAAACCA